>JASDDO010000029.1:314871203-315326082 GCA_030015575.1 Agapanthus africanus
TGTGCACATTGTATATGTGATATATTTTGTGTGCACTTGATTGTATCATGTTTGATGATACATACCCACTTGGGTTTGTGTAAAGAATTAAACCATGGTTAAGTTAATGATTAGGGTTTTGTTTATTTGCTTATTTATTTATTTATTTATTTATTTTTCCATTATGGAAAAGATAAATATGATATGGTGGCTTTCTTTGGATGCTTGTTGAAGCTTCATGAAGTTTTGAACAAGTCCACCATTCTTGTCTCTTGCTTAACCCTAACCACTAAAAGTAACCATGGTCTATTCTCTACACCTAACCTAGGTTAGGATATGATAAGTATTGATATTATTTTCCTTTTTAAAGAACACTTATCATATTCTATCTTCATCTTCTTCCTCTTGAACAAGAAGAAAAGCTTACTAGCTTTAATGGCATCTTGAGTAAAAGAGTGAGAAATCCAATTCTAAAGTGAACCCACCTCCTATTTCTTAATCCTCTACCTCTTGCCAAGTAGTATAGGGTGTTTTCTTCACAAGTTTTATGACTTGGTGAAGTTGGAGCTTGATCTTGTGTAGCCTCGACGTAGATCATCTTCGGCATCGTAGCCGACGACTAGTCCGCTCATTTCTCCGATGAAGCCGATGCTAGAGTCCGAGATCCGACATGGACAGCGAGGGGACGTCTATGTAGAGCTAAGGAAGTGGAGAACCGGATCTACAAAGGTTGTAGCCTCTTTCTTTTAGTTAAATTGTTAACTAGTTTCACTTTTCGCCTAAACTCTAGTCAACGAATCCGTATTAGGGTTTCTCGGCACTTGTAAAATTTGAAATTAGTATGGTTGATGCCTTGTGAGACCTCATTAGCGTACCTAGGAACCCTACAGATTCACCCCACAAAATTGCACACCCTAAATCCTCTATATTGCCGCGGATCCGCGGCCCAAGGGGGGTATGGCCGCGGATCCGCGGCCATTTGATCATATCCCTTCATCATTTTTCAGGGGCTGTGTTCTTGTAACATGTGGGCTCCTCTGGAATCTTCAAAATTTGGAAATCTTCTCGTAGTTGCTGCCAGACCTGGTCTTCAAGTTTTGATTCTTAATTAGGCAAGTCTTTTTCAACAACTTGATTTGCTTAATTCTAGTCTTGGAAAATTCTGCACAACTTGGAAATATTCTGCATAACAACTCAAATAAGATTTAGTAGACTTTGTTCTACTAGGATTAGGTCAATGAATTTATTTGCATACATTTTCCTACCAAATTATAATAATATATCAACACATGGAAAATAGTATTTTTACACATAAACCCTCATATGTATGATATATTATAATAAAGTCCTTTTTAATATGAAAATGGTAGGAAAAATGTAATAACAAATGTGCAGTTTTATCAACTGAACAAATACCCCCAAACTTATCTTTGATCGTCCCGAGCAAACTAGTTTATTCAAGAGGAGAAAAAGAAAGGAGAAAACTAAGCACACTTTCGTATGCAGACACGAGCACGTGCAATATGCCGTTAAACCTCTAGGTGTCCCTAGTAGGAGGAGTGTTGTCTCCTGAGGGTTTTCAGCGGATTACACCCACAAAATCCTATAATAAAAGAGAGATGGTGAAATTTACATATAAAGATAAGAACCATAAAAGAAATACTTTGGAAATTTAGAGTTTCCAACTACACTAGCTTTTCAGTTGTCATGAGCCCTATCTTAATAGTCATGAAAAGATGTTAGAAATCACATTATCCCTCAATAAAACATCGTCTTTATTCTTCATTCCTACCTTTCGTCCAAACATTGATCATATAACCCTACGTGTGTGTAATGAACATCCCTACACCCGGAGAATTCAATTCAAGCTATCATACTCTTGTCCATCTGCCTCAGTACTTTTTAATTTTATGAATATTTAGATTTGCTCACACATTTTCATGCGACCGTTAATACTTCTTGAGGTACTAACCGACCGATTACTCATGTGCTTGCTGATTTGGTGATAATATTTTCCTCGTCTTGCACCACCTAAGGCTTAGCGGCGACTCCCAGACCAGTTGGCCCTAGGGCACTAGGTGAAGAGGCACCCTCGCTATATTTTTTTTTATTGCTGCCTTGGCGATAACAAAACCAGTGTTCATTTTTCTTTTCACCATTTTTATATTTTCTTCATTTATTATCTCCTTCATACTTTGGCTTTTAGACAAGAGCATTTCAAGGTATCCTCTACTATCCCGAGTTTCAAGACGTGTGTAAGTGCATATAGTAGGGTATCAACATTCAAATGTTTGGCTTCCAGAATAGAAACTATTTTTCAGACTTATTTTTATCCTCAGATCAGTGACTTCTTTCATCTTACTAACCCTTGGGACAACAGCTCATAACTACTTATTACTAGTTCGTTTAAGAAAACTTCTAATTTTCTTGGTTTTCTTAAACTATTCCTATCTTTTGGATGTAATTTTTCACTTTCTACTCTTTTGTTACAAAAGAAAATTTTTGAAATTTTTGAAAATATTATGCTTATGCAAAGTATGATGCAAATTGATGCGTAAATAAGCACAAACCTCCCCTAAACCTGTTTACAGCAGTGTCCTCACTGATGTCATCCGTTAAGCTCAAAGACCTGTAGACTTGGGAGGAAATTATTAATGGGGGCAAGAATATATGAAAGTGAAAATCCTCCCCCAAACTTATTTTAGGCTCACAATTTTGTCAAAATCATTTTCTTTCAAGAGCCAAAATATACCACACCCCCAAAACTTGAGTTAAACAATTTTAATCTTTTAAAATCACACGAGGGGGTCAAGGTTATTGGTCAATGCCAAGCTTTGCAAAGACCGAAGGTCAACACCAACCATTCAAAAATTTTATCGATGAAGCACCAAGGTTGGTGGAAGAACATGTCACCTTTTGACGTGAAGAAGTGGGGAGGTGATAAGAGGTGTGATGGAAAAGGATTGCGTCTCAATTTGGAGAGACGACACAATGATAGTGATGATGGATTACTCGCATTATTATGATTGTCCAAAAGAAGGGGTGGAGGTCCAATTTCTTTATCTTGGAGTTGATTCGTCTCAACACCCGTGTCTTGTAAAATTGCGAGTTCATCAGCAAAAATTTCCTCAAAGCTTTCATCGATACCCCGAAGAATAATATCATCAGAAAAAATGGGGTGATCGTCAGACTCTATAAAAGGTTCCTCATTAGATGTTGACCCGGACAACTCGGTGGAAGAGTACATGGTTGGGTCAAACAACAACATATGAAAAGAGTCAGTATCATGAGGTTGATCAAATTCGCTGCTGTCGACATCCATTAATTCGACAGAACACACATGAGCATAGGGTTCGGAGGGTTCACTTCCCAACTTGTAAATGTTAAGCTCAATTGACTTCTTTCCAAAAGATAGGATCATAGAGCCGTTTCTACAATTGATTACTGCGTTGGAAGTGGCCAAAAAAGGTTGACCGAGTATCACCGAAATTTGATTGCGTGGGTTTGCCATGGTTGTGTATCTATAACGATAAAATCCACAGGGAATATGAATTCCCTGACTTTGATTAACACATCCTCTAGCTCAACCCTAGGTTGGGTGATGATCGATCGGCCATCTGAAGAGTGCAATGCGCAGGTTTTAACTCTCCGATCCCTAATTGCTCATAAACAAAATACGGAAGCAAGTTAACACTAGCACCTAAATCAAGTAGAGCACGATTGATATTTTTACCCCCAATAGAAAATGAAATTGTAGGACTTCCGGGGTCCTTTCGTTTCTTGGGTAGTTGTTGTGTAAAAGCTGTGCTCACATTGCTCGCAAGGAAAACTTTTTTAGGTACTTGAACTTTTCTCTTCCTAGTGCATAAGTCCTTTAGGATTTTCGCATATGACGGAACTTGTTGAATAGCATCTAGGAGAGGAATGTTTATGTTAACTTGCTTAAAAGTTTCCACAATCTTCTCCATTTGTGGACTTGGTCTGTTGCCCCTTAACCTGTTTGGATAAGGTGCTTTATCAGTAAGGGTTTGGTCCAACATTAGAGAGGATTGTGGGGACGGATTCGATCCCAAAACTGGAGTGGGAATCGATTTAGATAGATTTGGCGAAATGGGCGAAGGATTCGAGCCTTGGGGAAAACGGAGAATAGGCTCAGGTGAAGGTGGGAGACTAGATGAATAGGGGAAGAAGAAGAAGAAGCTGGGGTATCAAATGTTTCACTAACATCAATTTGCTCACCCTCTCGGTTATTCAGCACTCTCCCCGATCTTAACGTAGTAACAGCACTCACATTATAACTTTGTGAGTGGCCAGGATTAGGTATGGGTTGAGATGGGAGTTTCCCTTTCTCTCTCGCACTCATTGCGGCGTTTAACTGTGCGATTTGGTTTTCTATTGATTTAATACTCTCACCATGGGAGGCAGAGTTTTTTGTTAGGGTATCAATAGAAGACCTCATCTCAGCCGGATTTTGCATGGATTGTTTCATGAACATATCCAAAGTTTGTGCAAGTGAGTTGTCAGTACCGGCCACTTGTGGTGTAGAAATGTTGGCCGGATTTTGGAAATTCTGTGACTGAAAGGGGGGCTGATTCTGTGGTTGTGGTTGCTGTGGAGGAGGTCTTTGATAATTGCTTTGTTGGTTTTGGTTCCAAGAAAAGCTAGGATGATTCCTCCATCCTTGATTGTACGTGGAAGAATAAGGGTCGTTTCTAGGTCGCTGCTGAAAAGCAACATTAGCTTGAAACGATGCATTCATAGGACATTCTTCCGTTAAGTGTGAAGGATCCGAACAGCAACCACAGACGGTCTTAGGAAGCGTGACCTGATTTAGGGAGAATGATGAAAATTTGTTCTCAATAGCGTCGAGTTTCTTCTGTATAGCTGCCATTTCGGTTTTTACTGCGATAGAAACATCGAGCTGGTGAATACCTCCCTTAGTTGAAGGTGGTCTTATGCTTTTCCACTGCAACGTGTGTTCAGCAAGGTCTTTCAGATATTTCCATGCTTCACCGTCATCTTTAGACATAAAATTGCATTGACACATTGTTTCAAGCATCTGCTTTGTCGCTGGATTAATGCCCTCATATATAATCCGACATAAATCCCATCTTTGTATTCCGTGATGGGGGCATTGGACAAGCAGATCTTTGAAACGTTCAAAACACTTCCAAAATGGTTCATTGGGAAGCTGGATGAACTGGTTGATCTCGCTCCTAACACGGGCAGTCTTATGGTTTGGGTAAAACTTCTTAAGAAACGCTATTACGAATTCATCCCAACTAGTGATAGAGTGTGCGGCAGTATTATAAAGCCATTTTTCTGCCAAGTCGCACAGTGTGAATGGGAGAAGACGTAAGCGCATAGCATCTAAAGTCAATTGTGAAGTACCCATCATTGCGCATACGTTCTCGAATTTGGTGAAGAAAACGTACGCGTCTTCCGATTCAAGCCCGTGAAATTTGGGCAGCAGTGATGTAGTGGGGTTTAATTTTGAAATTATCCCCGTTAGGTGGTGGAAGAGATAGACAAGTAGGAAGAGGACCACAGATAGGATAGCATCTCTCTTGGAGAGAGATGCGCGGTGGATTCTGCGCACCTACGGGCGGTGGCAGCGTGGTGTTATATTCTGATGGAGTGCCGTCCATCTCGGTCGTGGTGTGTGGTGGGGGAAAAGAAGATGAAGAAGTACCGACTTCGGCGTCGATAGAAGGAACGCGGACAAGACGGGCATTAGGGTCCCGTGTCCAGCCGAGCATACACTAAGCGGGTTTAGTGCAAGTGGCAGTGTGTGTGTGATTTAAAATTGGCTGTTTTGAAAAAGTGGGACTCAAGACAAATCACTCTAAGATGCACAAGCAACCCTAGAACTAAGGTCACCTAGGTACAGTCTTTAGACCGCTCCAAGACTTCCAAAGGACAAGTCACAGGATAAATCCTCTAACGCCTCCGTACTACCCTTGTAGCCAGGTAAGGGCCAGGTAAGTGGGAAGGAACCACAGTAGTGGGCCTAATTAAAAACCACTAGCCTTTGACACACTTGCCTAGGCACTACAAAAGTAATGCGGATAAACGATAGATTACCCACGACCTTCCTTTGTCCTTAATGAGCGCGACAGTCCGTAGAGTCTGGTCTAGATATTTTTTAAATTAATGAAGGATTGATCTATATGCTCGGTTTGTGATTTGTGGGGCTTAGGAAGGGTGATTAAATCCCCACCTAATCTTGATTTGGTCTTTGCCCCTTAAAGTCCGTATTAAAATATGCAAAACAAAACCAATCACAAAACTTTTGCAAAAAGATTTTTGAGCGGCGTTATTTTGCAAAGAATCATGCAGAAGATAGATTTTATTGGATTTGAGGGGAGAGAGAAGGAGTTGAAAAAGATACCAGAGAAGTGTGAACCCTAGATCTCCTGTTTCCTCAAGTCCGTGACTCCAGATTCCTCGCAAAATTCACGCACAAATAGTTAAATATTCAATTTGCAGTTTTGTGTTAATAATGATATGACTCGTCTAAGAATCCAACACAAATAGTAAAAATAAAAAATTATGCACGTATCCCCGGCAACGGCGCCATTTGATTGGTACGAAAGAGTGTGTTTTATAGTGTAACCGCAATCAATAACGGTGTCGCGTGTAGCTGTAGGGTTCCTAGGCATCCTAATGAAGTCTCACAAGGCATCAACCATGCCAATTTCAAAAATTATTGGTGCCGAGAAACCCTAACACGGATCGTTGACTAGATGTTTAGGCGAAATGAGAATCTAGTTAACTACTTAACTAAAAGTTAGATGCTACAACCTTTGTAGATCCGGTTCCCCACTTCCTTAGCTCCACGTGGGTGTGCTCTCACTGTCCATCACGAATCCTAGACTCATTCGTCGGCTTCATCGGAAAAACGGGCGAGCAAGGTCGTCGGCTTCGTGTCAAAGACGATCTACGTCGAGGTTGCACAAGTTCAAGCTCCGACTTCACCAAGTTGTGAAACTTGTGAAGAAAACACCCAAAACCACTTGGCAAGAGGTAGAGGATGAAGAAATAGGAGGTGGGTTCACTTTAGATTTGGATTTCTCACTCTAGAAATGAAGTTGCCATTGATGGCATCAAGCTTTTCCTTTTTGAAGTGAAGAAGAAGATGAAGCTAGAATTATGATAAGTCTTGTAAATATGAATAATAAAACAATACTTATCATAATGGGAACCATGGTTAGGTGTAGAGAATTGACCAAGGTTAAAAGAGTGGTTAGGGTTAAGCATGAAGACAAATTGGTCACTTGGGTCAAAGCTTCATGAAGCTTCACAAAGGTTCAAGAAAGAAAGCAACCATTTTGTATTCATATGCCATTCTTTTTCTAAAATAAATAAATGAAAAGAATGGATAATAAAAACCCTAATTACTTACTTAACCTAGGTTTAATCCTTTACACTTAACCAAATGAGTATGCATCATCAAACATGATACAAATATGTGCACAAAAGCATATCACATATACAATGTGCAAATCAAGTGAGAAAATCCGTTTAAAGTGAACCTATACTAGTTAATGCAAAGTAATATATCAAATATATAATTATACATTAAATCATTAAATCAACACTTGATTCAATGATCCGGTAATGTCGCACATAACCGACTAGTATTCAATGCATCGATTTATCGAATCAATGATTCGATAACTAGGTCATATCTCATACAACCAATCGAAACATTAATCGCGAGAATCAAATACGGTATCATATACACGCATCATTCTCGGTCCCGCACATATCTCATATGCGCTCCTATTTCGTTTCGCTTGAGCCAGGAAACCTCTGTGTAGGACTCTAAAGACTCGTCAATACGCCGGTAGCAGATGATGATCATATCAAGCACCCACAAGCCGCAAGCGGTCTTATAAACGTAACGGCCACCCGGGTATTGAGCGATCAGAAGATCGACGAGCTATCCCGCTCACACTCCTGCGAATCCGACCAGTAACACTTAACCGTACAGTCCGGTCTCTTCGTCTGATATGTCGCATATCAAGTCTAGGGGTGGTAAACGTCAGACCCCAATAACCGATAAGTCGTGCCGATGTGAGGCTCATAACGGGTCGAGAAACTACTGGTAACACTTACCAGCAAATCTCTGATCAGCCCTGGCCAGGGACTTCCCTGTTACGGCCAATCAAGCACTGCGCAACATCAACCCCCAATACCGGGAGAGACGAAACCCCTCCTATCGCTCATTGCCTCCATGTGACTCGGGACTGTACCCAAAGACCACCGTTTTGCACGCCCTCATGGACGTGGTAAGGTGGAGATCAAAGCACAGTGGGAATCACACAAGACTCTATGACGATCTCGGGTCTACAGACTAACCTGTACAAGTGTCACCTGAGAACTGCCATCTGACGTGAGGTATAATACCATCTGGGAGTTCTCGGCGAGTCCGTCCAGTGTACCCAGTCTCTACTGAGCACCCGTATACCATCTCTGATGTCAAACACCAATGGATATGGGATCATCCATCGCCCATCACATGGGTCGAGAAGCGTATACGCTAGTCTACACTGGTATATCGATGCCCCGTCTCGATACACCCACAACTAGGGACCTTGAAGGATGTACTTATGGACTACCATGTCCCCACTAGTATGATCTGCATCATAGTCCAGGTAGTCAAGTACACATCCTAAGGGCTTTACCAACATGTAACTATAAGACAGTATAAAGAGACTAGTATACATGTTAAGATAAAGAGCAACCAGATAGCATACTATCATATCGAGCAAGAAAGTCATTTCTATATATGTCCAAGCATCCAATATAATATACATCATCTGTACAATACTGGCCTCCAGGGCATACATTCAACTAACAATCTCCCACTTGCACTAGGGCCAGCTGCTGTAGTATCGCATACCGAGCATCCCGAAGAGTCTCTCAAACTGTATCTGGGGAATGGCCTTCGTGAGTGGATCCGCCGTGTTGTTCTTCGTGTCAACCCTCCTGACCTCGATCTCCCGGCGATCAACTATCTCCTGGATCAGGTGATACCGCCTCAGAATATGCCTGGATCGCTGATGGGACCTGGGTTCCTTGGCCAAAGCCACTGCTCCATTGTTATCGCAATACAAAGGTATTGGATGCTCAATGGATGGAACCACACCAAGTTCAGTAATGAACTTCTTGATCCAGACAGCCTCTTTGGCAGCATCGTTGGCAGCGATGTATTCAACCTCCATCGTCGAGTCTGCCACGGTTTCCTGCTTGGAACTCTTCCAGCTAACCGCCCCTCCGTAAAGGGTAAAGACAAAACCCGACTGCGACTTAGAGTCGTCCTTATCACTCTGGAAGCTCGAATCGGTAAAGGACTCCACTTGGAGTTCTCCGTTACCATACACCAAGAACATATCTCTAGTCCTTCGCAAGTACTTGAGAATGCTCTTCACAGCTGTCCAGTGACTCTCTCCAGGATCAGCTTGATACCTGCTCACTACACTTAGTGAGTATGCTACATCGGGTCTGGTACATAGCATCGCATACATGATAGAGCCTACAGCCGAAGCATAGGGTATCCCTTGCATGCGAGCTCTTTCCAAATCAGTCTTGGGAGACATTTCTTTGGAGAGTGTGACTCCAGAGATCGTGGGCAAGTTCCCACGCTTGGAATCTTCCATACTAAACCTCTTTAGTATGGTGTCAATGTACCTGGATTGGGACAATCCCAAAATCCGTTTGGATCTATCTCTATAGATCCTAATTCCCAATATGCAGGAGGCATCACCAAGATCTTTCATTGAGAATCTTTGTGATAAGAAGAGCTTGACCGACTGCAGCATAGGAATATCATTTCCTATCAAGAGTATGTCGTCCATGTACAATACGAGGAAGACAACCTTACTCTCTGCCACCTTCTTGTAGATACAAGGTTCATCTGGATTTTTGACGAAATCAAACTCTTTGATAACGATATCAAAGCAGATGTTCCAACTCCGCGATGCTTGCTTTAATCCATAAATGGATTTAAGCAGCTTGCACACCTTCCCGCTGCTCCCACTGTCTATGAAGCCCTCTGGCTGAGTCATGTACACGCACTCTTCTAAATCACCATTTAGAAAGGCGGTCTTAACATCCATTTGCCAGATTTCGTAGTCATGAAAGGCAGCAATGGCAAGCATGATCCGGATGGATTTAAGCATAGCCACCGGAGAAAAGGTTTCGTCATAGTCCACACCTGGTCTTTGACGAAAACCCTTTGCTACAAGTCTAGCTTTGAAAGTCTCCACTTTCCCATCTACACCAAGTTTTTTCTTGAAGATCCACTTGCTTCCAATGGGTTTTACCCCTTCAGGAGCAACTTCCAAAGTCCATACTTTGTTGGTGTACATGGATTCCATCTCGGACAGCATAGCATCCAGCCATTTCACTGAGTCCCCACTCGTGATGGCCTGCTCGAAGCTAGTTGGGTCATCATCCTCCATGATGCAATCCTCGCTCCCACCGTCCATGAGAAAACCGTAGTACCTCTCAGGTTGGCGAGGAACCCTACTAGATCGGCGGAGAGGCTGAGGTTCATCGGGAGCTACTGAATCCTCTGGTTCAACCAAATCTTCTGTTGTAGTCTGTATTGCTGGAACCTCTTCCAGTTCTACCTCCTTGCCACTAATCTCCTTTTCAAGAAATTCCTTTTCTAAAAAGATGGCATGTCGAGAAACAAACACTTTTTGTTCCTCTGTGTGGTAGAAGATATACCCGCGCGAATGTTTGGGATATCCAATAAACTTACACAGAATAGACCTTGCCGCGAGTTTGTCCGGATTTTGCGTTTTTACATAGGCCGGACAACCCCATATCTTAACATAATTAAGACATGGTCTATTTCCTTTCCATATCTCATATGGAGTGGTTGGCACGGTTTTGGTGGGAACCATATTCAATAGGTCTGCAGCTGTTTCCAGTGCATATCCCCAGAAGGAAATAGGTAACTCAGCTGTGCTCATCATAGAGCGCACCATATCTAATAGGGTGCGGTTCCTCCGTTCTGATACACCGTTGTGCTGTGGTGTATATGGAGGAGTCAGCTGAGAGAGAATCCCATTCTCTTTTAGGAAGTCCAGGAATTCATTGCTCAAGTATTCCCCTCCTCGATCAGATCGTAGGATTTTAATACTTTTTCCGGTTTGGTTCTCAACTTCTTGTTTATATTCTCTAAATTTCTCAAAAACTTCTGATTTGTGTTTCATCAGGAACACATATCCGAATCTAGAGAGATCGTCAGTGAATGTAATGAAGTATGAAGAACCATCCCTGGCATGTGTAGACATAGGACCGCATACATCACTATGTATCAGTCCTAAGAGTTCGGTAACTCTTTCTCCGTGTCCCGTAAACGGAGCTTTGGTCATCTTGCCTTTGAGACATGATTGGCAAGTGTCATAAGATGAAAATTCAAACGGATTTAAATATCCATCCTTATGCAACTTAGCTAATCGTTTCGCATTGATGTGACCCAGTCTACAATGCCATAAGAAGGATTCGTTCAGTTCTGAACTCTTCCTCTTGTGTGTGTTTGTTATGCTCAGAACTGTTGATTGGTTTAGAACATAAAAGCCATTGCACAACGTGCCTGATCCAACCAACTTTTGGTTACGGAAAATGTTCATAACATTATCCTGTAATACAAAATTATATCCCTCTTTACTCAATAAAGAAACCGATATAATGTTGCATATCAGGTTCGGCATGTAATAGCATTCGTTCAGAACCAATGTATTACCAGTTGGTAATACAATGTGATATTCCCCGACAGTCTTAGCTGCAACAATTGCACCATTTCCAACTCTAATGTCTTTATCACCTTCTCCAAGTTCTCTACCTTTTCTAAGCCCATGTAACTGATTACATATATGGGATCCTGACCCGGTATCTAATACCCAGGACGTAGGGCAAATGGAGAAACAGTTCTCTGTAACGAACACACCCGAAGAAAATGCATCATCATGTACTTTCTTCAATCGGGTGGCATGGGAATCCTGGTATTCCCCTATATCCTGTTCAGTCCTATAACTCTTATAGGAAATAACGGAACCAACGTTCCCCAGCACAGTATAACATGCGGGTTCGGTCAATACATCCATATTATTATCTTTATTAGGGCATGAAATGGTCGCTACCTGGAGAGAGAGAGAAGAAAACACTTTAGCGTATGCTCGTGCAAGATCAGATTGGTTATTATCTTATCTAATCAGGATGGCTCCCACTGCTTTTTATCAAATCTTCCTCCAAACCCTAAAAGGAAAGATTAGCCGGGATTAATTACACACTATAAGTTCGCCAATCTTTCAGCCAGGCCAGTGTCGGTACTTTGAGGGAGGTCCCCCGTGCTTTCGCACGAACCTAATTACTGTAAACCTCGTTTTCCCAGAGGCGTAACCTCGTTAACACCTTTCTAGACACCTACTTGATCGGCTAATTGTAATGTGTAAAACTCTCTCAGGAGTAACTCTTACTCGCAGTGGGTATCGGGATCCAACTATCTCATAGAAGGTATGCAATCTCATTGCAAATTTCAACACTTGAAATTCCCGATAATATTTTGCCCCTAGCGTCCTATGACCTTGACGCAGGCCAACAAATCACAGCACGCTAGTCAAGTTCAACCCGTCATTTCCTGATTGAATTAAACCCACCCGCACGACCCTTGACGCAGGCCAACAAAGTCGTACGACTACCCTAATCCAATCTGCATCATATGCATAAGCAGATAAATACTAGTTAGCTACCGCACACTACGTCTTGACGCAGGCCAACAAACGTAGCACGAATACTAACTACTACTTATCTGAAATGACGGAGGGCTACGACAGGTTTTTCTGAAAACCTATTGCGTAATGAACTTGATATCGTTGTAGAATCAAATGAAGTTTTGAAATGGAGTGATTTTGAGGCTTTTCTAGTTTTGCTAAAGGAGTCACTCCCGGTGAAGGGATCTCGGTTCTTTCCTCGTTGAATGAGGTGCGGGATATATCATATATATCGCTGTGCAAAGCAAAAACCCAAAAGCAGTCAAAAGCAAACCGAGTGTGTAGCATCTGCCAGTTATTGCTAAAGGAGTCACTCCCGGTGAAGGGATCTCGGTCCTTTCCTCGTCGAATGAGGTGCGGGATATATCATATATATCGCTGTGCAAAGCAAAAACTGTAGCTACCTGTTTTTATTTTGAAATTCGATTCCACAACATCTTAGGTTTCTTATCTTTCATTAATCACATTAATGAAGTCCCATCATTTAAATACCTAAACATCACAGATAGATATGACGTACACTTATGCCATCCGCATTCGCCTCGATGTCCCCTCGTGCACCGTTAGGTTAGGTAACTAACGACAGAGCAGGGCAGGGCTAGCGCGGGTGTAAAACATAAGTAACGTCTATATAATATATCATATATACTATATACTGTATCTATCACAGAACATCACATGATCACATCACAGATATCGCAGCAGAAGAAACATATGAAATATTGGATATACTAGGACGTCCGTGTTTTCAATACGAGCCAGTATAAAACACGGATTCCACGGTCGTGATGAATAGCCAATCCCACACCCCTAGACCCCTACGAGAGCGGCAAGCAACCCTACCAATTCTAGGGTTAGGAGGCCCGGACTCGACTCCTCGAGTTGGTCTCCCACTGGACCCCAGAACCCGGTTACTTGTGCTCCCCTCCTTGGGTCTATCCTAATGCGGAAAAGTAAATAATATACAAAAGGTGACAACTTCCGCAACCTGGAAGTGCCCCAAATAAAAGAATATTACATACAAGTTTTTACATGAATGAAAATGAAAAAACACTCATCTCACATAAAAACCCCCGGCTATTCAAACACGACGATCCAATATAACATATCCAGCAACACATAACATCACATGTCATCAACGTAAGTAAGTATGCATACCCCAATTGTCGTTGACGTATAGCAACGAAACCGGCGATATGAACATACTACACTTACGGTCACAGAAAAGAAAGTGTAAAACTACAACAGTTGGAATCCGCAACCTCTTTAGACATCGCATGCCTAATCAAATGAAATACTTAGACATCACATGCCTAACAGATATAAATCCCGCATTTTAGTCTCATTATCGAAAACTCTTTTCAATATCATGTGGGACTAAACTGCTAGATTTATAACATTCATTCAGTTATCTCATAACTGTTTGTGAATTCCAATATTGTATCACATTCCAGATAAACAGAAAATGTTAAACTTTCCGATCGAACATTCGAATACCCAAGTTTTCCCGATACAGCTCAACACATGAAATAAGTCTAACAACATTCAGTTCGTGCCTCAGTACCAACGGTCCAGCCGTAGAAGGGTCAAGCCAACGCCTCACATGTGGCACGCCGTACTGCCCCAAACCCGAAGGTTCAAAGGGCAGTTCAAGACGGTCACATAATCGAGTTAAGGTTTGTTGTCTTCTAGAGGGTCCATCGCGTTACTTGCATTACTTAGAACGTCGTTAAACTACTGAAAAATCCAACACTTGGAAATTTCCTGACAGGGGAAAAATTGGGTATTTATATCCGGTCGAACTTTTTAACATATTCTAAAATTATCCGGAAAGCCACATAGACAAAATTTGATACTCCGATCGAAACACCGAATCCCCAGAACAACCCCTGAAAATTCAACTCTTGAATAAAAATTAAAAATTCCCAGAAAATCCAGCATTATCAATTAGGAGTTACTGTGTAAAATATATTAAATAAGGTGGCCGTACGGCCGCGGATCCGCCGCACAAGCCATGCTCGTGCCGCGGATCCGCGGCAGTTCAATGGATTTAGGAACACGAATTTCACAGAAACTCTTAAAATCACCTGCTGATTTTTCTGCATATTTTTAATATTGAAAAAAACAGATTTTTAAAAATTGGACAGAGAGCAATTTGGAAATGGGTTTTCGGGTTCGTTCGGACTTCAAACTCCGTCTAGACTTCGCCTAAGGCTCTAGCCTGGCTCTGATACCACTATAGGGTTCCTAGGCATCCTAATGAAGTCTCACAAGGCATCAACCATGCCAATTTCAAAAATTATTGGTGCCGAGAAACCCTAACACGGATCGTTGACTAGATGTTTAGGCGAAATGAGAATCTAGTTAACTACTTAACTAAAAGTTAGATGCTACAACCTTTGTAGATCCGGTTCCCCACTTTCTTAGCTCCACGTGGGTGTGCTCTCGCTGTCCATCACGAATCCTAGACTCATTCGTCGGCTTCATCGGAAAAACGGGCGAGCAAGGTCGTCGGCTTCGTGTCAAAGACGATCTACGTCGAGGTTGCACAAGTTCAAGCTCCGACTTCACCAAGTTGTGAAACTTATGAAGAAAACACCCAAAACCACTTGGCAAGAGGTAGAGGATGAAGAAATAGGAGGTGGGTTCACTTTAGATTTGGATTTCTCACTCTAGAAATGAAGTTGCCATTGATGGCATCAAGCTTTTCCTTTTTGAAGTGAAGAAGAAGATGAAGCTAGAATTATGATAAGTCTTGTAAATATGAATAATAAAACAATACTTATCATAATGGGAACCATGGTTAGGTGTAGATAATTGACCAAGGTTAAAAGAGTGGTTAGGGTTAAGCATGAAGACAAATTGGTCACTTGGGTCAAAGCTTCATGAAGCTTCACAAAGGTTCAAGAAAGAAAGCAACCATTTTGTATTCATATGCCATTCTTTTTCTAAAATAAATAAATGAAAAGAATGGATAATAAAAACCCTAATTACTTAACCTAGGTTTAATCCTTTACACTTAACCAAATGAGTATGCATCATCAAACATGATACAAATATGTGCACAAAAGCATATCACATATACAATGTGCAAATCAAGTGAGAAAATCCGTTTAAAGTGAACCTATACTAGTTAATGCAAAGTAATATATCAAATATATAATTATACATTAAATCATTAAATCAACACTTGATTCAATGATTCGGTCATGTCGCACATAACCGACTAGTATTCAATGCATCGATTTATCGAATCAATGATTCGATAACTAGGTCATATCTCATACAACCAATCGAAACATTAATCGCGAGAATCAAATACGGTATCATATACACGCATCATTCTCGGTCCCGCACATATCTCATATGCGCTCCTATTTCGTTTCGCTTGAGCCAGGAAACCTCTATGTAGGACTCTAAAGACTCGTCAATACGCCGGTAGCAGATGATGATCATATCAAGCACCCACAAGCCGCAAGCGGTCTTCTAAACGTAACGGCCACCCGGGTATTGAGCGATCAGAAGATCGACGAGCTAGCCCGCTCACACTCCTGCGAATCCGACCAGTAACACTTAACCGTACAGTCCGGTCTCTTCGTCTGATATGTCGCATATCAAGTCTAGGGGTGGTAAACGTCAGACCCCAATAACCGATAAGTCGTGCCGATGTAAGGCTCATAACGGGTCGAGAAACTACTGGTAACACTTACCAGCAAATCTCTGATCAGCCCTGGCCAGGGACTTCCCTGTTACGGCCAATCGAGCACTGCGCAACATCAACCCCCAATACCGGGAGAGACGAAACCCCTCCTATCGCTCATTGCCTCCATGTGACTCGGGACTGTACCCAAAGACCACCGTTTTGCACGCCCTCATGGACGTGGTAAGGTGGAGATCAAAGCACAGTGGGAATCACACAAGACTCTATGACGATCTCGGGTCTACAGACTAACCTGTACAAGTGTCACCTGAGAACTGCCATCTGACATGAGGTATAATACCATCTGGGAGTTCTCAGCGAGTCCGTCCAGTGTACCCAGTCTCCACTGAGCACCCGTATACCATCTCTGATGTCAAACACCAATGGATATGGGATCATCCATCGCCCATCACATGGGTCGAGAAGCGTATACGCTAGTCTACACTGGTATATCGATGCCCCGTCTCGATACACCCACGACTAGGGACCTTGAAGGATGTACTTATGGACTACCATGTCCCCACTAGTATGATCTGCATCATAGTCCAGGTAGTCAAGTACACATCCTAAGGGCTTTACCAACATGTAACTATAAGACAGTATAAAGAGACTAGTATACATGTTAAGATAAAGAGCAACCAGATAGCATACTATCATATCGAGCAAGAAAGTCATCTCTATATATGTCCAAGCATCCAATATAATATGGATCATCTGTACAATACTGGCCTCTAGGGCATACATACAACTAACAGTAGCTAGACCGAGATGAGTACGGGTCGTCCTCTGGGAAACGTTGAACCTTTTATTTTTACTTTAGATGTGTTGAGAAAGAGAGGAGGGATAAAGAATTTTATAGAATGGTTTCTAGATCTACGTTAAACAAGAATGTAAAATATAGATCTAAATTATTTTAATGATGTAGTTAATATAATAAGGGGGCTTGTAGGGTTCGTTAGGATTTAGTAGTTATGGATGATTAATTAAAATTTACCCTTTTTATCCTTTAATAGATTTAAAACTAGAACGACGGTGATGCGTGTAGATTAGGGTTTCTGGAGGGAAAAGGAATCCCACTCTTAACCCTTATCTCGACACGGAACTCCGTTCATATCTAGCCTTTACCAAAACAATCATTAATCTAATCTCTAATCGCGGTCGGAACTAACAAAGAATTGTTAGCGCGCCCGATTAGGATGTTAATGATTCTTTTGATAAAGTTCATAAACTTTATAGAACTTAAAAAGGGTTTAGAGATGTTCATCATCCATTAGTCTACCCTAATCCTACGAACCCTAACAAGCGGAGAATTACTCGCGCATGTTGGGAAAAGAAGATGAAAAGACAGAGAGGGAAAACATAATATAAAATGTAAAAGAATTAAATAAAACAACTACCTTTATTAATCAACTTGAACAATCTACACTTTATTCCTTAGAAAATGATTGCAAAAACTTGGTTTGCTTCTTGAACTCTTCCGAAGGAGGTAGATGAACAGTTGATGATCAGCCTGGATGCGTGAGCCGTCTTGGACTTTGTGATCTCTTCGGCTTGATGAATTTTCCAAGAGGCTCTCGGTGCCTTTTTATAGTGCAAAGCCAGAATCTTTTGGTTGAAAACTTGGTAAAATATAGCATAGATTCACCCCACAAAATTGCACACCCTAAATCCTCTATATTGCCGCGGATCCGTGGCCAAAGGGGGGGTATGGCCGCGAATCCGTGGCCATTTGATCAAATCCCTTCATCATTTTTCAGGGGCTGTGTTCTTGTAACATCTGGGCTCCTCTGGAATCTTCAAAATTTGCAAATCTTCTCGTAGTTGCTGCCAGACTTGGTCTTCAAGTTTTGATTCTTAATTAGGCAAGTATTTTTCAACAACTTGATTTGCATAATTCTAGTCTTTGAAAATTCTGCACAACTTAGAAATATTCTGCACAACAACTCAAATAAGATTTAGTAAACTTTGTTCTACTAGGATTAGATCAATGAATTTATTTGCATACATTTTCCTACCAAATTATAATAATATATCAACACATGGAAAATAGTATTTTTACACATAAACCCTCATATGTATGATATATTATAATAAAGTCCTTTTTAATATGAAAATGGTAGGAAAAATGTAATAACAAATGTGCAGTTTTATCAACTGAACATGCATGCCTGGGACCACGGTCAAGACTTTCGAGCTTAATCCGAGACGTGCTGCTAGACAGTAAATATGTAACATATACAGACGAATGATGTGAGCAGCAACATTCCGGGGATGGCCTAGCCCCTAAAGACTGATCAGTATAAGTATCGAACTGTTGAGTTACAAGTCAGGTTCTATTATTGATTTCCCCTTACTCCCAAAGTTATGTCTTAGAGTCAGGTATTGAGAATATGGAACTAATGCCAATACAGGATCAAGCAGGTACATGTTTCGTCTTTGTAGACAACAGGTTACGTCCGTCAGGACAACAAGTCAGGATTGTCGGCATTAATAACAAGATCAAGTATCAAGTCAAGTAATGTGTCAGGACATGTCATGAGATGCATATGTATCAAGTGGGTACCAAATGTAAAACTGTAAACGATATCAAGATCACGGTAAATAGTGCTGATGTCAGGATGCATATGTGTCTATCTATAATAACCTATATATATCCATGACTACTTATGATACAAGCTAGATAACATGTCATGATAATATAATAGTGAAATGATATCAGGGTGTTCAGGCTTGAAATTAGATATGCAAATGTCAGTACGGATACGTACGGGTATCGTAAAACGGTAAAACTATAACATGCGATGCACAATTAAACTACCTGTAATATTTTTATTCATATGGATATATATATATATATATATATATATATATATATATATATATATAAATAGCATATCATGTAGCAAGATAAACTTCCCTGATCGGATCTTACGACGGGGTGCGTACGTCACGTTCAACTTCGGATAAACGTCGTGATGTGAACCACGTGCGTATAGAACTGAACCAGGCTACTCAAGGATGTGACCACGCTGGATGACGATGATGACTGGATCCCCCGGATCGTCGATGGCGTGCGCCACTCTGGCGATCACCGGAACAACAAGAATCATAAAAAGAAAGAGAAGAAGAAGAACAAGAGTGATCTGGGGTTGTGGTGCTCTGGTATTGAGCTCTGAGACGAAGAGGTGAGGGGGTGACGACAAGGTCATGGGTTTCCGATGAGGTGAGATCGGGGTTTCTGTAAAGAGGTGGGTGTTGGGCTGTCGGGTGTGGGTTCCCGGGTGAGGGGTTGTCGGGGCTGAAGAGAGGGGATAGGAAGAGGGAGTAGAGAGGGTGAATATGAGGTCGGGGTGGTGAGGTGACCGGCGGTGAGGGCGGGGCTTAGGCATGGGTAGGGTTTTCTATGGGTTGCGAGCTTGAGAATGGGTTCTCGGGTTAGGTTGCGATGGGGTGAAGAAGGAAGTGGAGAATAGTGGAGGAGGTGGAGGTGATGATGACGGCGTGGATACGAGGGGGGTCGGCGGTGGTGGCGATGGCGAAGGTGAGGAGTTGGGTTCTTGGTGCTCGGGTCGGTTGCAGGCGCCGTCGGGGATTGGAGAAAGGTGAGGGTGAGGTGATGGAGACGAGGACGTGGTGGTGACTTCGAGGGAACAAGGGGGTCGGTGTGGTGGCGATAGCGAAGGTGAGGCATGCGTTAGGGTGGGGTTTTCTCGTGGTGTGAGGGAAAGAAGAGGAGAGGTGAGGAAGAGGGGAGGGGAGAGAGAGACAAAGTGAAGAGAGAGGGAGATAGTGGAGAGAGAGAGAGAAAGAGGCCGGGGAGAGAGAGTGGTTTGAGGATTTGTGAGGATATGAAAAATAATTTTACTTATAAATATATATATATATATATATATATATATATATATATATATATATGAGTATATTATAACTAAGTTAAATTTTAGGTTTTAAAATATATAATAATATATAATCTAAGGTTTATATCTAATATCAAAATTACTCGAAAAAATACCCGGGTTGTGTCTAAAAGTCTAGTTTTAAAATACGAATAATTTACGTATCAACCAAAACCATAATACAACGTCCGGTTAAAGAAAATGCATACGCCCAAGAACGGATACACGTAATAGCGTTCCAAACGAGTTTGTTTCACTAAACGGGACAAGAACACGATGCCAGGATGTAGCCATAGGGTATGGGGTATGATGCAGGTCAACTAGGTATTTAAAATATTATATTTGGTTATAATTGTATTATTTAAAATGTATGCAAATGCTAAATATATGATACATGTATATAGAACATATATATGTGTACGGATCCTCTGTACTAGTAAGGATATAACGTAATATAGAACCAAGACGGGTTTCAAGCATGCGGGTCGGGTTGGATACTAAAGACAGATATAAAAAAATTATCCGCACCTAAAACAAATAATAATCAAGAAATAGCCACAAGATTAAGAAATACTCAAGTAAATATGGTATAAATGAACCAGGGTGTTACATTATACCCACTTACAAAAGAATTTTGTTCTCGAAATTCCCGGAACAAGAGAAAAGAAGCAAACATGAATCTAAGAGAATAAATGTGGAAACTTCTGTCGAATCTCGTCTTTTCATTCCTAAGTTGATTCTCGGTACGAACGATTCCCCCACGAAACAAGCACTAGAGGAATAACCTTGTTCTTGAGGACCTTTTCTCTTCGATCTACAATCGCCAACGGTCGTTCTTCGTATGTCAAGTCCTCCTTTACTGTCAGTTCCGAATGATTTAGGACGTGCGTCTCATCTTGAACATACTTGCGGAGTTGAGATACATGAAACACGTTATGAACACTTGATAAGGATGGTAGTAAAGCCAATCGATAGGCTACTTCTCCAACACGCTCGATAATACCGAAAGGCTTCACGAATCTAGGACTAAGCTTGTCTTGACTACTAAATCGAATCACTCCTCTGGTCGGTGATATTTTCAAGAATACAAGATCACCAACTGCGAACTCCAGAGGTCTTCGTCCTGTATCGGCCCAACTTTTCTGCCGATCTTGCGCTGCCTTCCTATGATTTCAGATCGTATTAACTTTCTCCATGGTTTGCACGACAAGATCCGGTCCCAATAATCTTCGTTATTCAATATCGTCCCAACAGACGGGTGAGCAACACTTACGACCATATAATGTTACGAATGGAGCCATCTGAATAGTTGCCTGAAAGCTGTTATTATACGAAATCTCCACCAAGTGTAGATGATCCTCCCATGAATCCTTGAAGTCTAACATGCATGCTCTCAACATATCTTCAAGAGTTTGGATCGTTCTTTCTGACTAGCCATCTGTCTGCGGATGATAAGCGGTGCTAAAGTTCAATCGAGTCCCCAAACTTTCCTGTAAACTCCTCCAAAAGTGCGATAAAAATCGGGTATCACGATCAGAAACGATACTCACAGGTGCTCCATGCAATCTCACAATCACCTGCATGTACCGCTCTGCTAACGATTCCATCGACTGACCGACTCGAAACGGTATGAATTGAGCTGTCTTGGTCAATCGATCAACAATCACCAAAACTGCATTATTACCCTTTGGACTCCGGGGTAAAGCTGTCACGAAATCCATGGTTATATGTTCCCACTTCCATTAAGGAATCGAAAGTGGTTGCAATAAACAGCCACCCTTTGATGTTCAGCCTTGACCTACTGACACACCAAGCACTTCGATACAAACCGAGTAATCTCCCTTTTCATGCTTTCCCACCAGAAATGCTATCGTAGATCTCGGTACATCTTCATGCCTCCCGGATGTATGGAATATGCGGAATTATGCGCCTCCTTCATAACTTCTTCACGAATATCTCCTTTAGGCACACATAAACGGCTCCTATATCGTAACGAATCATCTTCATGAATCACCAAGTTCGTTCGAAGTCCCGCTTCTACCTGTTCTCGAAACTTCTGCAACCTTGGACTGTGCGACTGCGCTGCTTTAATATTATCGATCAATAACGACTGTACCTGCAGTCGCATCAACTGTCCCGAAGAATGCGGTAATACGATCTCCAACTCGAATCTCTGAAAATCATCGATAATCTCTTTCTGTGCAGTCAACATCCGTATTGCTGGCAACCGACTTAGCGCATCCGACACTGCGTTAACTTTCCCCGGATGGTATTTGAGATCAAGATCATATTTAGCCATCAGCTCCAACCATCTACGCTGCCTCATATTGAGCTCTTTCTGCGTGAACACATGCTTTGGGCTTTTGTGATTGGTGAATACTTATACTCTTTCGCCCAATAAGTAGTATCTCCAAATCTTCAAAGCGAAAATCACTGCTGCAAGCTCTAAATCATGAGTTGGGTAGTTCTTCTCATAAGTCTTCAATTGTCTCGATGCGTAGGCTATAACCTTCCCATGCAGTATTAAACACATCCCAAGCCTTTCTCAGATGCGTCGCTGTGAATAAATAGTTATCCGGAACCATCTAACACTGTCAATATAGGAGCGGTGATCAATCTTTACTTCGACGCTTCAAAAGCGGACGCACATTTCTCCGTCTATACGAACGGTACCTCCTTTCGTGTCAGCTTGGTTAATGGTTCTGCTATTCGAGCGAAGTTCAATATCCGGCAAGCCCAAGAAAACTTCTGATCTTCGCTACGTTCTTTGGAATTGGCTAATCATGAACTGCTGCAATCTTTTCAGGGTCAACGGCAATTCTATCTCCGGATATGACATGATCTAAGAACTTCACTTCTTCGAGCCAAAACTCATACTTGTTCATCCTAGCATACAACCTTTCTTGCCTCAACGTTTGCCGTGCGATCTTCAAGTGTTCTGCATGCTCTTCTTTGCTCCTCGAATAAACCAGAATGTCATCAATAAACACTACTACGAACTGGTCCAGATACAGTGAAAAGATTTGGTTCATCAAGTCCATAAATATTGCCGGTGCGTTAGTAACTCCAAATGGCATCACTAAATACTCGTAATGCCCATATTGAGTTCGGAACGTCGTCTTACAAATGTCTTCTGATTTCACCCGAACTTGATGATATCCAGATCGCAAATCTAACTTTGAAAATACCCCCGCGCCACTGAGTTGATCAAATAGTTCGTCGTTAAGAGGGATTGGGTAATTGTTCTTAATAGTCACCCGATTTAATTCTCGATAATCGATGCACATCCTTCGTGTGCCATCTTTCTTCTTAACTAGAAGAACTGGAGCTCCCCATGGTGAATCGCTACTGTGAATCTAATCCTTCACTAGCAATTTGGCAACCTGTTTCTTTACCCCTTCTAGCTCCACTGGCGCCATTGGATAATAGCCCTTTGAAATTGGCGCTGCTCCAGAAATAAGATCAATCGTGAACTCTACATTTCGTTTTGGCGGTAAACTCGAGATGTCCTTGAACATATCCATAAAATCCCGAACTGCTATCGGTGCTTCATTTGCAACTTGTGTACGAACTTCACCTTTTAGTAAACGGTTTCCTTCATCATGAATTTGCAAGTTTGTTCTAAGACTTGTGGGTTATCAGCCCACCACTCTTCCGCTACGCTACTCTGATAAACTGAGACGGGTTCGTCGGAACTGCTTAAAACATCCTACATCTGAATGGTCTTGAAGCAGTCTGTACTACTGCAATCAAAAGCTTCTCCTGTGTTTCTCCTTATTCTTCGAAACTCAAACGGATTGATCACTACGGGACAAGAGGAAAGATACAACGCGGTTGTTGGATTCAAGCTTGCGATAAAACAAACACTGGTAAGCAATGAAACCGAGAGAAACAACGTAGTACAATGAACATAAGTCAAGAAAAATGAATCAAAATAGGACTCCAAGTTACTTAAATAGAGTACCGCATTGTAACCATGCCGCGGTACATAGTTACAATCACATAACTCCATTCAAGTCATCCAAATCCTATTATCCGAATTGAGAGAATAATAGGGAAGAACAATAAGGAACCCAAAGGATTTCAAGTTGAGATGCGAAGTCATTTCCATATCGTCAAGATAAAGAGTCAAGGGAAAGATAAGATCCAAGAATTTGAATGACAAGACAATAATATGGCAGAGCATGTTCCTAATTCCGGATTTCCTAGTTAGTGTATTGGGTTCAATACCCAACTACAAAAAGAACCAAACTTGACCAACCCTAAATCCTATGGTTCTGATACCAAATAAACCCTGTCACGCCCCGCTTTCCAGAGTGTGCAAACTAAGGTACGTGACACAGCCAGCCATGCTTCCTGTGGTTAGGAATCATCCCTTCACAGTCACATTACAGCTGTCTATAGAATATCAAGAACAGTAAAATATAAAAACTATCTAGTACATGTCCATTTTCCATAGGAACAATAACTGGAAAAGATAGCAGAAGAAATGAAGATCCAAGAAAAAACTAACCCGCATAAGAGCTATATTAATGAGGTGGTCCTCACTGATCGGCGATCCTGTCGAATACTCACATGCTATGTCAAGTATCTGGGCCATGCTAAACCCAGACGTCAGTGCGCCATAAATATCAAAATAATAGTAATAACCAGGATAGGATTCTATGATTAAACATGGGTGTAAATAAATGACACAGGTGTAAAACAGTAAGATATAGGTTTATGATGTGTATCCTAAAGTCTGTGCCTCTAGATTATCTATTCTAGAAGTGTTTGAAATCAATATAATAGAATCGTTGATGTAACTCAGTAGTATCCCGTGCATGTCCGGGACCACGGTCAAGGCTCTCAGACTGAATCCGAGACGTGCCGCCAGGCAGTAAACATGTAACATGTACAGACGAATGATATCAGTAGTATCATCCCGGGGCTGGCCTAGCCCGTAAAGACTAATCAGTATAAGTATCGAACTGTCGAGTTACAAGTCAGATTTCATTATTGATTTCCCCTTACCCCCAAGGTTATGTGTTCAAGTCAGGTATTGAGAATATGGAACTAATGCTAACACAGGATCAAGCAGGTACATGTTTTGTCTATGTAGACAACAGGTTACGTCCGTCAGGACAATAAGTCAGGATTGTCGGCATTAGTAATAAGATTAAGTTTTCAAGTCAAGTAGTGTGTCAGGACGTGTCATGTGATGCATATGTATCAAGTGGGTACCAAATGTAAAACTGTAAACGATATTAGGATCACGGTAAATAGTGCTGATGTCAGGATGCATATGTGTATATCTGTAACAACCTATATATATCCATGACTACTTAAGATGCAAGCTAGATAACATGTCATGATAATATAATAGTGAAATGATATCAGGGTGTTCAGGCATGAAATTAGATATGTAAATTGTTGGGTTACTTAGCGCGGCAGCAAGGTTTCGGGAGGCATCGTCCATGCCGTTTTCAAATTTTTGCCGTTCTAAAGAACCCTAACCCTAGAATCTTAACTAGAGTTTTAAACGAACAAGAATGCAAACAACTTTACATCCTAAGTGAATGAGAAATACAACTTTTGTAGACCGGTCCTTCACTTCTAAAGTTCCGTGTAGTAGTCCCTTCGCTCCAAGTGGTGAACTCCCGAACTCTAGTAAGGGTTCACATGAAGAAATGAACAAGTTTGCTCAATGTCGTCGAGACCGAAGATGATCTACATCGAGGAGACTCAAGCTCATGTTACCTCTTCACTAATATGTGAATTAGAGAAGCAAACACCCTAAACTAAATGGCTAATAGTAGAGGATGATGAAGTAGGAAATGGGCTTACTTTAGATTTAATTTTCTCACAATATTTTCTCACCTTGAGAAAAGCTAGCAAGCTTTCTCAATGAAGAAGAAGATGAAGAATGAATATAAGAGTATGAACTCATGAGGTGAGAATATGAACCATGGGTGAGTTAGTGTCACACACTAACTCATGTAGAGACTTAACTAGGGCTAGGGTTAATGGTTAGGTTAATAAATATCTACAAGTGAAACAAAAGGAGTTGACTTGGTCAATGTATCCAAATTTGAATTACTTATATAAATATAAACCCTACATTAACCAAGCATAGTATAAGTCTCATACACCCATGAATCATGTGGCATCAAGCATAACACAATAAAATGTACATTAATATATATCACATATATACTATATGCACACAAGTGAGAAAAAGAATACTTAGTGAGAAAATATTTAGTTAATATAAGTTAATATATCAAATATATAATTATACATTAAATTATCAAATCAACACTTGATTTAATTATCCGGCTATATCACATACAACCGACTAATATCATATGAATCAACTTATCGAATCAACACTTGATCCGATAACCAGGTTATATCACATATAACCGACCGATATCACATATCGCGAGAATATAATACGGTATCACATACTCGTATTAATCTCAGTCCCGCACTTATCACATATGTGCTCCTACTTCGTTTCGTATGAACCAGGAAACCTCTGGGTAGGACTCTAAAGACTCGTCAATACGCCGGCAGTATGTGATGATCATATCAAACACCCATAAGCCGCAAGCGGTCTGCCAAACGTAACGGCCACCCGGGTATTGAGCGATCAGAAAATCAACAAGCAAGCCTGCTTATACTCCTGCGAATTCAATCACTAACACTACCGTACAATCCGGTCTCTTCGTCTGATATGTCGCAAATCACAGCCTGGGGATGGTATAACGTCAGACCCCAATAGCATGATAAGTCTTGCCGATGCAAGGTCCATAACGGTTTGTCGCAAATCACAGCCTGGGGACGCTCAATGGTAGGAACCTTGTTCATCTCATGAACAAGAAATGCCCAGACAACCATTTTGGCAGCATCGTTGGTAGCGATGTATTCAGCCTTTATCGTCTAGTATGCCACGTTATCTAGCTTGGAACTTTTCCAACATACCGTCCCTCCACTGAGGGTAAAGACAATGTCTATGACTGACTTTCAGTAGTCCTTATCACTATGGAAGCTCGAACCAAGAACATTCATTTAGTGCTTCTTAAGTACTTAAGAATGTCCTCCACAGCTGTCCAGTGATTCTCCCAAGATCCGATTGATTCCTGATCACTATACCTAGTGAGTTATCTACATCTGGTGTGGTACATAACATCGCATACATGATAGAGCCTACTGCCGAAGCATAGGGTATCTCTTGCACGCTAGCTCTCTCCAAATCAGTCTTGGAAGACATCTTTTTGGAGAGAGCAATTCATGAGTAAGTGGATGAACCACCACGCTTAGAATCTTCCATACTAAACCCCTTTAGTATAGTGTTAATATACCTAGATTTGGGACACTCCCAACATCCACTTAGATCTATCACCATAGATCATAATCCACAAGATGTAGTAGGTATCATCCAGATCTTCTATGGAGAATCCTCATGATAAGAGGAGCTTGACCGAGTGTAGCATAGAAAACCATTTCCTATCAAGAGTATGTCATCTACGTACAATATGAGGAAGACATCCTTACTCTCTACAACTTTCTTGTACATACAAGGTTCATCCACCTTTTTGATGAAGTCAAACTCTTTGACTGCCATATCAAAACAGACGTTCCAACTCCGCGATGCTTACATTGACCCCGATGGACTTAAGCACAGCTTTGAAAGTCTCAACTTTTCCATTTACACCAAGAATCTTCTCAAGATCCATTTTCTCCCAATGGGTTTTACCCCTTCAGGTGCAACATGCAAAGTCATACTTTGTTGGTGTACATGGATTCCATCTTTGATCGCATAGCATCCAGCCATTTCACAGAGTCCCCACTCGTGATGTCCTGCCTGAATCTAGTTGGGCCATCATCTACCATGATGCAATCCTCGCATCCACTGTCACCGAGAAGACCGTAGTATCTTTCAAGTGGATGAGGAACCCTACCAGATTCACGGAGAGGCTAAGGTTCGTTGGAGACTATTGAATCTTTTGGTTTTACCAAATCATCAGCTGTTAGTTTGTCTAGCTGGAACTCCTTCCAGTTCTACCTCATGACCACAAATTTCTTCACAAGAAATTTCTTTTCTAAAAAAGGTGGCATGCTGAGAAACAAAACACCTTCTACTCCTCAGTTAGGTAGAAGATTTTCCCTCACTAATGTTTGGGATATTCAACAAACTTACAGAACTGACCTTGCCTCGAGCTTGTCCGGATTTTTCTTTTCAACATAGGCCGGACAACCCTATATCTTAACTCATTTAAGACATGGTCTCTTTCCATACTATATCTCATATGAAGTGGCAGGCATTGATTTGGATGGAACCCCATTCAATAGGTATGCAGCTTCTCAAGTGCATAACACCCAAAAGAAAACAGGTAACTCAGCAATACTCATCATAGAGCGCACCTTATCTCATAGGGTGCGATACCTCTGCCCCGATACACCGTTGTGCTGTGGTGTACTCGAAGGAGCAAGCTGAGAGAGAATCACATTCTCCTTTAGAAAATCCAGGAACTCCATGCCCAAGTATTCACCTCCTCGATCACATCGTAGGACTTTAATACTTCTACCCGTCTGGTTCTTTATCTTCAAGCTTATATTCCTTGAATTTCTCAAAAGTTTCAAACTTGTGTTTCAACAAGAACATATGTCCGGATCCTGAGAGAAGATCAGTGAATATAATGAAGTACGAAGAACCAACCTTGGCATTTGTAGACATATGACCGCATACATCATCATGTGTCACGCTCTGCTTCCTAGAGTGCACTAAGATGGCACGTAACAGAGCCAACCATGCTATCTGTGGATAGGAAACATCCCTCCACAGTCACATTACGGCTGTCTAGAGATATTAAGAACTATAGAAATAAAATAAAACTATCTAGTACATGTCCATGAGCCAGAATGAAAGAGTCATGAAATAAATGCGGATGCAATAGATCCAAGTACAATAATGATCTGGAATGTACGTCCCAAATATGGGCTCACATCAGGAAATGAAAAGTACTGAAAAGAAACTAAACTAGAATACTAACAAGTCTCCACTGCTCGGCCTATTGACTGAGATACTCTTGAACGATCTGGGGTGAAGGTAGAGGATCTGGGCCATGCAAAACCCAGACGTCAGTGCGTCATAATATCAACAATAATAAGCAAGCAAGATGTAATGAGATATGCATGCATGAAGTATAAACAGTAACGAGAGTATAGCAGTATCACGAATAAGGAACAGTGAAGGGTATAAGCACATGTGATGTACAGTGAGTAATCTAAACTAAGCTACTGGGTTAATTACTCTCAAGTCTTTGAAATCAATTTAATGAATTGTCGATGTAACTCAATAGTATCCCGTATGTGCCCGAGACCACGGTCCAGATTCTCGGGCTGAAACCGAGACATGCCGCTAGGCACTAAAACAGGAAATATGTATAGATGAATGATGTCAGCAGCATCATCCCAGGGCTGGCCTAGCCCCTAAAACTGATCAGTATAAGCAAGCGAACTGTCGAGTTACAAGTCAGGTTTTATCATTGATTTCCCCATACCCCTAAGCTATGTGTTCAAGTCAGGTATTGATAAATCTGAAGCTAATGCCAACACAGGATCAAGCAGGAACAGGTTTGTCTATACAGACAACATGATATGTCCATCAGGACAACATGTCAGGATTGTCAGCATTAGAAACAGGATCAGGTAACATGTCAAGTAGTGATATATCAGGTCGTGTCAAGTAGTGAACATGTATCAAGTCATGTCAAGTAGTGAAGTATCAGGTTATGTCAAGTAGTGGTGTATCAGGTCATGTTAAATAGCAGTATGTCAGGTCATGTCAGATAGTGTACAAGTATCAAGTCATGTCAAGTAATGCACGGGTATCAAGCGGAAGCTCATAATAAAACTGTAATAGCTACGGATGCACAACAAAAGCACGGATGCACAAATATTTATCAGTGGCTATCATATTACTATGTAGAGTGGACAATATCAAGTATGGAGTACTAATATAACAATAAAATGAAATAATATAACATGGTATGCGAATAGGTATAAAATCAATGGTATGGATGCAGAATTATCGGTTAGGGTTACATTTATAGTTCCAATACTAATTAGGATGCATTTTATTAATCATGGGGTGTTAATATAACAGTAATATGTGTTAATGTGATATGTAGATTCAGCTATATGTATATTATATGATATGGATGCAAACGGGTATCCAAAAACTGTAAAACTTTAACATGGATGTATGATGGGATAAACGGTTAACATTTTATTCATATGGATGCATAATACTATACCTAGCATGTAGCAAGATGATTTAGCATGCGACTAGATGTGTAAATAACATGTACGGACGCACACGGATGTCCGAAAACAGTGAAACATGAAAAATGATAATGTGGATTGCAAAGCTAATCATTATGAAGTGTTATAATTCAAATAGATATGGAATATAGTAATATAGCATGTAGCAAGATTAACTTGCCTAGACGGAATACGAAACGGATATGTACGGTACGTCCGACGTCGGCAAAATGTCGCGACGCACACGTGGCACGCTGGACGGGTCCAGGCAAGGCAAGAGGGTGATCACGCAGGTCAGGTACGTCCACTGGGTCGTCTGGATCGTTGGCGTCAATCCCGGCTCCGGCGAACGTGGGGTTGTAGGTGCACAGGGGTCAGAAAAGTCGAGAGGGCGACAACGAGATCAACGGGTCTCCGACGATGGGGTTTTTCCGGCGAGGCAGAAGGGTTCTTGATTAGGGTTTTCTTGAAGTCAGGGTATTGGATTGGTGTAGGAAAGCTCTCGTGTTGATGATAAGGGAGTGTAGGAAGAGGAGGAGAAGGTGGTGATGATGAGGTAAGGCCGACGGCGAGGTGGTTGGAACTCCGGCGAGGTGTAGGTGAAGTGAGGTGAAGGTCGGGTTGAAGGAGTTGGGGATGAGGGTTTGCAGCGGGAAGAGGGGAAAAAGAGGTAAGGAGGTGGTCGAGGAGATGAGGACGACGAGGGTCTGGGTCGTCCGTGGTGAGGGGGTCGACGACGGCGAGATAGGCGACGAAGGGTGCAGGGTGAAGGTTTCTGGGTTCTTGGTTGCGTGGTTTGGGTGTGCAGGGGATGGATCTGGAGTGCAGGGAGAAGGAAGTGATGAAGATGGAGGTGGTGGTAAAGGTGTGAAGAGATGAGGGAGACGAGGATGGCGACGAGGGCAGAGGCTCGGGCGCGGGCGCGGGTAGTATCTCGCGGCGAAGGAAAAATGAATTTAGGAAGAAAGAAGAAGATAAGAGAGAATACGTGTAGTGTTATCATTATATATAGTGAGGGGGAGAGAGATAGGGAAAGAGAGGGGAGAGAGAGAATAGCGAGAGAATGAGATCGAGAGGAGAGAGAGATGGGGATTTGAGAGAGAGATGAGAGAGACAGAGAGAGAATGAGATCGAGAGGAGAGAGAGAACAGTAAGGAGAAAGAATATTATTTTTTAGTGGAAGAGAGAGAGAGAGAGAGATAAAGAAAAGAAAGAGGAGAGAAGAGGGACAGCGAAAGAGAGAGAGTGGTGTGGGGCCCAGCAGAAAGAGAAAGAGAGAGAGAGAGAGTTTGTTTAAATTGTTGGGATTTTAATTTGAAATTATATTTTTAGTTAAGGAATTTAAACTGTCGAATATTAAAATAAATATTATATTAAATAAATTTGAATTTTGGCGGGATACAAAAATATTCCAAAACACGCCCGGGTCGGGTTGAATACTAATCCTAATGTAAAATACTACTCGCACCCAAGACACGATAAATCAGGAAAATAGCATAAAGAAAGAAATACGCGAACTGGAATTGGTATAAATGAACTAGGGTGCTATATTATACCCACCTACAAAAGAATTTCGTCCTCGAAATTCCAAGAACAAAGAAAGATAAACAATCAAGGAACTACAAGAATAAGTGTGGAAACTTCTGTCGGATTTAATCTTCTCGTTCCCAAGTTGATTCTCCATGCGAGCGATTCCCCTAAGAAACAAGTACGAGAGGGATAACCTTGTTCTTAAGGACCTTTTCCCTTCGATCCACAATCGACATCGGTCGTTCCTCAAAGGTCAAATCCTCTTTTACAGTCAGCTCCGAATGATCCAGCACGTATGTTTCATCTCAAACATATTTACGGAGTTGAGATACTTGAAACACGTCATAAACATTCGCCAAAGATTGAGGTAAAGCCAATCGATAAGCTACTTCTCCAACACGTTCCAAAATCTCGAAAGGCCCTACGAATCGAGGACTAAGCTTGCCTCGACTCCCAAAACGAATCACTCATCTAGTAGGTGATATCTTCAAGAACACAAGATCACCAACTGCGAACTCTAGGGGTCTTCTCGATGTATCGGCCCAACTCTTCCGCCGATCCTGTGCTGCCTTCAAATGATTCTGGATGGTATTAACCTTCTCAACTGTTTGCATGATCAAATCCGGTCCCAATAATCTTCGTTCTCCAATATCGTCCCAACAAATGGGTGAGCAATACTTGCGACCATACAATGCTTTGAATGGAGCCATCTGAATAGTCGCCTGACAACTGTTATTGTAAAAAAACTCCACCAAGTGTAGATGATCCTCCCATGAACCCTTGAAGTCTAACATGCAAGCTTTCAACATGTCTTCAAGAATTCAACCTGCTCTTCAAGAATCCTCGAGTAGACCAGATTATCATCGGTAAAAACCACTGTAAACTGGTCCACGAACGATGAAAAGATTCGGTTCATCAAGTCCATAAATATTGCCGATGCATTCGTGACTCCGAATGGCATCACTAAATATTCGTAATGTCCATACCGAGTTCGGAACACAGTCTTGCAAATATTGTCTGGTTTCACTCGGACCTGATGATATCCGGATCGCAAATCCAGTTTCGAGAATACCCTTGTGCCATTAAGTTGCTCGAATAATCCGCCAATGCGAGGGATCGGGTACTTGTTCTTAATAGTCACCCGGTTTAATTCTCGATAATCGATGCACATCCTTCTTGTGCCATCTTTCTTCTTTACTAGAACAACTGGAGCTCCCCAAGGTGAATTACTGCTGCGAATCCAACCTTTCTCAAGCAATTCGGTAACCTGCTTCTTTACTTCTTCCAACTCTACTGGTGCCATTGGATAGTACGCCTTTGAGATTGGCGCTGCACCAGGAACAATATCGATCGCGAACTCCATATCTCGTTTTGGCGGTAAACCCGAGATGTCCTCGAACACGTCCATGAAATCTCGAACTACAGCTGGTGCTTCCTCCTTACAACTTCCATTGACGAAAGAACATTGTTTGTCGGCCTAGCCCTAAACTCGACTGGCCCGACAGAACTGCTAACTCCAAAACAAACTCCGGATGTCCGGGAATCTGGAAAATCGCTTTCTTTGCCCAACAATCAATGTGAGCATGGAAAGTGCCGAGAAAATCCATTCCCAAGACAACATCACAACTACCGGTAACGATCACCAAGAAATCTGTAATAACTCCCGTCCGAAAAAAACAACTGAACAATCCTTACACTTACTACTATCTATGATCTTCCCATTCCCAGTGTGTATGTCCCACCAACTAGACAGGGTCGTGCAATGAATTGAATGTGCAGTAATAAACTTGGACGACATAAAACAATAGGATGCACCAGAATCGAATAATGCTAATGCGGGAAAATCATAAACAAGTAGAATACCTGAAACAACTTCATCTGATGCCTTGGCCTCTTCAGCCGTCAGGGTAAGGCTCGAGCTTGATTGGGTCCCTGAGTTAACTGCTTCTGCTCCCAAAACTGCTTCTGCGGTGGCCTCTGAACATCATCCTTCATACGAAGCTTCGATGGACAAGCATTGATAGCATGATCCGCTGATCCACAAACCAAACAGAGTCCCCGCATCCTTCGACAATCTCTTCTTATGCGCCCAGGTAGATGGCAAAAGTTACAAATCATGCCCTTTCTCCGATTTGCAACGACGGGCTTCTTCATCGGTGCTACGCCACGTCGGTTTACTGGAATACCTCTACGTACAGGTGCTCGTTTGGCTTGAACGCCTGCTTCTGCACTACAACTGCCTGCAGCTGCGTACCACCAGTCTTCAACGATAAGCTCTGCTGCTCTCTGGCTGCTTTTAGAACTTGCGAGAAAGTGGTCAAACCCAGAGATATAATGTGTCTCTGGATGTCCACGTCCAAACTGCGCATGAACTTCCTGGCCCTATCCGCATCGTGGGCAACCAAAGGTCCAGCGAATTGATCGAGCATTGTCCACTCAGCCGCATGTACATCTACGGGTGCGCCATTCTGTTTCAAGCTGATGAACTTTTCTTCCATTTCCTCCCGTGCAGTCTGCGGGAAGAACTTCTCCAAGAAACTCTGCGAGAACGTTGCCCAACTGATCGGCTTGGGCAAACGGGTCTCTTCTACAAGCCACCATTTACGGGCATAGTCCACCAATTGGATGCGCACGACATCCACTCTCTTATCCTCTGGAATCTGTGCCACGACATGCAAATTCTCCGTATCAACCAGCCACTGGTTTGAAAGAGTTGTTAGACTCAGCGGACTTATACAGAGTATTGTATGTTGTCCAGTGTCCATTAGGACAGAGGGGTTGGTGCTCGTACTATATTCGGTTTACTTATGACTTCTCTAGATTTTAGACAGCTGTTTCGTGGAAACACAGGGTCTAAGTTTTGAGGAGTTATAGGTATTTGAATAGAGTAGAGAACCAGGTGTAGCAAGTATCGGGATTCTTCAAAGTGATCGAAGATGTAGATACTTGTGTATGGTATTCAGTTGATAGTAATGATGAAGACAGATTGCTTCTCTTTCAGGTTACTCATAATTGGAAACGTTCCTAAGTTGAGTAACGCTGATCGGCCTCTCTCCATTTAGTTTACATGCACTGGAGACAGCTGCATGATTTGAATCTGGTTCAATTAAATCAGTGCCTCTGGTTCTATATTGGATATAGAACAGTTCATATCTTAACGATGTTAAGGTACGGGGAGTTGTCCGGCTTATGCTTAAAACCAGACTCCGGATAACTCAAGGCACGTTTCTGTAATGGCTGTTTGTGGGTTGACCCAGGCTATGACGAGGGTTGACTTTCTACCATCTGGCAGATCAATAGAAATATTGTTCTAGACTCGCCACAGTTTTATTAAAAAATGGATTTTTTCAAAAACAGTAGTGGGAGTATGGTAGAACTGGAAGTGATTCCAGAACCGCAAACGATTACTGAAGATTTGATAAGGAACCTAAAGATTCAATCTGATTTGACATTCCATTGGCCACTCCGCAGATAAGGTGGGTAACTTCAGGCACCCGAGAGGTACTCCGGTAGCCTCAAGGACGGTGACAGGGAAGTTCTTGTTTACCCACACTTGCCATTGTTGTTGTTCCAGGCTGCGAGACCCGGCAGGAGGATGAGAATAGCGTCGTTCTAAACTAGCTTTAGAAGTGCACGTCTATATGACTCTGGCAGAGGGTTGTCGTAATCAGTGGGAGCAGCGGAAGCATTGGTGGACATCAGGCTTATGTCTATTTATAGACTAAAGCAGATGTAGCGGAGATAGATCATCTATTTCTGATGTGACAGTCATGGGTTTGACGTCATCAGAATAGGGGATGGATCTGTTGAGAAGGTAGTAGGAAGTGATATTCCTATACTACGATCGGTTATACTTTGGTCGTCACACAGTGTTTTCTCCACATAGGACTTGGACATTATATCAGACATACTGGTTACTAGATCTATGGTTTTAGATCTAGATTTGGGTGGTTTCCCAATCAGGGTACTTTGACAGCATTCTAAGAGTATTTAGAATAGACGACTCCTGGCACGGTAGTGTACCTGCAGGTAATGGAGTCACCCTCTCTAAAGGTGTCTTACAGACTAAAGGGGAGAGGGATACGCATGATTGACAGATCACTTGCTTAGGCAATTGAGTCAATCATGAGATGTCAAGTACCACACCAGATGTTGTTCTTGCACTAGATGCAATAAGTTGATATTAATCCAATCCTGGAAAAACAGTAGGAAGCAGTTTTAGAACATAAGTGAATGTTCTAGGGATATGATAACGGCTGTCTCCTTTAGGAGACGGTTATCACTCCAGGCTTCCAAGGTGACATGGACGACAAGGAGGTTGTCAGAGTTATAGTTCTCCCTCTGACGAGGGGCAGTATTTTGGACAGGTGGTCCAAGGCAATACTGAGGGAGGCATGGCGCAGGATACTGATTAAGTTCAGTTAACGATACAGTCTAAGAAGTTTGGATTTGGAGTTCATTTATGAACTAGGTCCCATCAGACATCCAGACGTTCCAAGACAGGTATTGCTCATTTCGGGAGATGGCTTTCTCCGCGAACTTGAGATATAGAGAGACATAGAAAGGAACATCCTGCGGATCCACTCACTGAGGCTATTCCTCGAACGCAATAGTTTCGCAAACAGGCTTTGTGCGACTGACTAGTAGAGGAGTTGGGTGTTCGGTATCACACGGGCTGTGAGTATGCGACATCGCAATAATTAGCCTTGAGTGCAAGTGGGAGATTGTTGGAGATAGTGCCCTCAGAGTCAATTATTGGATCACAGGCACGTGATTGCAATGATTAAGGGAGGACCTATCCCGGTAGGACAGTCTTACTCGAGATGATAGTATGCTATCTGGTTTATCTTTATCATCGTGTACTGCTTTAGGTGACCTGAAATGTCGCTATTACACGTTGATAGAGCCCCTAGGATTCTTGCTTGACGACCAGCAGTATGATGGCGATCATATACGTGGGAGCTGGTAGTCTATAAGCACATCCTTAAAAGGTCCCTAGTCGTAGGAGTTTCGAGACAGGGTATCGATACTCCATTAGTAGACTAGTGTATACAGTCGAGACCCCGACGAGGGGCGGTGGCCGGTCTCACAAGCCACTGGTGTCAGTTGGTTCACCTAAGATGTATACAGGTGCTCATTGGGTTATGAGTACACCGGACAGGACTCGCCGGGAACCTGCTAGTTGGTCTTATACCAGACGTCAGATAGCAGTTCCCAGGTGACATGTGTACAGGTTAGTTCATCGACCTGAGATCGTCATTTGTCTCGTGTGAGTTCCCACTGTGCTTTGATTACTACCCTACCACGGCTCAAAGGAGTCGTGCAAACAGGTTTTAGTTGGGTACAGTCCCGAGCCACATGGAGGCAGTGAGCGGATCTTCAGGGGTTCGTCTCTCCCGGTATTGGGAGTGAGGTCGCGCTGTGTCTAGGAGAGCCATTACGCAAAGCCCTCGGCCGAGGCAGGAGATTTACTGGTAGGTATTCCAGTAGTATCTCAGGGCGTTCTGGGCTACACTCCGACACGAATTGTACCGCTTTTGGGGGTCTGACTTTCACCAACCCCCTAGGCCCGCCATGCGATACTCATAGACGAACGGACCGGACTGTACGGATATTGTCACTGACAGGCTCAGTTGGGTGTCGGGGTGAGCTTCCTCATCGACGTCCCTTTTGGTCAATAGCTGGTGGCCCGTCACGTATTGGCTTATACCTCTGACGTGCCAGTGGTTAAATCCACAGCCATAGTATTGACGAGTCTTTAGAGTCCACCACACTTTCAGTTACTCAGCTTTCGGGCGAAACGCTGTAGAGGCCGTATGGAGATATGGCAGGGTCCGATCAGATACGTGCGGTATTGCACGGATCAGGATCGGACAGTTTTGTACTAGTGGCCGTATAGTTATATGGCAGGGTTCGATCAGATACGTGCGGTATTGCACGGATCAGGATCGAACGGTTTTTACTAGCCGGCTTTGGTTTAAGCCGGTACTAGTTTAGTACAGTGTAGATTTTGTCTCATTGCATTTGTATCCGGTCGGAATACAGATGCAGGTGTGTATGCACAGTATCGGGGTTTTCCTGTAATTTATTACGGGACCAGTTTTCTGGAGTTGCCAGTTTGCATTCCGTTCCGGCCGGTTTTCCTTTGTTCTTTCCCGGCCGGACTTTACCGATGGAGGGGGTTATTTGCAGTTTTGCAAATAACTCTTTGTGGAGGGTTTTCTTGCATAAAGATCTATTATGATAGCTTTCTTTTCTTGCACCTTGACTTTCTTTAATTGTGATTTGGAAAGGGTATGGGCTTGATGTGAGTTGAAGCATGCTTGCATGTTTCTTTGTCTAGGTTGTGGTCACCTTTTCTTTGTTCCTACCATCACCTCCCTCTTGCTATCATATTATGCTTGCTCCACCATTTTCTAAAGATGAGGGTTTTCATTTTGGAAAAGAGAGAAGAAAAAGAGAGAAGAAGGAGAGAGCTTCATCTTCATCTTTGAGAGAGTATATCATTCCTCATCTCATTCCATTGTTAGAAAATTGAAAGCACCAATTTTCTATACACCATTCCTCCATCCATGGCAACCAATACCCCAAAATGAGACAAGCATTTTCTATACTACATTCTACAGCATATCTTGAGCATGTCGAGTTGCCGGCTTCATGCTCGAGTTGCCTCGGTATTGAGGCGGGAGCCCGTAAAAGACGCAGGCGATGTGGTGCCCTTTCCGGCGAGGAGGCGACGATATGGAGACTACACTTTCCGCGGGAGATCGGGGCGATGATGAGAAGACCGGAGGACTCGGATCTCTTGGTATACTTCTTTTCCCATCTCTTGTTAGCTAGTATAGGTTAATGGTTATCGATCCGGGTTTTCTTTGTCCGCGGTAGCGCCGGTTTCCGAGTAAGGAAAAATTTTTATTCCGCAATTTGGCCTCGAGTAAGACGGCCGGGGCGCTGCCGTGGCGCAACATGGTATCAGAGCCATGCCATTAACCTTATCTAGCTTGTTCTAATGCGTTTTACTTATCCGATCGACCAAAATCTCAAAAACCGTATTTTAGTTCACATCAGTTTCTGTTGAAATTTTTTGGTGTCTAAAAATTTTTCAGGTGGTCTCAGAAAGATGTGCAGGGTGTTCTAAGAACTCTGGAAAAAAACGACAAAGTGAACCCTTACTTGGAGCGCGGAAGCGCGGCAATACCCCCCTTTCTGCCGCGCTTCCGCCGCACTATGGTGGGCCCACTTGGTCATTTTTCTTCAGTTGTCTTATGGGATGAAAATAGGGCTTTTGGGATATTAAAATTGGGCCAGTTATTTCTGTGAGTGCTACAGTTTTCTTTTGGGGCCCACTTGTTAATTTTTTGGTCAATCGGAAAATTTTAAACACATTATTTCACAGTGTTTACATTATATCTGCGACCGTGAATGTCACTCGATCGGTAAATCCGGTCTAACTGCTATAGCCCGGTTAGACGGATTTGCGAACGTGACTTTCACGTTGATGTTCTATGTTTATGCTGTGTTGTTGCGGATCGGTCGTGGGGGATAGCCTGGATGCAATGCTAGTACAGCTTTGTTGTATTATGTATATTTGATATTGCGGGGCGAGCGTCCGACATGTGGACTGCCGTCACTGCCTGATTGTATTATTCTTTTGGGGCACGACCTGGTTGCGGTCGATGTACCCGGTGTATGTATATTTTACTTTCTGTACTAGGGTTGCCCCGCGGTGGGGTGCACGGATAGCCGGGTTCTGGAGGGCAACGGGCCCGCATCTCAGGGCATTGAGACGGAGGGGGCTTCAGTCCAGGATTGGCGGGCTATTCGCCGCACTCGTAGGGGGTACAGGTTGACCCAGGAGGGGTGCCCAAGTTACCGGATTCCGTGAAGTGCTGGGTGGTCCATTCACGGTGCTGAAGGGGGCTGCCTCGCTTCAGGTTTTGGCGGGTGACTTGCCGCGCCCGTAGGGGTCTAGGATTTCATTGCACAGGCTATCCACACGACCAGGGGAACGTCGGGTTTCAGCAGCGGCTCTGTGAAACCCGGGGCTTCCAGATATCTGTATTGTTCTGTGATGCTGTACATTTCTGTGATGTTGCATTTTATTCACGCCTTGAGCGAAATACTATATATTGGTATATATATTAGTAGATGTTGTATATGTTTTACATCCGCGCTAGTCCAGTCCCCGCTCTGCCGTTAGTTAGCTAACCTAACGGGTGATGACGGGACCCAGTGGCGAATGCGGATGGCATATACGTACGTCAGTATATTTTCGTTCTTTGTGGTGTGATCAATTGATGGGACTGCGTTGATTCGGATCAATGCAATTTAAACAAACCTAATCTGATGTTGTTGGAACACTTTTCAAAAAGCTGTTATTGCAAGGACGTTCACTTTTGTTTTGCATCGTGGTATTCATTTGGAATATCCTGCTCCTCAGTCGACGAGGCAAGGGCCGAGATCCCTTCACCGGGAATGACCCCTTGGACAGAAGTTTGCGTCAGGGCAATAGCTTCACTATAGCCGATTACTTTTGCTTTGCATCGTGGTATTCAGTTGGAATATCCTGCACCTCATTCTACGGGGAAAGAGCCGAGATCCCTTCACCGGGAGTGACCTCTTTAGTAAAGGTTTTCGTCACTATATTTTCTAAAAAGTTATCCAGTTCCTTCAACGATATCAAGTTCATTACGTTAAAGGTTTTCGCCAGAAACCATTCGTAGCCCTCCGTCATTTCGGATTAGTATTGCTTAGTATTCGCGCTACGTTTGTCGTTGCTATTCGCCGAGGCGTAGTGTGCGGTAGCTCTGTAATGCTTTCTGTCGCATGGATATGTGGATTGGTTAGGACAGTCGTGCGACTTTGTTGATTATTCGTCAAGGGTCGTGCGGGTGGGTTTAACGCAATCAAGATAATGACGGGTTGAACTTGACTAGGACCTTTTGATTTGTTGATTATTCGTCAAGGTCACTTGGGTCCTAGGGGTAAAAATCACATCGGGAGTTTCAAAAGAACTGAAACTTGCCAGGCATGCGCATACCTTCTGGAGTGTGGTGACTTGAGTGGATTCCGTCAAGTTATCATGCGATGATAGTTGGATCCCGATTTCCACTGATGAGTTAGTTTACTCCTCGGATGATCCCGACTAATTCTTCTTTCAGGTTTGGAGGAGAATTTGAGATACAGTGGGAGGTTTCCAGATTAGATAAAGTGATAACCATTCTGATCTAGGTTAGAGTGCACGCTGAGTGTTTCTTTTCTCTCTCTCTGGCAGCGACCATTGACCCGATCCTGGACTATGACTCAGTGACCAAGTTGACCGAACCTTCTTAACACTGGCTTTTGGATTGTCAGAGTTGCAGACCTCGTTGCCACTCCTACTTTTACCCTTTTCTCCAGGACACCCCGTTTTACTACGAACGTCCACTTCCATTGGACAAAACCATCGTATGGTTATATACGAACTCGAAGGATTTCGAGGATGGTTTCTGGTTCTGGAGAAAACGGATAGGACTATTCAGTTGTCTTTTCTTTTCACCTTCTCTCAGGTTGCGAGTACTCTTTGGTTTAGGAGATAGTACACCTATTACGCAAATTGGATAGTCTTCTTCCAAACCTTAGGCTGGTGCCGACCGGTAGGGAATGAAGAAAACCAATTAGCATAACGATAGTGTGCAGAAGGTATTAAGTTAAGACAAAGCAAGGGATTAGTAGGAGGGCAAAGTAAATTGCGACTGATATTCACGACCAAACCAAGTATTTCTTCGCCAATCCTAAATCACCTTTGTATTTCTCCAGAACACTCCGTATCACTACGAAGATCCCATTTTATTGGATAATCCATCGTATGGTTATATACGAACTCGAAAGGAACTTGTTCCAGTTCGGGGATGGATTCTGGTTCAGGAGAAATAGGAATTAAGTACATTCAGGTGTCTTTCATCTTCACCTTCTCTCGCATTGCGAGTGTTCCTAGGATTGGGACAGTACACCCTTTATGCCTTTTGGATAGTCTTCTTCCAAACCATAGGCTGGTGCCGAACGGTGGGGAAGGAAGAAAACCATTTGACCTAAAGGGGTGTGCAGACGGTAATGACTAAAGACATATAAAGGGATTTGGAGAGGTGGCAAAGAATTATACGGTTACAGTTGTGAATCTGGATAATGGAAGAGGCATTACTAGGAATACCAGGATACCCCGACGAAACATTTCAATGTTTCAGTTTCACTGTGTACTGTTAATAGAAAACTGATTTCCCGATTAGACAATTACTCCAGGGTATGTATTTACCAGGTTGGATTCTCACATCTGTATGGTTTTACAGATGATGAGTGGGAGTAAGTTATTGGGAATTGGGTGATCATCCTCATTATATCGGGATTCGTTGTAATCGGTGATATTTGAGGAAGTCACCTGGGTTGTTTGCCGGTCGGCAAATATTTGGTTTTGAATATCCGCTGTTGTGCACCAATTTCAAATCGATATATCTGTACGTCTATTTTCATAGAGTGAGATATACCTTTTGATATTATGTCGATGACATTTACCTATATCAGTGGATGGTTAGGTAAGGAGCATTGAACAGCGGTGTAATTCTTCTTAACCATAAGTACAGTTTTCAACCTACGACGCACAGTGAAAGAGTTGTTAGACTCAGCGGACTTATACAGAGTATTGTATGTTGTCCAGTGTCCATTAGGACAGAGGGGTTGGTGCTCGTACTATATTCGGTTTACTTATGACTTCTCTAGATTTTAGACAGCTGTTTCGTGGAAACACAGGGTCTAAGTTTTGAGGAGTTATAGGTATTTGAATAGAGTAGAGAACCAGGTGTAGCAAGTATCGGGATTCTTCAAAGTGATCGAAGATGTAGATACTTGTGTATGGTATTCAGTTGATAGTAATGATGAAGACAGATTGCTTCTCTTTCAGGTTACTCATAATTGGAAACGTTCCTAAGTTGAGTAACGCTGATCGGCCTCTCTCCATTTAGTTTACATGCACTGGAGACAGCTGCATGATTTGAATCTGGTTCAATTAAATCAGTGCCTCTGGTTCTATATTGGATATAGAACAGTTCATATCTTAACGATGTTAAGGTACGGGGAGTTGTCCGGCTTATGCTTAAAACCAGACTCCGGATAACTCAAGGCACGTTTCTGTAATGGCTGTTTGTGGGTTGACCCAGGCTATGACGAGGGTTGACTTTCTACCATCTGGCAGATCAATAGAAATATTGTTCTAGACTCGCCACAGTTTTATTAAAAAATGGATTTTTTCAAAAACAGTAGTGGGAGTATGGTAGAACTGGAAGTGATTCCAGAACCGCAAACGATTACTGAAGATTTGATAAGGAACCTAAAGATTCAATCTGATTTGACATTCCATTGGCCACTCCGCAGATAAGGTGGGTAACTTCAGGCACCCGAGAGGTACTCCGGTAGCCTCAAGGACGGTGACAGGGAAGTTCTTGTTTACCCACACTTGCCATTGTTGTTGTTCCAGGCTGCGAGACCCGGCAGGAGGATGAGAATAGCGTCGTTCTAAACTAGCTTTAGAAGTGCACGTCTATATGACTCTGGCAGAGGGTTGTCGTAATCAGTGGGAGCAGCGGAAGCATTGGTGGACATCAGGCTTATGTCTATTTATAGACTAAAGCAGATGTAGCGGAGATAGATCATCTATTTCTGATGTGACAGTCATGGGTTTGACGTCATCAGAATAGGGGATGGATCTGTTGAGAAGGTAGTAGGAAGTGATATTCCTATACTACGATCGGTTATACTTTGGTCGTCACACAGTGTTTTCTCCACATAGGACTTGGACATTATATCAGACATACTGGTTACTAGATCTATGGTTTTAGATCTAGATTTGGGTGGTTTCCCAATCAGGGTACTTTGACAGCATTCTAAGAGTATTTAGAATAGACGACTCCTGGCACGGTAGTGTACCTGCAGGTAATGGAGTCACCCTCTCTAAAGGTGTCTTACAGACTAAAGGGGAGAGGGATACGCATGATTGACAGATCACTTGCTTAGGCAATTGAGTCAATCATGAGATGTCAAGTACCACACCAGATGTTGTTCTTGCACTAGATGCAATAAGTTGATATTAATCCAATCCTGGAAAAACAGTAGGAAGCAGTTTTAGAACATAAGTGAATGTTCTAGGGATATGATAACGGCTGTCTCCTTTAGGAGACGGTTATCACTCCAGGCTTCCAAGGTGACATGGACGACAAGGAGGTTGTCAGAGTTATAGTTCTCCCTCTGACGAGGGGCAGTATTTTGGACAGGTGGTCCAAGGCAATACTGAGGGAGGCATGGCGCAGGATACTGATTAAGTTCAGTTAACGATACAGTCTAAGAAGTTTGGATTTGGAGTTCATTTATGAACTAGGTCCCATCAGACATCCAGACGTTCCAAGACAGGTATTGCTCATTTCGGGAGATGGCTTTCTCCGCGAACTTGAGATATAGAGAGACATAGAAAGGAACATCCTGCGGATCCACTCACTGAGGCTATTCCTCGAACGCAATAGTTTCGCAAACAGGCTTTGTGCGACTGACTAGTAGAGGAGTTGGGTGTTCGGTATCACACGGGCTGTGAGTATGCGACATCGCAATAATTAGCCTTGAGTGCAAGTGGGAGATTGTTGGAGATAGTGCCCTCAGAGTCAATTATTGGATCACAGGCACGTGATTGCAATGATTAAGGGAGGACCTATCCCGGTAGGACAGTCTTACTCGAGATGATAGTATGCTATCTGGTTTATCTTTATCATCGTGTACTGCTTTAGGTGACCTGAAATGTCGCTATTACACGTTGATAGAGCCCCTAGGATTCTTGCTTGACGACCAGCAGTATGATGGCGATCATATACGTGGGAGCTGGTAGTCTATAAGCACATCCTTAAAAGGTCCCTAGTCGTAGGAGTTTCGAGACAGGGTATCGATACTCCATTAGTAGACTAGTGTATACAGTCGAGACCCCGACGAGGGGCGGTGGCCGGTCTCACAAGCCACTGGTGTCAGTTGGTTCACCTAAGATGTATACAGGTGCTCATTGGGTTATGAGTACACCGGACAGGACTCGCCGGGAACCTGCTAGTTGGTCTTATACCAGACGTCAGATAGCAGTTCCCAGGTGACATGTGTACAGGTTAGTTCATCGACCTGAGATCGTCATTTGTCTCGTGTGAGTTCCCACTGTGCTTTGATTACTACCCTACCACGGCTCAAAGGAGTCGTGCAAACAGGTTTTAGTTGGGTACAGTCCCGAGCCACATGGAGGCAGTGAGCGGATCTTCAGGGGTTCGTCTCTCCCGGTATTGGGAGTGAGGTCGCGCTGTGTCTAGGAGAGCCATTACGCAAAGCCCTCGGCCGAGGCAGGAGATTTACTGGTAGGTATTCCAGTAGTATCTCAGGGCGTTCTGGGCTACACTCCGACACGAATTGTACCGCTTTTGGGGGTCTGACTTTCACCAACCCCCTAGGCCCGCCATGCGATACTCATAGACGAACGGACCGGACTGTACGGATATTGTCACTGACAGGCTCAGTTGGGTGTCGGGGTGAGCTTCCTCATCGACGTCCCTTTTGGTCAATAGCTGGTGGCCCGTCACGTATTGGCTTATACCTCTGACGTGCCAGTGGTTAAATCCACAGCCATAGTATTGACGAGTCTTTAGAGTCCACCACACTTTCAGTTACTCAGCTTTCGGGCGAAACGCTGTAGAGGCCGTATGGAGATATGGCAGGGTCCGATCAGATACGTGCGGTATTGCACGGATCAGGATCGGACAGTTTTGTACTAGTGGCCGTATAGTTATATGGCAGGGTTCGATCAGATACGTGCGGTATTGCACGGATCAGGATCGAACGGTTTTTACTAGCCGGCTTTGGTTTAAGCCGGTACTAGTTTAGTACAGTGTAGATTTTGTCTCATTGCATTTGTATCCGGTCGGAATACAGATGCAGGTGTGTATGCACAGTATCGGGGTTTTCCTGTAATTTATTACGGGACCAGTTTTCTGGAGTTGCCAGTTTGCATTCCGTTCCGGCCGGTTTTCCTTTGTTCTTTCCCGGCCGGACTTTACCGATGGAGGGGGTTATTTGCAGTTTTGCAAATAACTCTTTGTGGAGGGTTTTCTTGCATAAAGATCTATTATGATAGCTTTCTTTTCTTGCACCTTGACTTTCTTTAATTGTGATTTGGAAAGGGTATGGGCTTGATGTGAGTTGAAGCATGCTTGCATGTTTCTTTGTCTAGGTTGTGGTCACCTTTTCTTTGTTCCTACCATCACCTCCCTCTTGCTATCATATTATGCTTGCTCCACCATTTTCTAAAGATGAGGGTTTTCATTTTGGAAAAGAGAGAAGAAAAAGAGAGAAGAAGGAGAGAGCTTCATCTTCATCTTTGAGAGAGTATATCATTCCTCATCTCATTCCATTGTTAGAAAATTGAAAGCACCAATTTTCTATACACCATTCCTCCATCCATGGCAACCAATACCCCAAAATGAGACAAGCATTTTCTATACTACATTCTACAGCATATCTTGAGCATGTCGAGTTGCCGGCTTCATGCTCGAGTTGCCTCGGTATTGAGGCGGGAGCCCGTAAAAGACGCAGGCGATGTGGTGCCCTTTCCGGCGAGGAGGCGACGATATGGAGACTACACTTTCCGCGGGAGATCGGGGCGATGATGAGAAGACCGGAGGACTCGGATCTCTTGGTATACTTCTTTTCCCATCTCTTGTTAGCTAGTATAGGTTAATGGTTATCGATCCGGGTTTTCTTTGTCCGCGGTAGCGCCGGTTTCCGAGTAAGGAAAAATTTTTATTCCGCAATTTGGCCTCGAGTAAGACGGCCGGGGCGCTGCCGTGGCGCAACATATGAAACATCTCTCTACAGTCACATTACGGTTGTCTAGAGATATCAAGAACAGTAGAAATAAAATAAAACTATCTAGTATAAGTCCATGAGTCAGAATGAAAGAGTCATGAAATAAATGCGGAAGCAATAGATCCAAGTACAATAATGATCTGGAATGTACGTCCCAAATACGGGCTCACATCAGAAAATGAAAAGTACCGAAAAGAAACTAAACTAGAATACTAACAAGTCTTCACTGCTCGGCCTGTTGACTGAGATACTCCTGAACGGTCTGGGGTGAAGGTAGAGGATCTGGGCCATGCAAAACCCAGACGTCAGTGCGTCATAATATCAACAATAATAAGCAAGCAGGATGTAATGAGATATGCAGGCATGATGTATAAACAGTAACGAGAGTATAGTAGTATCACGAATAAGCAACAGTGAAGGTTATAAGCATATATGATGTACAGTGAGTAATCTGAACTAAGCTACTGGGTTATTTATTCTCAAGTCTTTGAAATCAATTTAATGAATCGTCGATGTAACTCAATAGTATCCCGTACGTGCTCGGGACCACGGTCCAGATTCTCGGGCTGAAACCGAGACATGCCGCTAAGCACTAAAACAGGAAATATGTACAGATGATTGATGTCAGCAGCATCATCCCAGGGCTGGCCTAGCCCCTAAAACTGATCAGTATAAGCAAGCGAACTGTCGAGTTACAAGTCAGGTTTCAACATTGATTTCCCCATACCCCCAAGTTATGTGTTCAAGTCAGGTATTGATAAATCTGAAGCTAATGCCAACACAGGATCAAGCAGGAACATGTTTGTCTATACAGACAACAGGATATGTCCATCGGGACAACATGTCAGGATTGTCAGCATTAGAAACAGGATCAGGTAACATGTCAAGTAGTGATATATCAGGTCGTGTCAAGTAGTGAACATGTATCAAGTCATGTCAAGTAGTGAAGTATCAGGTTATGTCAAGTAGTGGTGTATCAGGTCATGTCAAATAGCAGTATGTCAGGTCATGTCAGATAGTGTACAAGTATCAAGTCATGTCAAGTAATGCACGGGTATCAAGCGGAAGCTATTAATAAAACTGTAACAGCTACGGATGCACAAGAAAAGCACGGGTGCACAAATATTTATCAGTGGTTATCATATTAATATGTAGAGTGCACAATCTCAAGTATGGAGTACTAATATAACAATAAAATGAAATAATGTAACATGGTATGCGAATAGGTATAAAATCAATGGTATGGATGCACAATTATCGGTTAGGGTTACATTTATAGTTCCAATACTAATTAGGATGCATTTTATTAATCATGGGGTGTTAATATAACAGTAATATATGTTAATGTGATATGTAGATTCAGCTATATGTATATTATATGATATGGATGCAAACGGGTATCCAAAAACTGTAAAACTTTAACATGGATGTATGATGGGATAAACGGTTAACATTTTATTCATATGGATGCATAATACTATACCTAGCATGTAGCAAGATGATTTAGCATGCGACTAGATGTGTAAATAACATGTACGGACGCACACGGATGTCCGAAAACAGTGAAACATGAAAAATGATAATGTGGATTGCAAAACTAATCATTATGAAGTGTTATAATTCAAATAGATATGGAATATAGTAGTATAGCATGTTGCAAGATTAACTTGCCTAGACGGAACACGAAACGGATATGTACGGTACGTCTGACGTCGGCAAAATGTCGCGACGCACACGGGACACGCGGGACGGGTCCAGGCAAGGCAAGAGGGTGATCACGCAGGTCAGGTACGTCCATTGGGTCGTCTGGATCATTGGCGTCAAGCCCGGCTTTGGTGAACGTGGGGTTGTAGGTGCACAGGGGTCAGAAGAGACGAGAGGGCGACGGCGAGATCAACGGGTCTCCGGCGATGGGGTTTTTCGGCGAGGCAGAGGGGTTCTTGATTAGGGTTTTCTTGAAGTCAGGTTATTGGATTGGTGTAGGAAAGCTCTCGTGTTGATGAGAAGGGAGTGGAGGAAGAGGAGGAGAAGGTGGTGATGATGAGGTAAGGCCGACGGCGAGGTGGTTGGAACTCCGGCGAGGTGCAGGTGAAGTGAGGTGAAGGTCGGGTTGAATGATTCGGGGATGAGGGTTTGCAGCGGGAAGAGGGGAAAAAGAGGTAAGGAGGTGGTCGAGGAGATGAGGACGACGAGGGTCTGGGTTGTCGGCGGTGAGGGGGTCGACGACGGCGAGATAGGCGACGAAAGGGTGCAGGGTGAAGGTTTCTGGGTTCTTGGTTGCGAGGTTTGGGTGTGCAGGGGATGGATCTGGAGTGCAGGGAGAAGGAAGTGATGAAGATGGAGGTGGTGGTAAGGGTGTGAGGAGATGAGGGAGACGAGGATGGCGACGAGGGCAGAGGCTCGGGCACGGGCGTAGGTAGTATCTCGCGGCGAAGGAAAAATGAATTTAGGAAGAAAGAAGAAGATGAGAGAGAAGACGTGTAGTGTTATCATTAAATATATGGAGGGAGAGAGAGTTAGGGAGAGAGAGGGGGAGAGAGAGAACAGTGAGAGAATGAGATCGAGAGGAGAAAGAGATGGGGATCTGAGAGAGAGAAGAGAGAGACAGAGAGAGAATGAGATCGAGAGGAGAGAAAGAACAATGAGGAGAAAGAATATTGTTTGTTAGTGGAAGAGAGAGAGATAGAGAAAGAAAAGAAAGAGGAGAGAAGAGGGACAGCGAGAGAAAGAGAGAGTGGTGTGGGGCCCATCAGAAAGAGAAAGAGAGAGAGAGTTTGTTTAAATTGTTGGGATTTTAATTTGAAAGTATATTTTTAGTTAAGGAATTTAAACTGTAGAATATTAAAATAAATATTATATTAAATAAATTTGAATTTTGCCGGGATACAAAAATATTCCAAAACACAATACTACTCGCACCCAAGACACGATAAATCAAAAATACTATAAAGAAAGAAATACGGTAACTGGAATTGGTATAAATGAACTAGGGTGTTACATCATGTATCTGTCCCAAGAGTTTAATAACTCTTTCTCTGTTTCCAGTAAACAGAGAATTGGTCATTTTACCTTTGAGACAAGACTGGCAAGTATCATAAGATGAAAATTCGAACGGATTCTCATATTCATCATTATGTAACTTAGCTGGTCGTGCCGCATTGATATGACCTAGTCTACAATGCCTCAAGAAGGATTTATTCATTTCTAAACTACTTTTCTTTTGTGTATTCTATATACTTTGAACTGTGATTTGATTTAGAACGTATATGCTATTACATAACGTGCCTGACCCAATCAACTCTTGATTAAGGAAAATGTTCACAATATTATCCTCCAATACAGAATTATATCCTTCTTTAACTCAGTAAAGAATATGATGTAATGTTGTATATCATGGTCGGTATCTAATAACATTTATTCAGAATCAATGTATCTAATACAAGGTGATATTTGCCAACTGATTTGGCTGAAACAATTGCACCATTCTCTACATTAGAGAACAATCACCTATTCTCAGTTCTTTACCTGTCTGTAGCCCATGTAACAGATTACATATATGAGATCCTAATCTGGTATCTCATACCTAGGACGTAGAGAATACTGAGAAATAGTTCTTGGTAATGAACACACCCGAATAATATGCATTAGCATGCTCATTTCTCGATTGGGTCATGTGGAAATCCGGATATTCCCTTATTTCCTGCTCGGACTTATAACAGTTATAAGATAGAGCGGAACCAACGTTCCCCAGCTCAATATAATAAGAAGGTTCGGTCAATGCATCCATATATTATCTTGATTAAGGCGTGACATGGTCGCTACCAGGAGAGAGAGAGAGAGAAGAAAACACTCTGCGTGCGCCCTTGCAAGATTAGATTGGTTATTATTTTATATAATCAGGATGGCTCCCACTGTTTTTATCAAATCTTCCTTCAAACCCTAAAATGTAAGACTAGCCGGGATTAATTACACCCTACAAGTTCGCCAATCTTTCGGCCAGGCCAATGTCGGTACTTTTAGGGAGGTTCCTCGTGCTTTCGCACGGACCTAATTAAAATAAACCTCGTTTTCCCAGGGGCGTAACCTCATTAACACCTTTCTAGACACCTACTTGATCGGCTAATTGTAATGTGTAAGATTCTCCCAGGAGTAACTCTTACTCGCAGTGGGTATCGGGATCCAACTATCTTATAGAAGGTATGCAATCTCATTGCAACTTTCAACACTTGAAATTCCCAATAATCTTTTGTTCCAAGCATCCTATGACCTTGACAGAGGTCAACAAACCATAGGCTGCTAGTCAAGTTCAACCCGCCATTTCATGATTGAATTAAACCCACTCGCACGATCCTTGACAGAGGTCAACAAGGTTGTACGACTACCCTAATCCAATCGCATCATATGCTTAGCAGATAAGCACTAATTAGCCACCACACACTACGCCTTGACAGAGGTCAAAAAACGCAGCACGAATACTAAAAATTACTTATCCGAAATGACGGAGGTCTACGACAGGTTTTTAAGAAAACCTTTTGCGTAATGAACTTGATATCGTTGTAGAATCGAGTGATTTTGAAAAGGAGTGTTTTTTAGGCTTTTACTAGTTTCGCTAAAGAGGTTACTCCCGGTGAAGGGATCTCAGCTCTTTCCTCATCGAATGAGGTGCAGGATATTTCACAAATACCACTATGCAAAGCAAAAAACTATAGAAGCAATCAAAAGACAAACCGAGTGGGTTGTAGCATTTGCTAGTTTCGCTAAAGAGGCCACTCCCGATAAAGAGATCTCGGCTCTTTCCTTATCAAATAAGGTGCTGGATATTCTACAAGGAATACCGCTATGCAAAGCAAGAACTAGAGCTACCAGTTTTTAAACAAGTTTCTACAACATCTTTAGCTTTCTTTTATTTCATTAATCTCATTAATGAAGTCCCATCAATTATGCTTCCTAAGCATCACAGAAGAAACGAAAGCAACAATATTTAATATATATCACCATATATATATAATATAAGCATTCATTTCAGAATATCAAGTAATCACATCACAGAATATCAGCAGCAGAAGAACACATATGAAATGTTGGATATACTAGGAATTCCGTGTTTTAATTTAAGCCAGTATAAAACACGGATTCCACGGTCGCGATGAATAACCAAACCCACATCCCTAGACCCCTACGAGAGCGGCAAGCAACCCTACCAATTCTAGAGTTAGGAGACCCGGTCTCGACTCCTCGAGATGGTCTCCACTGGACCCTAGAACCCGGTTACTTGTGCTATCCTCCTTGGGTCTATCCTAATGCGGAAAAGTAAATAATATACATCAATGGTGACATCATCCTCAACCCGGAAGTGTCCCAATAAAAGAATTTATATAAAAGCTTTTACATGAATGAAAATGAAAACTCTCATCTCACATAAAAACCCCCGGCTATTCAAAACAAGACGATCCAATATAACATATCACAGCAACACATAATATCACAAGTCATCAACGTAATTAAATATGTGTATCCCAATTGTCGTTGGCATATAGCAACGAAACCAGCGATACACCATATATTACACTTACGGTCGCAGAAAAGAAAGTGAATAACCATAACAATTGGAATCCGCAACCTCCTTAGACATCATAAACCCAATGTATCGCATACTTTGGATTTCGTTCCCAACAAAATGAATTCCTTAGACATCACATGCCTAACAATTATAAACCCCGCATTTTAGTCTCGATATTGAAAACAATTTTCAATAACCTGTCGGGTAATTCAACAAGATTCCCGATAACCTGATCGAATGCTCGTCGGAAACTTTAGTAGACGGCCCGCACCCCCGATGCCGTCGACGAAGTGCACTAAGGTGGAACACCGCGGCCTGCGAGCACCTGAACGGACACTTTTGGCGACGGGGTTCTCCTACAATCACTTGGTTAGGGTTATGGGGTGTGGCTATCTAGTAAGGTTACCCGGCGAGTATCCGCGTACACTACGTAATCGACGGACTTTTGATCCACATCAAAATTTCGTGGCAACCGATCAAAAGAGACTAAACTGCTAGATTTATAAAATTCAAACTAGTTATCTCATAACTAATTATGTGGATTCCAAATATTGTATCACAATCACAGATAGCTAGACGAAGTAAACTTTTCGATCGAATAAGCTGTTAGATTACGAAATCGAAACGACTCCGAAACTTGAAACAATATAATCTAGTTTCTGTCAAATTTTTAGAGGTATCAAATTTTTTTTAAACAACTGCAGAATGTTGTATGAGATATAACATGAACACTGTGAAAATTTGAGGCAATTCTACCACAAAGTGGCCGGCCACATCACCTATAAAACCGGCCTGCTCGGCCCATTTTGGGAGTAAAGGCTTCAAATTTTCATGGTGTTCCAGTCTCAGGGTTTTGGGGTTTCAGGTGTTGTTTGTTTTTGCTAAATTTGCATGTGATGTTAACTTTCTGCAAAAGCAATTCGAAGTGTTTCGCAGTCGTAATTCTAACATGTATTCGGGTGGTTTAGACGATGTTAAAAAGTTTGAACAGATATCAATAACCCATATTTTTCTCGCTGGAAATTTTTCAAGTGTTGGATTTTTTCCGAGTTTAAAATCTTCAGAAAATCATGCAAGCGATTCTGTGGACCCTCTAGAAGAACGATACCCAAACTTGACTTTTTGGATCGTGGAATCGCGATAATAACCTTAGGGTTTGCCGCAGTTCCGTGGCGACATGAGTGATCAGTCAAAAATATTGCATTTTTAACACATCAATTTCACTACTATTTGCAACCATCTAAAGGTGTTCGGTATGAATATAGCACATATTAGCAATTTGTCTGTAAAATACTAAATAACATGTGTTATACATTATAACCGACATTTGAGGAAATTGTGTGTTTATTATTTCACGCATGATTTTTGTATATCGCAACACTTGTCTCGAGATTGTATGCAGGAAATTCCAGGTAAAAAGCCGAAACTGCTAAAAGTGCAGATAAAAATACGCCAAGTCCAAGACTTGTGATCTGGCAGTGAACAAGAAAGAATTATAAGATTCCAGACATCAGAAAACATCCCTAAAGTCAGCATCAAATCAGCCTGGAAATTTCATGCATCATTACCACCAAACGACCGTGGATCTGCGGCCGAATGGGCGGATCCGCCGCCATATTGACACGTCATCCGCAGAACTTTTCTCCAGGCTTCTCTTCTCAGCTCCAAAACTTCTTCAAGACACTTTAACTCCAGAGATCTCCAGAAGCTTTTGTCTAACAGCTAAGCTTCTTGTACAAGCTAAACACCTCCAAGCTTCTCAAGCAAGCTAGCTAAATCTAGAATGTTCTCCTCAACAACCAAGCTTTTCAAGGAAGCTAGCTAACTACCTAAATCCAGAAGCTTCCTTCATAACTACCAAGCTTACAAAGGAAGCTAAACCTAATCAAGCTTCTAGAGGAAGCTAAAGAAGAAGGCTATATAAAGGGACCCATGGCTTCATCTCAATGTTGTTCGTTGTTGAAATTGAGCCAAAAATCCCACAAGTTGAGTGACACAACTTATGCATCCAAACCCTAACCCTAATCCAATTCCAAAAGCCAATTCAAGATCTCCGAGTACAAAATTAAGCAAGAAGCCATCAAGCCTTTTGAAGCGACGCCGATCTTCAACCGAGCAAGTGATCCAAGATGATCCACGACTCACGGAGACGATGCGAAGCTAATTCGACGATCGAGTTCTCTCCTCAATTCTTATAGTCTTGAGCGAATTGTAACGAAATTGTTGAATAATGAAAGGTGAAAACTCTTGATCTTGCTTTTCTTTATATTTGAGCATTATGATGAGTTCTCAATTCTTGATTGTTTTCTTTGTCATGATGTTTGAGTAAAAACTTCGCTCGTGGAGGAATCGAGAAAATAGATAGATGATGATGATTATATTCTTGAACGATTCTTAAGTCTTATGAGTTTTGTAAACTCTAGGAAATTGAATCATCGACAACCTAGTTTCGAGTGAAATGCTTTCTTGAATGTTTTCGCTCTTAATTAGTGATCAACGATCGATGCTTGAATTTCCTAGAGGCTAGAATTTGAATGAAAATCAATGAAAGGACAAGGGATAGATGATGAAACCCTAGTTTCCGCAAGAGATCCCTAATTCTCGTTGATCGTCATCGATCTAGCAACAAATCATCAATGGATAAGAATACGTAATCACAAGTCTTCATCTTCACTATCGATTCGATCGATTCCTACGAGCCTCATTACAAATCTTGATAACTAATTCAATTTGGACGATTCTTGATTCTTGATTTCTTGATCTTTATTTTCTCTTAATTCTTGCAACTAAAATTCATAAATCTTGAATCAAATTTTCTTTTCTTTCCTTTAATTTCGACTCAACTAAAACAAATATGAGCAAATCATACTTTCCCTGTGGACGATCCGCACTCGATACCGAACCTACAATTGACACCGTTATTGATTGCGGTTTATAAATTTCTTTGGTTGTGATCTTTACACTTTTCTTATAAACACAACGAGAATGAGATCAATCAAATGGTGCCGTTGCCGGGGATCGTATGCTAATTTGTTCATTTTTTGAAATTTGAGTTGAAAAATTTATTCCATCAGAATTTTTAGATCCAAATTCGCACAAACACTAAACGATTCGTTGTGATTTGTTGCAAGGAAATCTGGAATCTGTGGAGCAAGAGAAATTTTTTTCTGAAAATTCCAGAGAGCTCAGGGAGTAACAGGAACAATGCCTAAAATTTTTGTGCAGGGAACTCTCTGAACCGCGACGGAAGCACGGTCGTTGGTTCATTCTTGCGGCAGATCTGCGGCGTGCTTAGGGTATCGCTGTACGAAATTTCTCAGGTGTAATTCTCACTTTCTTATCTCCTCCTTGATCTGCTCCATTAACCAATTTCTGCAGGTTTCTTTGCAAAAATTCGCAGCGCCGCAAAAAAGAAAAAAATTGTGCGTGTTTGATCTTGGTTGTTTGCATTTTTAATACGGAAATTAAGGGGCAAAGACCAAATTCAGATTAGGTGGGGAGTTCATTACCCTTCCTAAGCCCCAAAATCATAAAACTGCATCCGCATTTCCCTCATTAACTAAAAAATATCTAGACATGACTCTAAGGACTGTCGCGCTCACTTAGGACAGGAGAAGGTCGTGGGTAATCTATTGCTTATCCGCGTTTCTTTTATGGTGTCTAAGGCAAGTGTGTCTAAGGCAAGTGGTTACTTAATTAGGCCTACTACTTACGTAGTGGAGAACCTCCCACTTACCTGGCACTTACCTGGCCACAGGAGGGACAAAAAGGTAGTAGAGGATTGATCTTGCGACTTGTCTTCTGGCAGTTAGGAGCGGTCTAGAGACTTGACCTAGGTGACCACTAGATTTAGGGTTGCTTGTGCATTGTTTGTGATTTGCATTTTTTCAAAAATCCGTATCTTTTTCAAAACAAATACCACTTCATCTTTCCTTAATTATCTTAACGCTGCCACTTGTGCTAAACCATTTAGTGCATGCTCGGCTGGACACGGGATTCTAGTGCCCGTCTTGTCCGCGTTCCTCCTATCGACTCTGAAGTTGGTAATTTTACGTCTACTTCTTCTTTACCCATCACCACACTGTAGGGTTCCTAGGCACTCTAGTGAGGTCTCCCAAGCCATCAACCATGGCAATTTCAAAAATTATGGTGCCTACAAACCCTAAACTACGGATCGATAACTAGATGTCTAGGCGAACAAGAACTAGTTAACACTTAACTAATGAGAAACGGAAATACAACCTTTGTAGATCCGGTGCTCCACCTCTATAGCTCCGCAACGAAGTCTTCTCCGCTGTCCAAGTCAAATCCGGGCTCTAGGATCGGCTTCGTCGGAGAATGGGCAAGCTAGGTCGTCGATGTCCATGCCGAAGATGATCTACGTCGAGGCATCGCTAAATCAAGCTCCGACTTCACCAAGTCAAGAAACTTGTGAAGTAAACACACTCTACTACTTGGCAAGAGGTAGAGGATGAAGAAATAGGAAGTGGGTAGACTTTAGAATCGGATTTCTCACTCTAATTCATCAATCACCATTGATGAGGTAAGCTTTCTTCTTCAAGTTCAAGGAAGAAGAAGAAGGAAATAGTTATGATAAGTTATTTAAAATAATAGAAAAACAAATACTTATCATAATGTTAACTAGAGTTAAGTGTAGAGAATGAATCATGGTTAGTGGGAATGGTTAGGGTTAAGGAAGAGATAAGAATGGTTGACTTGTACAAAGCTTCATGAAGCTTCAACTAAAGAACAAAATTAGCCACCATTCTTTTCTCTTTTCTTTTATTCATTTATCAAAAATAAAAAGGATAATTAAATAAGATAAATGAATAATAAATAATAAACCCTAACCATTTCATTAACCAAGGTTTAATCTTTACACTTGAACCCTAGCATGACATGTATCATCAAACATGATACAATCAAGTGCACAAAAGTATATCGCATATACAATGCGCCCATCCGAGTGAGAAAATCCATCTTAAGTAAACCGATACTAGTTGATGCAAAGTAATATATCAAATATATAAATATGCATTAAATCATTAAATCAACACTTGATTCAATGACCCGGTTATGTCGCACACAACCGACTAGTATACAATATATCGGCTTATCGAATCAACGCTTGAATCGATAACTAGGTTATATCGCATACAACCATTCGATATATTTATCGCGAGAATAGAATACGGCATCACATACACGCATTATTCTCGGTCCCGCACATATCTCATATGCGCTCCTATTTCGTTTCGCTTGAGCCAGGAAACCTCTGTGTAGGACTCTAAAGACTCGTCAATACGCCGGCAGCAGATGATGATCATATCAAGCATCCACGAGCCGCAAGCGGTCTGCTAAACGTAACGGCCACCCGGGTATTGAGCGATCTGAAGATCGACGAGCAAGCCCGCTCACACTCCAGTGAATCCGACCAGTAACACTACCGTACAGTCCGGTCTGATCGTCTGATATGTCGCATATCCCGCCTAGGGATGGTAAACGTCAGACCCCAATAGCTCGATAAGTCATGTCGATATGAGGTCTATAACTGTTCGAGAAACTACTGGTAACACTTACCAATAAATCTCAGCAACCCTGGCCAGGGATTTCCTGTTATAGCCAATCGAACACAGCGCAACATCAACTCCCTATACCGGGAGAGACGAATCCCCTCCTATCGCTCATTGCCTCCATGTGACTCGGGACTGTACCCAAAAACCACCGTTTTGCACGCCCTCTTGGACATGGTAAGATGGAAATCAAAGCACAGTGGGAACCACACGAGACTCTATGACGATCTCGGGTCAACAGACTACTCTGTACCAGTGTCACCAGAGAACTGCCATCTGACGTGAGGTATAATACCATCTGGGAGTTCTCGGCGAGTCCGTCCAGTGTACCCAGTCTCTACTGAGCACCCGTATATCATCTCTGATGTCAAACACCAATGGATATGGGATCATCCATCGCCCATCTGTATGGGTCGAGAAGGTATACGCTAGTCTACTCTGGTATATTATCGATGCCCCGTCTCGATACACCCACGACTAGGGACTTTGAAGGATGTACTTATGGACTACCATGTCCCCACTAGTATGATCCGCATCATAGTCCAGGTAGTCAAGTACAGATCCTAAGGGCTTTACCAACATGTAACAGAGAGACAATCAGTATACACGTTAAGGTAAAGATCAACCAGATAGCATACTATCATGTCGAGCAAGAAAGTCCTCCCTATATACGTCCCAGCATCCACTACAATATACATCCTATGTATAGTAATGGCCTCTAGGGCATACATATAACTAACAATCTCCCACTTGCACTAGGGCCATCTGTAGCAGTGGTTGCAGTATCTCATACTCAACCATCCCATAAAAGTCTCTCTCTGGGAACAGGCCTTTGTGAGTGGATCCGCTGTGTTGTCCTCAGAATCTACTCTCCAAACCTCGATCTCCCTGGAGATCAACCATCTCCATGATCAAGTGATACTGCCTTAGAATATGTCTGGATCACTGATGGGACCGGCGTTCCTTGGCATAAGCCACAACTCCATTGTCTCACAATGGTAGGAACATAGTTCATCTCATGAACCAATATACACCCAAACAGCTTCTAGGGTAGCATCTTAAGTAGCGATGTATCCAGCCTTTATCGTCTAGTATGTCACGGTATCTAGCTTGGAACTCTTCCAACATACCGTCCCTTTACTGAGGGTAAAGACAATGCCTGCGACTGACATTCAGTCGTCCTTATCACCCTGGAATCCTTCCAGTGATTCTCCCCAGGATCGGTTGATACCGTCTCACTACATCTAGTGAGAATTCTAACATCCATTTAGATCTATCTCATAGATCCAAAATCCAGGATTTAGTAGGTATCACTTTGATCCTAAGTGGAGAATCATTATGATAAGCGGAGATTGATCGAGCGTAGCATAGGAAACTCCTTCCCTATCAAGAGTATGTCATCCACGTACTCTACGAGGATCGTCACCATACTCCCTACTACCTTTTTGTTTATACAAGGTTCATCTACCATTTTGATGATGTCAAACTCTTTGACTAACACATCAAAACAGACGTTCCATCTCCGCGATGCCTGCTCTATCCTATAAAGCATCTTGCACACGTTTCCGCTGCTCCCACTGTCTACGAAGCCCTCTGGCTGTGTACTTGTAGACGCTTTCTTCTAAATCATCATTTAGAAAAGCAGTCAAGACACCCAACCACCAGATATCGCAGTTATGGTATGTAGCCGTGACAAGTAGGATCTGGATGGACTTAAGCATAGCTACTGGAAAAGGTTTCATCATTATCCACGCCTGGTCGATGACGAAAACCTTTAACAATTCTAGCTTTGAAAGTCTCAACCTTTCCATCTACACCAAGTAATCTTCTCAAGATATACTTGCTCCTGATGGGGATTTAACCCTTCAGATATAGCAACTAAAGTCCATACTTTGTTAGTGTATAAGGATTCCATCTCAGATCGATAAACATCCAGCCAATATTTACAGAGTCCCACTCCTGATGGCCAGCTCGAAGCTAATTGGGTCATCATCTCATGATGCAATCCTCGCTCCCACTGTCATAGAGAAACCGAAGTATCTCTCAGGTGGGTGAGGAACCCTACTAGATCGGCGGGAGGCTGAGGTTCGTTGGTATCTACTGAATCCTTTGGTTGTACCAAATCATCTGCTGTAGCTTGTATAGCTGGAACATTTCCAGTTCTACATAACAGATCTTGCCTCGAGCTTGTCCGGATTTTGCTTTTAGACATAGGCCGGTCAACCCCAAATCTTAACTAGCTGAAGACATGGGCCCTTCCCTTTCCATATCACATATGAAGTGGTAGGCAACTGATTTGATTGGAACCGTATTCAATAGGTATGCAGCTTCTCAAGTGCATAACTCCCAAAAAGGAAAAAGGTAACTCAGCAGTACTCATCATAGAGCACACCTTATCATATAGGGTGTGATTGCTCCACCCCGATATACCATCGTGCTATGGTGTATGCGGAGGAGTAATGCTGAGAGAGAATCTCATTCTCCTTTAGAATAGTCCAGGAATTCCGTGCTCAAGTATTCTCCTCCTTGATCTCATCATAGGACATAATACTTATACCCGTATTTTGGTTCTCTACTTCTAACTTATATTCTGTGAATATCTCAAAAGGTTCGGACTTGTGTTTCAACAGGAACATATGACTGAATCTTGAGAGATTATCAGAGAATATAACGAAGTATAAAGAAACAGTCCTGGCATGTATAGACAGGGGACCTTACATACATCAACATGTATCATCCCAAGAGTTCACTAACTCTTTCTCTGTTTCCAATAAACAGGGCTATGGTCATTTTATCTTTGTGACATGACTGGCGAGTTTCACAAGATGTAAATTCAAACTGATTTAAAAATACATCTATATGTAACTCTAGCCAGTCGGGTCGCATTGATCTGACCTAGTCTACAATACCTCAAGAAGGATTCGTTCATTTCTGAACTCTTCCTCTTGTGTGTGTTTCATATACTAAGAACTGTAGTTTGATTTAGAACATCAATGCTTTTAGATAACGTGCCTGAACCGATCAACTTTTGATATAGGAAATGTTCAAAACATTATCCAACTATACAAAATTTTACCGTTTCTTTACTGATAAAGAGACAGATACGATTTTGTATATCAGGTTCGGTATCTAATAGCATTCGTTCAGAATCAATGTACTGTAATACAGGGTGACAGTGACCAACAGACTTGGCTGCAACACTTGCCCCGTTTTCTGCCTCATGAAACTTATCACCCGTTCTCAGTTCTCTACCTTTCTGTAGCCCTATGTAACAGATTACATATCTGGGATCCTGATCTGGTATCACATACCCAGGACGCGGAGGATACCGAGAAACAGTTCTTTGTAACGAACACACCCGAAGATGATGCATCAGCATGCACTTTCTTCGTTTGGGTGGCACGGGAAATCTGGTATTCCCCAATTTCCTGCTCTGTCTTATAACAATTATAAGTTGGAGCGGGACCAACGTTCCCCAGCTCAGTATAACAAGCGGGTTCGGTCAATATTCCGTATTATTATCTTGATTAAGGCGTGATATGGTCGCTACCTGGAGAGAGAGAGAAGAAAACACTCAGCGTGCGCTCTGTCAAGAATAGATTGGTTATTATTTTATCTAATCAGGATGGCTCCCACTGCTTTTTATCAAATCTTCCTTCAAACCCTAAAAAGAAAGACTAGCCGGGATTAATTACACACTACAAGTTCGCCAATCTTTCAGCCAGGCCAGTGTCGGTACTTTGAGGGAGGTCCCCCGTGCTTTCGCACGAACCTAATTACTGTAAACCTCGTTTTCCCAGAGGCGTAACCCCGTTGACACCTTTCTAGACACCTACTTGATTGGCTAATTGTAATGTATAAAACTCTCCCAGGAGTAACTCTTACTCGCAGCGGGTATCGGGATCCAACTATCTCATAGAAGGTATGCAATCTCATTGCAAATTTCAACACTTGAAATTCCCGATAACATTTTGCCCCTAGCAGCTATATGACCTTAACATAGTCAACAAATCATAAATGCTAGTCAAGTTCAACCCGTCATTTCCCGATTGAATTAAACCCACCCGCACGACCCTTAACATAGTCAACAAAGTCGCACGACTACCCTAATCCAATCGCATCATATGCTAATACAGATAACCAATAGTTAGCTACCGTACACTACGCCTTAACATAGTCAACAAACGTAGCACGAATACTAACTAGTACTTATCTGAAATGACGGAGGGCTACGACCGGTTTTTCTGAAAACCTATTGCGTAATGAACTTGATATCGTTGTAGGATCGAATGAATTTTGAAATGGAGTGTTTTTGAGGCTTTTTCTAGTTTTGCTAAAGGAGTCACTCCCGGTGAAGGGATCGTCGGTCCTTTCCTCGTCGAATGAGGTGCGGGATATATCATATATATCGCTGTGCAAAGCAAAAACACTTAAAAGCGAACAAAAGACAAACCGAGTGTGTAGCATCTGCCAGTTATTGCTAAAGGAGTCACTCCCGGTGAAGGGATCTCGGTCCTTTCCTCATCGAATAAGGTGCAGGATATATCACATATACCTCTGTGCAAAGCAAGAACTGTAGCTACCTGTTTTATTTTGAAATTCGATTCTACAACATCTTAGGTTTCTTTTATTTCATTAATCTCATTAATGAAGTCCCATCATTTAAAATGTACCTAAACATCACAGATAAATACGACGTACACTTATGCCATCCGCATTCGCCTCGATGTCCCCTCGTGCACCGTTAGGTTAGGTAACTAACGACAGAGCAGGGCAGGGCTAGCGCGGGTGTAAAACATAAGTAACATCTATATAATATATCATATATACTATATACTGTATCTATCACAGAACATCACATGATCACATCACAGATATCGCAGCAGAAGAATCATATGAAATATTGGATATACTAGGACGTCCGTGTTTTCAATACGAGCCAGTATAAAACACGGATTCCACGGTCGTTATGAATAGCCAAACCCACACCCCTAGACCCCTACGAGAGCGGCAAGCAACCCTACCAATTCTGGAGTTAGGAGACCCGGACCCGACTCCTCGAGTTGGTCTCCCACTGGACTCCAGAACCCGGTTACTTGTGCCCTCCTCCTTGGGTCTATCCTAGTGCGGAAAAGTAAATAATATACAACAGGTGACAACTCCCGCAACCTGGAAGCGCCCCAATAAAAGAATACTACATACAAGTTTTTACATGAATGAAAATGAAAAACACTCATCTCACATAAAAACCCCCGGCTATTCAAACACGACGATCCAATATAGCATATCCAGCAACACATAACATCACATGTCATCAACGTAAGTAAATATGTCCATCCGAATTGTCGTTGACATATAGCAACGAAACCGGCGATATCACATATTACACTTACGGTCACAGAAAAGAAAGTGTAAAACTACAACAGTTGGAATCCGCAACCACCTCAGACATCACATGCCTGACCAAATGAATTACTTAGACATCGCATGCCTAACAATTATAAACCCCGCATTTTAGTCTCATAATCGAAAACACTTTTCAATATCAAGTCGGGTAATTCAACAAGATTCCCGACAGCCTGATCGAATACTCGTCGTAAACTTCAGTAGACGGCCGCACCCCTGACACAGTCGACGAAGTGCACCAAGGCGGAACACCGCTACCGTGAGCACCCAAACGGATGCTTTCGGCGACGGGGTTCTCCTACGGTCACTTGGTCGGGGCTATGGGGTGTAGCTGTCTATTAAGTTTACCCGGCGAGTATCCGCGTACGCTACGTGATTGCGACGGACTTTTGATCACATCAAAATTCCGTGGCAACCGATCAAGTGAGACTAAATTGCTAGATTTTTAACATTCATTCAGTTATCTCATAACCTTTTTGTGAATTCCAATTATTGTATCCCATTCCAGATAAATAGAAAATGCTAAACTTTTCGATCGAACAATCGAACACCCAAGTTTTCCCGATACAGATCAACACATGAAACAAGTCTAACAACATTCCGTTCGTGCCTCAGTACCAACGGTCCAGCCGTAGAAGGGTCAAGCCAACGCCTCACATGTGGCACGCCGTACTGCCCCAAACCCGAAGGTTCAAAGGGCAGTTCAAGACGGTCACATAATCGAGTTAAGGTTTGTGTCTTCTAGAGGGACCATCGCATTACTTGCACTACTTAGAACGTCGTTAAACTACGGAAAAATCCAACACTTGGAAATTTCCCGACAGGGGAAAAGTTGGGTATTTATATCCGGTCGAACTTTTTAACATATTCTAAAATTTATCCGGAAAGCCACACAGACAAAATTTGATATCCCGATCGAAACACCGAATCCCCAAAACAACTGCAGAATTTCAACTCTGGAAAAAAATATTAAAAATTCCCAGAAAATCCAACTCAAGAAAATAGGAATTACTGTGCAAAGAAAAGTCAACGAATGTACAGTCTCGCCGCGGAAGCGCCGCGCCACGTGGCCTTAGGCCGCGGTTCCGCGCCGTGATGACGGTGTTACAGCTCCGTTTTGCACAGTATTTCACAGTGAACCCTGATTGATATTCTGGATATTTTTAATGTGGAAAAAGACCAGATTTTTAAAAATGGACAGAGAGCATGTTTGAATCGGGGTTTCGGGTTCGTTCGGACTTCAATTTCCGTCTAGACTTCGCCTAAGGCTCTAGCTAGGCTCTGATACCACTGTAGGGTTCCTAGGCACTCTAGTGAGGTCTCCCAAGCCATCAACCATTGCAATTTCAAAAATTATGGTGCCTACAAACCCTAAACTACGGATCGATAACTAGATGTCTAGGCGAACAAGAACTAGTTAACACTTAACTAATGAGAAAACGGAAATACAACCTTTGTAGATCCGGTGCTCCACCTCCATAGCTCCGCAACGAAGTCGTCTCCGCTGTCCAAGTCAAATCCGGGCTCTAGGATCGGCTTCGTCGGAGAATGGGCAAGCTAGGTCGTCGATGTCCATGCCGAAGATGATCTACGTCGAGGCATCGCTAAATCAAGCTCCGACTTCACCAAGTCAAGAAACTTGTGAAGTAAACACACTCTACTACTTGGCAAGAGGTAGGGGATGAAGAAATAGGAAGTGGGTAGACTTTAGAATCGGATTTCTCACTCTAATTCATCAATCACCATTGATGAGGTAAGCTTTCTTCTTCAAGTTCAAGGAAGAAGAAGAAGGAAATAGTTATGATAAGTTATTTAAAATAATAGAAAAACAAATACTTATCATAATGTTAACTAGAGTTAAGTGTAGAGAATGAATCATGGTTAGTGGGAATGGTTAGGGTTAAGGATGAGATAAGAATGGTTGACTTGTACAAAGCTTCATGAAGCTTCAACTAAAGAACAAAATTAGCCACCATTCTTTTCTCTTTTCTTTTATTCATTTATCAAAAATAAAAAGGATAATTAAATAAGATAAATGAATAATAAATAATAAACCCTAACCATTTCATTAACCAAGGTTTAATCTTTACACTTGAACCCTAGCATGACATGTATCATCAAACATGATACAATCAAGTGCACAAAAGTATATCGCATATACAATGCGCCCATCCGAGTGAGAAAATCCATCTTAAGTAAACCGATACTAGTTGATGCAAAGTAATATATCAAATATATAAATATGCATTAAATCATTAAATCAACACTTGATTCAATGACCCGGTTATGTCGCACACAACCGACTAGTATACAATATATCGGCTTATCGAATCAACGCTTGAATCGATAACTAGGTTATATCGCATACAACCATTCGATATATTTATCGCGAGAATAGAATACGGCATCACATACACGCATTATTCTCGGTCCCGCACATATCTCATATGCGCTCCTATTTCGTTTCGCTTGAGCCAGGAAACCTCTGTGTAGGACTCTAAAGACTCGTCAATACGCCGGCAGCAGATGATGATCATATCAAGCATCCACGAGCCGCAAGCGGTCTGCTAAACGTAACGGCCACCCGGGTATTGAGCGATCTGAAGATCGACGAGCAAGCCCGCTCACACTCCAGTGAATCCGACCAGTAACACTACCGTACAGTCCGGTCTGATCGTCTGATATGTCGCATATCCCGCCTAGGGGTGGTAAACGTCAGACCCCAATAGCTCGATAAGTCGTGTCGATATGAGGTCTATAACTGTTCGAGAAACTACTGGTAACACTTACCAGTAAATCTCAGCAACCCTGTCCAGGGATTTCCTGTTATAGCCAATCGAACACAGCGCAACATCAACTCCCTATACCGGGAGAGACGAATCCCCTCCTATCGCTCATTGCCTCCATGTGACTCGGGACTGTACCCAAAAACCACCGTTTTGCACGCCCTCTTGGACGTGGTAAGATGGAAATCAAAGCACAGTGGGAACCACACGAGACTCTATGAAGATCTCGGGTCAACAGACTACTCTGTACCAGTGTCACCAGAGAACTGCCATCTGACGTGAGGTATAATACCATCTGGGAGTTCTCGGCGAGTCCGTCCAGTGTACCCAGTCTCTACTGAGCACCCGTATATCATCTTTGATGTCAAACACCGATGGATATGGGATCATCCATCGCCCATCTGTATGGGTCGAGAAGGTATACGCTAGTCTACTCTGGTATATCGATGCCCCGTCTCGATACACCCACGACTAGGGACTTTGAAGGATGTACTTATGGACTACCATGTCCCCACTAGTATGATCCGCATCATAGTCCAGGTAGTCAAGTACAGATCCTAAGGGCTTTACCAACATGTAACAGAGAGACAATCAGTATACACGTTAAGGTAAAGATCAACCAGATAGCATACTATCATGTCGAGCAAGAAAGTCCTCCCTATATACGTCCCAGCATCCACTACAATATACATCCTATGTATAGTAATGGCCTCTAGGGCATACATATAACTAACACACACCCATTTCGATGGACGGTTCTCCATCGAACTTCTTTACCACTACTCTGCCACCGTCCGCAGGTGCGCATAATCCACCCCGCATCTCTCTCCAAGAGAGATGTTACCCTATGCGAGGTCCTCTTTCGACCTATCTCACTATTCCACCAGCCAATGGGGACAATTTTGAAATAAAACCCCAATACATCAATCTTCTACCCAAATATCACGGTCTCGAGTCTGAAAACGGATATGTCTTTATTACCAAATTTTGTGCTATGATGGGTACCTCACAGCTTTCTGTGGATGCTATGCGTCTACGTCTTCTCCTATTTACGTTGTGTGATAAAGCCGAGAAGTGGCTTTATAACACAGTCGCACATTCAATCTCAAACTGGGAAGAATTCGTAAAAGCATTCCTAAAGAAATTTTACCCCAATCACAAAACAGCTTGAGTCCGTAGCGAAATAAATCAATTCACCCAGCTTCCAAATGAACCATTCTCGAAGTGTTTTGAACGCTTCAAGGATCTGTTAGTTCAATGTCCACATCACGGAATCCCTAGATGGGATCTGTGTAGAATCATTTATGAGGGCATTAATCCTACCACAAAACAGACCCTTGAATCCATGTGTCAAGGCACTTTCATGACTAAAGATGACGGTGAAGCTTGGAGATTTTTAGAAGATTTTGCTGAAAAATCTTTGCAGTGGGAGGGTGTAAACCAATCATCGTCCATGGGTGGCAATAACCAATCTGATGTTTCCATAGGAGTTAGAGCTGAAATGTCAGCAATGCAAAAGAAACTCGAAACTATGGAAAATAAATTTTTAGCAGCTGCCCTAAATCAAATATCACTCTCCAAAACTGTATGTGGATGCTGTTATGATCCATCACATCTTACGGAAGAATGTCCATTGAATTCTCCGTTTCAAGGTCATGAGCATATCAATGCTGCTTTCCAACAAAGACCTAGAAACGATCCGTTTTCTTCCACTTATAATCAGGGTTGGAGGAATCACCTTAACTTTGCTTGGAACCAATCTCAAAATCAAAACACGGTTCCAAATCAAAACAACTTTCAAAGGGCTCCTCCACCATAACAGCAACCACCTCAATTGAGTCAGCACCCCTACCAATCACAATACTTTCAAAATCCGGTCAACACACCTGCACCATATAATCTTTTGCAGTTGACCGGTACTGATGAATCCTCTTCACTAATGAATTTGCTTCTGACAAATTTCTTGCAAGTTTCGGCTGAAATAAAGTCTTCCGTCGATAAAATCCAAAAAATCTCTGACTCCCAAAGTGAGAGTATTAAATCGATGGAAGCACAGATTGCACGAATAAATGCCGAATTGAGTGCTAGAGAGAAAGGGAAAATTCTAGCTCAACCTTTACCCAATCCGGGCTATTCACATCATGTGAACACTATTACCACGTTGAGATCTGGAAGAGTGCTTGACAACCATGTTGGAGAGGAGATTGATAATAATGAAAAATCAATCGATGATACCCCGGCTGAGACTTTTCCTTCCACTTCTTCTTCTACTTCTGACCCCAGTTTGTCTACCCTACCATTTTCTCCCGAGCCTATTCTCCATTTTCCCCAAGGCTCGAACCCTCAGCAAACCTCTTCTAGTCCACCGAAAACGATCCCCACTCCTATTCTTAAATCGTTTCTATCCACACGATCTTCTCCAATGCTGGACCCCGATCTTATTGCTCAAGCTCCTTATCCGAATCGGTTAAGGGGAAACACACCAAGTCCACAAATGGAGAAGATCACGGAAATCTTTAAACAGGTTAACATCAACATCTCTCTTGTAGATGCAATACAAAAAGTCCCGGCTTATGAGAAAATTCTCAAAGACTTGTGCACTAGGAAGAGAAAGACTCCAGTGCCAAAGAAGGTATTCATGTCAAAGACTGTAGACACAGCTTTTCCCCAACAATTGCCTAGAAAACGTAAGGATCCTGGCTATCCTACTATTTCTATTTCTATTAGGGAAAAACACATTAACCGTGCTCTACTTGACCTTGGCGCAAGTGTTAACCTGCTTCCTTTCTTGGTTTATGAGCAGTTAGGGATCGGAGAGTTGAAACCAGCTCCCTGCACTTTCCATATGGCCGACCGATCAATCACCAAACCTAGGGGTGAACTGGAGGATGTGTTGATAAAAGTCGAGGAATTTGTATTCCCTGTGGACTTTATTGTACTTGATACACAGCCTGTAGCAAACCCACGGAATCAAATTCCGGTGATTCTTGGTCGCCCCTTTTTGGCCACTTCCAATGCTATAATCAACTGTCGTAATGGCTCTATGACCCTATCTTTCGGGAAGATGTCAATTGAGCTGAACATTTACAAGTTGGGAAGTGTACCCTCCGAACCTACTGCTTAGGTATGTTCTGTCGAATTAATGGATGTCGACAGCAGCGAATTTGACGATCCTCATGATACTGATCTAGACTCTTTTCATATGTTGTTGTTTGACCCAACTATGTATCATACACATACAGACTCTTCCACCGAGTTGTCCGGGTCAACAACTAACACTGATTATGAACCATTTTTGGAGTCTGAAGATCACCCCGTGCTTGTTAATGACATTATTCTTCGGGGTATCGATGAGAGTTTTGAGGAAATTTTCGCTGATGAACTCGCATTTTTGAAAGACACGGGTGTTGAGATGAATCATCTCCCAAACAAAGAAATTGAACCTCCACCCCTTCTTCTGGACTATAAAGAGAATGCGAGTAATCCATCACAATCACTGAGTCGTCTCTCCAAAATGAGACGCAAACACATTCTTTCACACCACTTATCTTTTCCCTACTTCTTTCTGGCTCCATATAACATGTCATTCCACCAACCGGTGCACTACACTGATAAAATCTTCGAATGGTTGGTGCTGACTTTCAGTTTTTGAAAAACTTGGCATTGACCAGTAATTTTGACCCCCTCTGGTGATTATTCAAAGATTAACATTGTTTAACTCAAGTTTGGGGGGGGGTTATAGTTTTGGCTCTTGAAAATAAAAGTTGTCCTCAAAATTGTGAGCCAAAAATAAGTTTGGGGGAGGATTTTTCACGATCATATTTATTGCCCCCATTAATAAATTTCCTCCCAAGCTTACAGGTTTTTCTGATTTAGCAGAAGACAACAGTGAGGACACTGTTCAAAACAAGTTTGGGGGAGGTTTGTGCTCATTTGCGCATCATTTGCATCATACTTTGCATAAGCACAAAACATATAAAAAATATAATAAAATTTTTTGTACATAAATAAGATAATAAAAGATTAGATGGTGAAAAATTACATCCAAAAGATTAGAAAAATTTAAGAAAACCTAGAAAATTAGAAGTTTTCTTAAACGAACTAGTAATAAGTAGTTATGAGCCGTTGTCCCAAGGGTTAGTAAGATGAAGGAAGTCACTAATCTGAGAATAAAAATAAGTCTGGAAAATAGTTCCTATTCTGGAAGCCAAACATTTGAACGTTGATACCCTACTATACGCACTTACACACGTCTTGAAACTCGGGATAGTAGAGGACTTGAAATGCTCTTGTCTAAAAGCCAAAGTATGAAGGAAATAAAAAATGAATAGAAAATAAAAAATGGTGAAGAAAAATGAACACTGGTTTTGTTATCACCAAGGCAGCAATAAAAAAAATATAGCGAGGGTGCTTCATCACCTAGTGCCTTAGACCAACTGGTCTGGGAGTCACTGCTAAGCCTTAGGTGGTGCAAGACGAGGAAAATACTAATACACCTAATAAGCAAGCACATGAGAAATCGGTCGGTTAGTACCTCAAGAAGTATTAACGGCCGCATGAAAAATGTGTAAGAAAATCCATCTAAATATTCATCAATTAAAAAGTACTGAGGCAGATGGACAAGAGTATGATAGCTTGAATTGAATTCTCCGAGTGTAGGGATGTTCTTTACACACACGTAGGGTTATATGATCGATGTTTGGAAGAAAGATAGGAATGAAGAATAAAAACGATGTTTTATTGAGGGATGATGTGATTTCTAACATCTTTTCATGACTATTAAGATAGGGCTCATGACAACCGAAAAGCTAGTGTAGTTGGAAACTCTAATTTTCAAAGTCTTTCTTTTATAATTCTTATCTTTATATGTAACTTTCACGGTCTTCCTTTTATTATTGGATTTTGTGGGTGCAATCCGCTGAAAACCCTATGGAGACAACACTCTTCCTACTAGGGACACCTAGAGGTTTAAAGGCTTGTTGCACGTGCTCAGTGCAATCGTGTTGCCTACGAAAGTGTGCTAGTTAGTTTTTCTTTCTTTATTTTTCTCTTTCTCTTTCTAATAAAACAAGTTTGCTCGAGACGACCAAAATTAAGTTTGGGGGAATTTGATCAGTCGAAAATATTGCATTTTTAACACATCAATTTCCCTAATATTTGCAATTATCTAAAAGTGTTTGGTATGAATATAGCACATATTAGCAATTTGTCTGTAAAATACCAAATAACATGTGTTATACATTATAACCGACATTTTGAGGGAAATTGTGTGTTTATTATTTCACCCATGATTTTTGTATATCGCAACACTTGTCTCGAGATTGTATGCAGGAAATTCCAGGTAAAAAGCCGAAACTGCTAAAAGTGCAGATAAAAATACGCCAAGTCCAAGACTTATGATCTGGCAGTGAACAAGAAAGAATTATAACATTTCAGACATCAGAAAACATCCCTAAAGTCAGCATCAAATCAGCCTGGAAATTTCATGCATCATTACCACCAAACGGCCGCGGATCCGCGGCTGTATGGGCGGATCCGCCGCCATATTGACACGTCATCCGCAGAACTTTTCTCCACGCTTCTCTTCTCAGCTCCAAAACTTCTTCAAGACACTTTAAACTCCAGAGATCTCCAGAAGCTTCTGTCCTAACAGCTAAGCTTCTTGTACAAGCTAAACACCTCCAAGCTTCTCAAGCAAGCTAGCTAAATCTAGAATATTCTCCTCAACAACCAAGCTTTTCAAGGAAGCTAGCTAACTACCTAAATCTAGAAGCTTCCTTCATAACTACCAAGCTTACAAAGGAAGCTAAACCTAATCAAGCTTTTAGAGGAAGCTAAAGAAGAAGGCTATATAAAGGGACCCATGGCTTCATCTCAATGTTGTTCGTTGTTGAAAATTGAGCCAAAAATCCTACAAGTTGAGTGACACAACTTGTGCATCCAAACCCTAACCCTAATCCAATTCCAAAAGCCAATTCAAGATCTCTGAGTACAAAATCAAGCAAGAAGCCATCAAGCCTCTTTGAAGCGATGCCGATCTTCAACCGAGCAAGTGATCCAAGACGATCCGCGACTCACGGAGACGATGCGAAGCTAATTCGACGATCGAGTTCTCTCCTCAATTCTTGTAGTCTTGAGCGAATTGTAACGAAATTGTTGAATAATGAAAGGTGAAAACTCTTGATCTTGCTTTTCTTTATATTTGAGCATTATGATGAGTTCTCAATTCTTGATTGTTTTCTTTGTCATGATGTTTGAGTAAAAACTACGCTCATGGAGGAATCGAGAAAATAGATAGATGATGATGATTGTATTCTTGAACAATTCTTAAGTCTTATGAGTTTTGTAAACTCTAGGAAATTGAACATCGACAACCTAGTTTCGAGCGAAATGCTTTCTTGAATGTTTTCGCTCTTAATTAGTGATCAACGATCGATGCTTGAATTTCCTAGAGGCTAGAATTTGAATGAAAATCAACGAAAGGACAAGGGATAGATAATGAAACCCTAGTTTCCGTAAGAGATCCCTAATTCTCGTTGATCGTCATCGATCTAGCAACAAATCATCAATGGATAAGAATACGTAATCACAAGTCTTCATCCTCACTATCGATTCGATCGATTCGTACGAGCCTCATTACAAATCTTGATAACTAATTCAATTTGGACGATACTTGATTCTTGATTTCTTGATCTTTATTTTCTCTTAATTATTGCAACTAAAATTCATAAATCTTGAATCAAATTTTCTTTTCTTTCCTTTAATTTTCGACTCTGTTAGTGTATATGCCCTAGAGGCCATTACTGTATCATACTAGTTTGTATATTACTTAATGGAAGCTTGGGATATTCACCTTGTATAGACAATCTTGCTCAATATAGTAGTATGCTACTTGGTTTGTTTCTACTTTAATGTGTACATGTGTTTATTTTAGTATATCACCTATACACATTAGTGGAGCCCTTAGGATCTTTGCTTGATTACCAGCGTTGTGATGGCAGTCACACTCGTGGGGGCTGGGTAATCTATAAGAACATCCTTATGCAGGTCCCTAGTCGCAGGACTATCGAGACAGGGCATCGATACTCCGGAGTAGACTAGCGTATGCGCTTCTCATCCCAGTGTGGGAGACGGTCTGTCCCACAGCCGTCAGTACGTCGTACTTGAGATAGTATGTGGGTGCTCGTTAGGTTACGATTATACTGGACAGGACTCGTCGGGAACTGTTGGTTGGTACTATACCTATTGTCAGTTATCAGTTCCCCGGTGACATGAGTACAGCTTAGTCCGCTGACTTGACACTGTCACTTCGCCTCGAATGTGTTCCCACTGTACTTTGATTACTATCCTACCACGGCTTAAAGAAGTCGTGCAAACAGGTAGTTTTTGGGTGCAGTCCCGAAGCACTTGGAGGCAGTGACGGTTAGACAGGATTCGTCTCTCCCGGTATTGGGGGTTGACATCGCGCTGTGTCTAGGAGAGCCATTACACGAGTAGTCCCTGGCCAGGGCAAGCGAGATATACTGGTAGGTTTCCAGTGTTATCTCAGGGTATTCTGGGCTTCACTCCGACACGACTTGTACCGCTGTTAGGGGACTGACGTTCACCGCCCCCTTGGCCCGCCATGCGATGTATCAGACGAACAGACCGGACTGTATAGAGATTGTCACATTCAGGCTCAGTAGGAGTTCATATTGGTTTCACCTCGTCAGTCTTCTTGTCGGTATCTACCTGGGGACCGTTACGCACAGCTAGTGCCGCTTGCGGTCTGTGGTTAAACCCACTGCCAGCGTAGTGTCGAGTCTTTAGAGTCCCACACAGAAAGCTATTCGCCTTTAGGAAAAAGAGTAGAGGTCGCATGGTTTTGCGACAGGTCGCATGGTTTTGCGACAGGGTTCGGTCACATCCGTGCACTTGTGCACGTTTGGTGTCCGGACAGTTAACACCAGCAGGCTTTGGTTTAAGCCAAATCCTAGTGTACGTTTTGGGGTTGGTTTTATCTCGTTTGTATTCGTGTTCCTCGGAACGAGGATGCGGGTGTGTATGCACAGTTGACAGAGAGAGAGGCAGAGGATTCTCCTTGGGGTTGTTGACTGTTGACTATTGACTTTTGACTAAACCCTAATGAGAATAAGATATATGATTAACAATAATATTAATTAAGTATTATAGTGACATGGTTGTTGAGGGGTTGACTTTGTTGACCGGTTGACTAGGTTGGACTAGTTGACCATCATTATGACAATGGCTATCATTCCATGGAAAAGACTTTTGCTTTATTGTTTATTTATGCAAAATGAGTGCATGAAATGATATAGCCATTTTGACTTAAACCATCACACAATACTTGATTACTATTTTTGTTATGATGGCTTTTGGATTATGAGAGGGTGGATGAGAAAAGAGTTACTCATTCTTTCATTTGCTTTCTCTCTCTTGAGCTCTCTCATTCTCAAGCTCTCCCTCTTCCTCTTGCTCTCTCTAGCTCAAGGAAAACCATTCTCATATGTTGAGACTCATTGCCTTAGAGATAAAAAGAAACCAAAATAATCCTCTACTCATTCTAGTTCACAAGTCCTAGCAAGCCAAGTGTTCTAGCTTCTTCAAAGTTCGAAGAAGAAGCCAACGGTAGAAGCTTTCAGGTGGATCCATCTTCGGCGCAAGGAGACGATGAGGTGAGGCCGATCCATACACCGGAAAGAGTGGAAGACGAAGGAGTTCAAGAAAGGTATAACCCCCTAACCGAGTAGGTAAAACTCTAGTTAGGTTGTTAGTTAGTTGTTTAACAAAGATCCGTATTTTGAGTCCATGTTACCACCCTCTTGAAAATCGTTTTTTATCACTTCCGCAACCCCGTAAGTACCGGGGAAGGGTAGCATGGACTTACAGTGGTATCAGAGCCTAGTTAAACACTATCTAACATGTTAACAAAGTAAGTAGAAGTTCGATCGGAGAAAAAGTCACGAAACGAACCCGAAAAATTAAGTTTCTGCCGAATTTTTTTTCTGTCCAAAAAATAATAAATCATACATGAAAAATCGGCTCAGGCTTTTGTTAAAACACACAAGAAATTTCGTCCATTGAATCGGTCAAAGCGCCGCGGAAACGCGGTGGGAGCATGCTCCCGCCGCGGTTCCGCGGCCGAGTTGACTCGGTCTTGCAAACGGTTTCCTGCAGTATTTTTCTGGGTTTGTTTTGGGATTTTTAAAATATGTTTTTTCTGCCCAGATTTTCCAGAAAGAAAAATTTGTGTTTGGTGCCTAAAAATCCTTATTTTGATCGAACTTCTAAAGACTTAAGCTGACGGGTATATATATCTGTGATGTGTTATATGTATTGAACGTCCGCTAATCGCTATACGTCGATTAGTGGGGGTTATACATATCTGTGATCTGTAATGTTGATGATATGTGTATATGAATTCATTGGATTGTCGCGGATGAATAGCCGGGGGTCGTGTGATGAGAGTTTTCTTTTATCTTTCAATTCATGTAATATGTAAATTGATGTAATATTATTTTTGGCCGCACAACCAGGTCGGGTTGTATCCGTTATTGTATAATTTCTTTTTACTGTTTTTGCTCCTAGGATAGACCCATGGTGGGGTGCACAAACTACCGGGTATCTCGAAGTGCCGAGTGGCCTACTCACGTCGTTGAGGGAGGTTGCTCCGCTTCGGATATTTGGCGGGTAGTTTGCCGCACCCGTAGGGGTCTTGGGTGGGGTATTGGCTATTCACCGCGACCGTGTAATCCGCTTTTCGTTACAGGCTCGTACGAATTGCGGATTCCTAGTATATCCAATGTGTTCATCTGTGATCTGAAATGGCTATCATTGCAATATATCTATATATGATATTATTTAGGCGTTGCTTATGTTTTGCAGCCACGCTAGCCCAGCCCCCGCTCTGTCGTTAGTTAAGTAACCTAACGGGTAATGACGGGGCCCCGTGGCGAATGCGAATGGCATAAGTGTACGTCATATTTTGGTTGTTTTTTGCAATGGTAGGATTAAATGATGGGACGCATTAAAAGAACTAATGCAAGAAAAATAAACCAAGTAAAAGTCGTTGGAACACTTTCAAAACCACTCGGTTTCTTTTCAAAATAACTTTTAAACGCAGAGCTTAACCCACTCCTTTTAAAAGCTATCTCGTTCCATCGATTATATCAAGTTCACTACGTTCACGGTTTCGCCAAAACCATTCGTAGCCCTCCGTCGTTTCACATGGATGGTCAATAGTATTCAAGCTATGTATGTTGGCCAAAGTCAAGGCATAGTGATTGGTAGCAATTGGGTATTCATGTGCAGCATATATAGATGTGTTGGTTTGGGGCAGTCGTTCTACCATTTTGGCCAAAGTCAAGGGTATGTGCGGGTGGGCTCAAATTAACCTGGAGAATGACGGGTAGAACTTGACATGTGACTTATGATATTTTGGCCAAAGTCAAGGTCATAAGAGCATGGGGCAAAAATCCACATCGGGAGTTTCAAAAGAACTGAAACTTGCTAGTGTTGCATACCATTTGGAGTGTGATAATTCTGGTAGGATTCCTTCAGTTTTGTCACGCAATGATATTTGGATCCCGATCCTACTGTGAGTATATGCTACTCCTCGGGAAATTTCTCACTTAACGATCAATGCTATAAACCAAGTAGGTGTCTAGAAAGGTGTTAGCGGGGCTACGCCCCCAGGGAAAAGAGGTTATTTAATTAAGGAACTTCGCGAAAGCGTTGGAAAACCTCCCTCGAAGTACCGACACCAGCCTGGTCGAACGGTTAAGCAAGTATTGTACGGTGAGATTAATCCTGACTAATTCTTCCTTTCTGGTTTGAGGAGGGATTCGAGAGACAGTGGGAGCCATCCTGTTTAGACAAATTAAAAACCACTCTAAATTTGCAAGAGCATCATACTAAAGTGTTTCTTCTCTCTATCCTAATTGCAGCGACCAAACATCATGACCGGACTTAAGTTACTACTAGATAAAAACATACTGACAGGGCCAAACTACAAAGATTGGCTCAGGAATGTCAAAATGGCAATCACTTATGACAAGTTGGGGTATCTCCTTACCACCAAAGCTCCCCCTGTCCCGGGTCCCAAAACCAGCGTCGTGGATAGGGAAATTCGTAAGACCTGGGAAATCGATTGCACGAAGGCCAAGTGCCTCGTGCTTGCCTCTATGGACAACGAACATCAGAGGAGGCACGAGAATATGGACCTCGAATCCATATTTCTCCATACAAAAGAACTGTATGGAGAGCAATCTCGTATCGCAAGATACGAAGTGTCGAAGAAGTTATTTTCGGCAAGGTTGGCCGTCGGATCATCGGTAGCGGAACACGTGCTTAAGATGATTGGCTTCATAGAGGAGCTCGCGGACCTTGGGACCACCTTGGAGAATGAGCTCTATACGGACTTGATTCTTCAGTCCCTTCCTTCCACTTACGCCCAGTTCATCCTGAATTTCAACTTGCAAGAAAAGGAAGTTGAACTTTCAGAGCTCCTCAACATGCTGAGGAGTGCAGAGGGCACCCTACAGAAAGGTAGGGAAACATCCACTTTGTTTGTAGGAGGATCTTCCTCTTCTAGGTCCAAGGCGAAAGCCAAGGGAAAGAAGAAGAAAACCCCCGCCAAACCAAGGGGCGGTGTTAGTAAAGTGGATACGAAGGGAAAGGCAAAAGTAACAAAGATAGCGGGGAAACTTGTGGGGAAGGAAGAGTGCTTTTACTGTCATAAGAGTGGGCACTGGAAGAAAGATTGCAGGGCTTGGAAAGCCAGAACACAGGATCTGAAGCAAGTTGCGGTTTCAGCTTCAGTTGTGTATGTTATTGAAAACTGTCTATCAATAAACTCTACTTCCTGGGTATTGGATACCGGATCAGGATCTCATATCTGTAATTCTTTGCAGGCGTTGAGAAACCGTAGGTTTTTGAAGGTAGGTGACATGACCCTCAAAGTTGCAAACGGAGCTAGCATGGATGCTAAGGCCGTGGGGGACTATCACCTGGGAATGTCAGATGGACATGTTTTGGTTTTACGTAATTGCATTTTTGTACCCAATGCAACTTGTAATATCATTTCTGTATCTTTGATTTCTAAAGAAGGTTATGAATTTGCGTTTGTAAGTAATGTTGTAAACATTCACCTTAATGAAGTTCTGATTGGGTCAGGTACATTAAGCAATGGTATATACGTGCTAAACCAACCACAGATTTTCAATGTCCAGAATACACACAAAAGAAAGTCTCCGGAAATAAATCAGACTTTCTTGTGGCATTGTAGACTGGGTCACATCAATGAGAGAAGGTTGACAAAGTTACATACAGAAGGATATTTGGATCCGTTCGAATATCAATCGTATGCCACTTGTCAACTTCTGTCTCAAAGGAAAGATGATAAAGACTCCGTTCACTGGACACGGAGTAAGAGCGAGCGAGGTCTTGGGACTCGTACACAGCGATGTGTGCGGTCCAATGTCTACACATGCGTGAAGCGGTTATTCTTACTTCATTACTTTTACGGATGACTTTTCAAGGTACGGTTATGTCTTCTTAATGAAACATAAATCCGAAGCCTTTGAAAAATTCCAGGAATATAAGAATGAAGTAGAAAAACAAACCGGCAAAAGTATCAAGACACTGAGATCGGATCGAGGTGGTGAATACTTGAGTGCCGAGTTCCTGGATTACTTAAAAGAGAATGGAATTCTCTCTTAGCTTACTCCTCCATACACTCCGCAACATAACGGTGTATCGGAGAGACGGAACCAAACCCTATTGGATATGGTACGGTCCATGATGAGTAACGCCGAGTTACCGCGATCATTCTGGGGATATGCACTAGAATCAGCCGCATAACTTTTGAACCGAGTTCCAACTAAGACTGTGCCTACTACACCATATCAGATGTGGTGTGGGAAAAGACCCTATCTTAATCATATTAAGATATGGGGAAGTCCAGCTTTTGTCAAAAAGCAGCATGCGGACAAGCTCGAGGCATGCTCAGTACAGTGCAAGTTTGTGGGATATCCAAAGAACTCCAAGGGATATTTCTTCTATTGCGAAGAGGAACAAAAGGATTTTGTTTCTCGGCATGCCCACTTCTTGGAAACTCAGTTTTTGGAGAATCAGATAAGTGGGAGCGCAATAGAACTGGAAGAAATTCTAGAACCACGAGCTATTACTGAAAGCTTAGTAGAACTAGAGGGTTCAAAAGAACATGACATTTCTACGCCGCTCCGCAGGAGTAGTAGGCAGTCTCATCCGCCCGAGAGATACTACGGTTTTCTCATAGACGGGGATAGAGAGGATTGCATCATTGATTATGATGAGCCTACTAGCTTTCAGCAGGCCGTTCAGAGCGTTGACTCGATAAAATGGCTGGATGCAATGCGGACCGAAATGGAGTCCATGTACACCAACAAAGTATGGACGTTGGACGTTGCTCCAGATGGGGTAAAACCCGTAGGATGCAAGTGGATCTTCAAAAGGAAGATTGGTGTAGATGGACAGGTTGAGACCTATAAGGCTAGACTTGTTGCAAAGGGTTTTCATCAAAGACCTGGTTTGGACTATGACGAAACCTTTTCTCCAGTGGCTATGCTGAAATCCATTCGGATCCTTCTTGCCATTGCTGCTTTCCACGATTATGAGATTTGGCAAATGGACGTAAAGACCGCTTTTCTAAATGGAAATTTAGAGGAGTGTGTCTATATGGACCAGCCAGAAGGTTTCATTCAGAATGGGAGCAGCGGAAAGGTGTGCAAGTTGCTTAAGTCCATCTATGGACTAAAGCAGGCTTCGCGGAGTTGGAACATCTGTTTTGATGAGACGGTCAAACAATTTGGCTTTATCAAAAATCCAGATGAACCATGCATCTATAGTAGATTTGTAGCGAGAACTGTAGTATTCCTCGTTTTATACGTGGATGACATTCTCTTAATAGGAAATGACATTCCTATACTACAATCTGTCAAAGGGTTCTTGTCACACAGGTTCTTCATGAAAGACCTGGGTGATGCCTCATACATTCTGGGGATCCGGATCTATCGTGACAGATCTAAGAGGATACTGGGACTCTCACAGTCCAGGTACATCAACACCATACTGAAAAGATTCAGTATGGAAGATTCCAAGCATGATAATCTACCGGCTTGTCAAGGGTTCACCCTTTCCAAAGAGATGTCTCCCAAGAATGATTTGGAAAGGGATCGCATGTCTATTATACCCTACGCTTCTGCGGTAGGCTCTATAATGTATGCGATGTTGTGTACCAAACCAGATGTAGCTTATGCAATGAGTGTAGTAAGCCGGTATCAGTCAAACCCTGGGGAGAAACACTGGATAGCGGTAAAGAACATTCTCAAGTACCTGAGAAGGACTAAGGAGATGTTCTTGGTGTATGGCGGAAAAGACCTCCAGATCGAGGCCTTTGCTGACTCCAGCTTCCAGAGTGACAAGGATGATTCCAAGTCCATCTCGGGTTATGTCTTTACCCTCAATGGAGGGGCGGTGTGTTGGAAGAGTTCCAAACAGGAAACCGTTGCTGACTCGACGATGGAAGCAGAATATATCGCTGCTTCAGATGCCGCAAAAGAAGCCGTCTGGATAAGGAAGTTCTTAACAGAACTTCAGGTGGTTCCGTCCATTGTTGATCCAATACCGCTGTATTGCGACAACAACGGGGCTATAGCTTTAGCGAAGGAACCCAGGTCCCATCAGAAGTCCAGACACATCTTGAGGCGGTATCACCTGATCAGGGAGATCGTGGGTCGCCAGGAGATCGAGGTTCGGAGAGTTTCTATGGAAGATAACATTGCTAATCCACTCACAAAGGCCTTACCCCAGACTCAGTTCGAGCGGCTGATCGAGATGATAGGTCTTCGATACGCCAGTACATGGCCTTAGTGCAAGTGGGAGATTGTTAGTGTATATGCCCTAGAGGCCATTACTGTATCATACTAGTTTGTATATTACTTAATGGAAGCTTGGGATATTCACCTTGTATAGACAATCTTGCTCAATATAGTAGTATGCTACTTGGTTTGTTTCTGCTTTAATGTGTACATGTGTTTATTTTAGTATATCACCTATACACATTAGTGGAGCTCTTAGGATCTTTGCTTGATTACCAGCGTTGTGATGGCAGTCACACTCGTGGGGGCTGGGTAATCTATAAGCACATCCTTATGCAGGTCCCTAGTCGCAGGACTATCGAGACAGGGCATCGATACTCCGGAATAGACTAGCGTATGCGCTTCTCATCCCAGTGTGGGAGACGGTCTGTCCCACAGCCGTCAGTACGTCGTACTTTAGATAGTATGCGGGTGCTCGTTAGGTTACTTGTACACTGGACAGGACTCGTCGGGAACTGTTGGTTGGTACTATACCTATCGTCAGTTATCAGTTCCCAGGTGACATGAGTACAGCTTAGTCCGCTGACTTGACACTGTCACTTTGCCTCGAGTGTGTTCCCACGTACTTTGATTACTACCCTACCACGGCTCAAAGGAGTCGTGCAAACAGGTAGTTTTTAGGTGCAGTCCCGAAGCACTTGGAGGCAGTGACGGTTAGACAGGATTCTTCTCTCCCGGTATTGGGGGTTGACATCGCGCGGTGTCTAGAAGAGCCATTACACGAGTAGTCCCTGGCCAGGACAAGCGAGATATACTGGTAGGTTTCCAGTGTTATCTCAGGGTGTTCTGGGCTTCACTCCGACACGACTTGTACCGCTATTAGGGGATTGACGTTCACCGCCCCCTAGGCCCGCCATGCGATGTATCAGACGAACAGACCGAACTATATGGAGATTGTCACATTCAGGCTCAGTAGGAGTTCAGATGGGTTTCACCTCGTCAGTCTTCTTGTCGGCATCTACCTAGGGACCGTTACGCACAGCTAGTGCCGCTTGCGGTCTGTGGTTAAACCCACTGCCAGCGTAGTGTCGAGTCTTTAGAGTCCCACACAGAAAGCTATTTGCCTTTAGGCAAAAGAGTAGAGGTCGCATGGTTTTGCGACAGGTCGCATGGTTTTGCGACAGGGTTCGGTCACATCCGTGCACTTGTGCACGTTTGGTGTCCGGACAGTTAACACTAGCGGGCTTTGGTTTAAGCCAGATCCTAGTGTACATTTTGGGATTGGTTTTATCTCATTTGTGTTCGTGTTCCTCGGAATGCGGATGCGGGTGTGTATGCACAGTTGACAGAGAGATAGAGGCAGAGGATTCTCATTGGGGTTGTTGACTGTTGACTATTGACTTTTGACTAAACCCTAATGAGAATAAGATATATGATTAACAATAATATTAATTAAGTATTATAGTGACATGGTTGTTGAGGGGTTGACTTTGTTGACTTATTGACTTTGTTGACCGGTTGACTAGGTTGGACTAGTTGACCATCATCATGACAATGGCTATCATTCCATGGCAAAGACTTTTGCTTGCTTGTTTATTTATGCAAAACGAGTGCTTGAAATGATATAGCCATTTTGACTTAAACCATCACACAATACTTGATTACTATTTTTGTTATGATGGCTTTTGGATTATGAGAGGGTGGATGAGAAAAGAGTTACTCATTCTTTCATTTGCTTTCTCTCTCTTGAGCTCTCTCATTCTCAAGCTCTCCCTCTTCCTCTTGCTCTCTCTAGCTCAAGGCAAACCATTCTCATGTGTTGAGACTCATTGCCTTAGAGATAAAAAGACACCAAAATAATCCTCTACTCATTCTAGTTCACAAGGCCTAGCAAGCCGAGTGTTCTAGTTTCTTTAAAGTTCGAAGAAGAAGCCAAAGGTAGAAGCTTTCAGGTGGATCCATCTTCGGCGCAAGGAGACGACGAGGTGAGGCCGATCCATACACCGGAAAGAGTGGAAGACGAAGGAGTTCAAGAAAGGTATAGCCCCCTAACCGAGTAGGTAAAACTCTAGTTAGGTTGTTAGTTAGTTGTTTAACAAAGATCCGTATTTTGAGTCCATATTACCACCCTCTTGAAAATCGTTTTTTATCACTTCCGCAACTCCGTAAGTACCGGGGAAGGGTAGCATGGACTTACAGACTCAACTAAAACAAATACGAGCAAATCACACTTTTCCTGTGGACGATCCGCACTCGCTAACGAACCTACAATTGACACCGTTATTGATTGCGGTTTACAAATTTCTTTGGTTGTGATCTTTACACTTTTCTTATAAACACACCGAGAATGAGATCAATCAATGAGTGAGGCATGGGTCGGCCCTTCTACGGCTGGTGCATAGGAGCTGTGGCAGTTTTTGTGTATTTTTTGAACTCCGCTCAAGTGTTGAGCTTATCGGGAAAGTTTGGGTGTTTGATTATTCAATCGAAAATTTTAACTTCGTCTAGCTATCTGTGATTGTGATACAATATTTGGAATCCATAAATAGTTATGAGATAATTAGGTTGAATTTTATAAATCTAGCAATTTAGTCTCATTTGATCGGTTGCCACGGGTTTTTGATGTGATCAAAAGTCCGTCGCAATTACGTAGTGTATGCGGATACTCGTCGGGTAACCTTACTAGATAGCCATGCCCCATAACCCCGACTAAGTGACTGTAGGAGAACCCCGTCGCCAAAAGCATCCGTTCTGGTGCTCGCGGCAGCGGTGTTCCGCCTTAGCACACTTCGTCGACGGCATCGGGGGTGCGGCCGTCTAATAAAGCTTCTAACGAGCATTCGATCAGGTTATTGGGAATCTTGTTGAATTACCTGACAGATTATTGGAAAGTGTTTTCAATATCGAGACTAAAATGTGGGGTTTATAATTGTTAGGCATGTGATGTTTAAGGAATTCATTCTTTTGGGCATGAAATCCAAAGTATGTGATACATTGGGTTTATGATGTCTAAGGTGGTTGCGGATTCCAATTGTTGTAGTTTTTCACTTTCTTTTCTGGGACTGTAAGTGTAATATGTGGTGTATCTCCGGTTTGGTTGCTATATGTCAACGACAATTGGGATACGCATATTTTCTTACGTTGATGTCATGTGATGTTATGTGTTACTGTGATATGTTATATTAGATCGTCGTGTTTTGAATAGCCCGGGTTTTTTTTTGTGAGATGAGAGTTTTTCATTTTCATTCATTTAAAAACTTGTATGTAATATTCTTTTATTAGGGCACTTCCGGATTAAGGATGATGTCACCATTGATGTATATTATTTACTTTTCCCCATTAGGATAGACCCAAGGCGGGGAGCACAAGTAACCAGGTTTTAGGGTCCAGTGGGAGACCATCTCGAGGAGTCGAGACCGGGTTTCCTAACTCTAGAATTGGTAGGGTTGCTTGCCGCTCTCGTAGGGGTCTAGGGATGTGGGTTTGGCTATTCATCACGACCGTGGAATCCGGTTTTATACTGGCTTAATTTAAAACACAAAATTCTTAGTATATCAAATATTTCTACCACGGTCAAGAGATCATGCAAAAAGGTGGTTTTTGGGTATAGTCCCGAGTCACATGGAGGCAATAAGCGATAGGAGGGGATTCATCTCTCCCGGTATTGAGAGTTGACGTTGCGCTATGCTCGATTGGCCATAACAGGAAATCCCTGGCCAGGGTTGTTGAGATTTACTGGTAAGTGTTATCAGTAGTTTCTCGAACCGTTATGAACCTTGCATTGGCATGACTTATCAGGCTATTGGGGTCTGACGTTATACCACCCCCAGGCTATGATATGCGATATATCTGACGAAGAGACCGGACTGTACGGTAGTGTCACTGATTGGATTCGCAGGAGTACGAGCAAGCTTGCTTGTTGATCTTCTGATCGCTCAATACCCGGGTGGCCGTTACGTTTAGCAGACCGCTTACGGCTTGTGGGCGTTTGATATGATCATCACCTACTACCGGCGTATTGATGAGTCTTTAGAGTCCTACACAGAGGTTTCCTGGTTCATGCGAAACAAAGTAGGAGCATATATGTGATATGTGCGGGACCGAGATTAATTCGTGTATATGATACCGCATTCTATTCTCGCGATATGTGATATCGGTCGGTTATATGTGATATAGCCGGGTTATCGGATCAAGTGTTGATTCAATAGATTGTTGCATTTGATATTAGTCGGTTGTATATGATATAGCCGGATTATTAAATCAAATGTTGATTTAATAATTTAATGTATAATTATATATTTGATATATTACCTTACATTAACTAATATTAGCTCACATAAGATTTCTTTTCTCACATGTGTACACTTAGTATATATGTGATATATATTAATGTACATTATTTTATGTCATGCTAGATGCCACATGCAACATGGGTGTATGAGACTTACACCATGGTTATGATAATCCTAAGGTTTTTATTTATCTTGATAATTCACAAAATTAGTGGTAATTAGTCACATGGTTGAAGCTTGTAGATTCTTGTGGAACCATTGACTAAGTCCACTCATTTTGTTTTACTTGAATATATTTATTAACCCAACCATTATTGTTAACCCATGGTTTATTCTCTACATGAGTTAGTGTATGACACTAACTCATCCATGGTTTCTATTCTCACCTCATGAGTTCATTTTCTTCATCTCATCACGTCATCTTCTTCTTCATGAGAGAAAAAGCTTGCTAGCTTTTTCTAAGGTGAGAAAATATTGTGAGAAAAAGAAAACTAAAGAGAGTCCATTTCCTACTTCATCATCCTCTACTATTAGCCATTTAGTTTAGGGTGTTTGCTTCACTAATTCACATATTAGTGAAGAGGTAGCATGAGCTTGAGTCTCCTCGACGTAGATCATCTTCGGCCTCGAAGACTTCGAGCAAGGTTGTTCATTTCTCAAAGGCAACCATTTCTAGAGTTCGGGAGATTACAAATCGCAGTGAAGGGACTACTACACGGAGCTTTTGAAGTGAAGGACCGGTCTACAAAGGTTGTATTGCTCATTCACTTAGATTCTAGGTTAGGGTTCTTTAGAACGGCAAAATTTTGAAAATGGCATGGACGATGCCTCCCGAAACCTTGCTGCTGACCTAGGGTGACCTACAGTGGTATCAAAGAAAAGTGGGAATCATACAAGACTCTATGACGATCTCGGTTCGACAGACTAACATGTACCAGTGTCACCAGAGAACTGCTATCTGACGATAGGTATAATAACATCTAAGAGTTCTCGACGAGTCCGTTCAGTGTACCTAGTCTCCACTAAGCACCCGTATACCTTCTCTGATGTCAAACACCAATGGATGTGGGATCATCCATCGCCCATCATATGGGTCAAGAACCGCATACATTAGTCTACTCTGGAGTATCGATGCCCTGTCTCGATACTCCTACGACTAGGAACAATTGAAGGGTGTACTTGTGGACTGCCCTTGGCCCCACTAGTATGATCTCCATCATAGTCCCGGTACTCAAGTACACATCCTAAGGGCTTTATCAACATGTGAGAGCAAAAACATCATCACTTATACAAGTCAACATGTTAAGATAAAGAGCAACCGGATAGTATATTATCATGTCGAGCAAGAAAGTCCTCTCTATATATGTCCAAGCATCCACTACAATATACATCCCATGTACAGTAATGGCCTATAGGGCATACATATAACCAACATAAGCAAGCACCCAAAATTTCCCAACAAGCTCAACACTTGAGCGGAGTTCAAAAAGTACCCAGAAACTACCACAGCTCCTATAAACCATCCGTAGAAGGGCCGACCCATGCCTCACTCATGTCGCCACGGAACTGCGGCAAACCCTAGGGTATGACCGCAGTTCCGCGATCCAAAAAGTCGAGTTTGGGTATCGTTCTTCTAAAGGGTCTACAGAATCGCTTGCATAATTTTCTGAAGATTTTAAACTCGGAAAAAATCCAACTCTTGAAAAATTACCAGAATATATGTTAGAATTACGATTACAAAACACTTCGAATTGCTATTGCATAAAGATAACATCACATGCAAATTTAGCAAAAACCAGCAACACCTGAAACACCAAAACCCAGAGACTGGAACACACAAAAAATTTGAAGCCTAGATTCCATACAAGAACCGACCAGCTCGGTTTTATTGCCCATGTGCTCGGCCAAAATCCGGCCAAGTTGGTTCAATTTTTTTCTGTGTTCATGTCATATCTCATACAACATTCTGCAGTTGGTAAAAAAATTTTTAGAGGCCATTTAAAATTCGACAGAAATTGGATTCTATGGTTTCAAGTTTCGGAGTAGTTTCGGTTTTGTAATCTAACAAACATCGTTTAAATCTCTAGCTTGTCTCTGATACCACCGTTGGGTTACTTAGCACGGCAACAAGGTTTCGGGAGGCATCGTCCATACCGTTTTCAAATTTTTGCCGTTCTAAAGAATCCTAACCCTAGAATCTTAACTAGAGTTTTAAACGAACAAGAATGCAAACAACTTTACATCTTAACTGAATGAGGAATACAATATTTGTAGACCGGTCCTTCACTTCTAAAGCTCCTTGTAGTAGTCTCTTTGCTCCAAGTGGTGACTCCCGAACTCTAGTAAGGGTTCATATGAAGAAATGAACAAGCTTGCTTAATATCTTTGAGGTCGAAGATGATTTACGTCGAGGAGACTCAAGCTCATGCTACCTCTTCACTAATATGTGAATTAGTGAAGCAAACACCCTACACTAAATGGCTAATAGTAGAGAATGATGAAGTAGGAAATGAGCTCACTTTAGATTTAATTTTCTCACAATATTTTCTCACCTTGGAAAAACTAGCAACCTTTCTCAATGAAGAAGAAGATGAAGAATGAATATGAGAGTATGAACTCATGAGGTGAGAATATGAACCATGGGTGAGTTAGTGTCATACACTAACTTATGTAGAGACTTAACTAGGGCTAGGGTTAATGGTTAGGTTAATAAATATCTACAAGTGAAACAAAAGGAGTGGACTTGGTCAATGCATCCAATTTTGAATTACTTAGATAAATATAAACCTTACATTAACCAAGCATGGTATAAGTCTCATACACCTATGAATCATGTGGCATCAAGCATGACATAATAAAATGTACATTAATATATATATCACATATATACTATATGCACACAAGTGAGAAAAAGAATACTTAGTGAGCAAATATTTAGTTAACGTAAGTTAATATATCAAATATATAATTATACATTAAATTATCAAATCGACACTTGATTTAATAATCCGGCTATATCACATACAACCGACTAATATTATATGAATCAACTTATCAAATCAACACTTGATCCGATAACCCGGCTATATCACATATAACCGACCGATATCACATATCGCGAGAATAGAATACGGTATCACATACTCGTATTAATCTCGGTTCCGCACATATCATATATGTGCTCCTACATCGTTTCGCATGAACCAGGAAACCTCTGTGTAGGACTCTAAAGACTCGTCAATACGCCGGCAGCAGGTGATGATCATATCAAACACCCACAAGTCGCAAGCGGTCTGCCAAACGTAACGGCCACCCGGGTATTGAGCGATCAGAAGATCTACAAGTAAGCCTGCTCATACTCCTGCGAATCTGTCATGCCACACTTCCCGGAATACGGGAAGGGGACGCGACTGGCACTATGTATCTACTCTGAAGTAAATACGCTAAGCGTATTTAAGCAATATAAAAGAATATACACAAGAGACAAATGTAATGAAACAACAACTTTATTTATTAACATTCTTTTGTACAATGCATGGAAGAATAAATACATCTGAATGAAAGCAATGCCTAAACAGTGGCATAATAGAAATGGAAAGTACTGAAATAAAAAGTGTACAATGTAGCTAGAGCTCTGAATCGTAAGCAAGCTGGTCCAAGTCCTCGCTGGTAGGCTCGATCTCTGGAAGGTCCGAAACACCTGACAACATTCCAAAGAAGAAAGAGAAGGAATTTCGTCAGCGAAAAATCGCTCGGTAAGTCTTAAAGGTAAGGGAGAAATAAAATAGACAGAGAGAGAATGTAGCTTTTAAAGTTGTATTATATGACTATTTGGTGTTAACGCTGTTGTTTGTAGCTTGGTACAGAAGAATGCCAGTGTATACGAGAGGAGTCTCTATATGCCAGAGATTAGAGCAAATGGAAGTACAAGGCTCCGTCGATAATACCACGGAACAACGACATGGATGTAATTACGTCTTATGGTTGCTGTCTCGTACCACTTCTAACACCTTCCGTACCAATCTACCCCTTAAACCCCGCAAAGTATTGTTTTGTATTGTAGTATTGTTTGAATTGTATTGCAACTTGTAATGTCTTGTAATGTAGATTGTATAATTGGATGATTTGTCGAAACCATGATATCAGTAAATGGATGTAACTGTAGAATCATGGATGTTACTGGAGAATCATGTAAATGGAAGTATATCCATGGTTCGGTTCAGTCAATACAGATTGAATAGATTGAATATATGTATTCATGAATTCATGTTGAATTGTAATATTGTAGATTGTACTTGAATCATATTCAAGTCAGATTATATAAAAAGAGACTCAGTCTGAGTCAGAACAAATAGAAAATAAATTGAAGTCCTGAATTAGGTTTTGATGTTATCGGTAACCGCTGCACATGGGCGGCATGATTTGTGTCTTTTTCAAAAACGATCACCGTGTTGATAACACCGTTGTTAAGTTATCTACCTTAGATAGACAAGCACCCATATCTCCGGCTTCCTGAGGCTCAAGAGACTGGTCCCGCTTAAACCTATATTTACTAGGGTCCTTAGGGTAATTTATAGAACTTGAGGGGTTTTTATGTAAAAATACTTTTGTATACTTTTCATAATACACCCCAAGTATTTATTTATCGTCTTTAGAGTTTTCATAGTTTTAGATTTTATATTTGTGACATATCTAGTGAACAAACCTATTTTTCATAATACATGGTATTTAATTGTAATATTGAACTTGTATAGAATTCATGGTATTTTAATGTAAAGGGATTCTTGTGATTTTAGAAAAAAAATTGGAATATTTATAATACATCAAAAATAGATATTTTTATGATATATATATATATATTTATTTATAAAAATAATTTTAATTTATTATTTTGTAGAAATCTCATTTTCTTAAGATATTTGTATTTTAAATCTCTCGAGACCGAATGCTCCTTGCGGAGGTCTGCATCTCGTACTACTAAGCCTAAGGATGTGCGATAATCCACACCATCCCAGTCGGGTTCCCCAAATGGGTTGTAGCGGCGCTTTGCAAAGATTTGTTAAAAATACTTAATCTTGTAGAAAATGGTTTTATTAATAAATGGTATTTATATGTAAAGTCTTGTTTTCCCGTATTCTATATTCCCGAAAGGTATTGTGTTATGTTGCATATGAGTGTGTGAGGAGGTAGGTCATTACCTCATGATCTACTTAAAGGTATAGCAAGGTTGTGATGTTTTAAATGTCAAAATTAAACTACATGGTATTTTACTGAAAAAGTACGATAAAAATTGAAATGGAAATCCTTTTGATATGGAACTTGTTCAATATATCTTGTTAATGTTTAATAGTCAACATGTAATGGTTTAATATATTTGTATTTAAGAAAAAGTGAGATTTTTAGGAAGAACCGAATCGGACATCGGATTAACTCCGATTCCGTCGGGTTTTATTAAAAGAAGTTTTAAGACTAGAAAATAGAAGATGGAGGTGGGACTTACGGGTTTAAAGATTAGAAAAGAGGGTGAGGAAGCGGTAGGAGGCGCCGGTGCGTCGTTTCGTCGCCGGGAGCTCCTAGGGTTGTCGGAATTTCGCCGGAGTTTTCGCCTTTTAATAACTTCAATTGCACACTAAACTTATAGGGATTTTCTTGAGAGTTTTGATCAGAATTTTAGAGTGAGGGGTGTGTGTCTAGTGGTTGTATTTATAGGGTAAGGCTAGGGTTTAGGGTAGGTGAAAGGGTGAATTGAAAATTGTATTAAATGTATTAAAAATGTATTAAAAATGGAGTAAATAGGGTTTAAAGGGGCTATGTTACTGATCCATGAAAATTAAGTGTGCAGGGGTACTGGGGAGATGAAGAGACAGACTTTTTAAGTTGGGGACTCAGCTGTCCGGCCGAGTTCGGCCGGCGGCGGCAGCCCGAGTTGGCCGATTCTGGCCGATTCCGGCCGAGTCCGGGGTGCTCGGTGCTCCTCGCCGGTTGGGTAATCTCCTGGGACTGTTTGTTTTATTTGTGTAGTAGGGTTTTTACGAGTTTAGCACATGTAGACTCTTGAACTTCTAAAAATTCAAAATAAAACAATATTAAAAATAATGTGGGGGATGGGATTTGAACTCTGGTAGCTTGGTTCAGCAGTGTAAGGTCTTACCAATGAGCTACAAGCTCCTTTGTGCTATTAAAAAGCAAAACAAACTTATAACTTGTGCTCAGGCAAAAATACCCCTTTCTGTATTTTTTGAAATTTTTTTACAGAAAGTTGTACAGGAAATTTAGGGTTGTTACATTCTATCCTCCTTATAAAAATTTCGTCCTTGAAATTTGTAAAAGGAAACTGTAACAGATTTAAGGAAAGTTTGGTGATTGAAGTACTGATAGTGTATGAAAAATATCAAAGTGATACACGGGTTTTACAAATGTGAAAGAGACTTACTAGTGTTACCTTGGTCAACTGTCTCGGCTTTTACGGCTGCTAAGGTGTAAGCCTGTCGCCGTGGCACGTTCCTCCTAGCTGGAGGCACATTCCTCTATCCTCAAGACATATTCCTCAGTGCCTGATGGAATTGGCGATTTGACTGTGCAGGAAGTCTACGTGGAGGTGGTGCTGGGAGTGCAGGACGAGTTGCAGGAGCCTGGATAGCTGGCCGCTGCGGGTGGTTGGTGTGTGTGTGTGATGGGTTGTGTTTATAAGGACAGTTTCCAATTCCGTGATTGGATGCGCCACAAACTAAGCTTAGGCCTTTTGCGCGCCTACAGTCCTTCCACAAGTTTCCTTCTCTCTTGCAATAGAAGCAAAAGTCGGGACTTGGCTGATCATTGGCTTTTCCAGTCTTCTGAGTTCAACAGCTGGCCTTGAAGAGGCTCATCTTTCCATCTGATTGGCAGGGCGCTTCACTCTGGCAGATTGAGCTCTGCCCTTCTTCTTCACCACTGCCTCATATCTTCGGGAAGCTTTCAAAGCCAAATCATGGGTTGGGAAATCCCCTGTAGCTAAGGCAGCTTGGATTTCCGGGTCCAAACTTTGCTGAAATCTTCTTACTCTGATCTCAACAGTCGGTATGAGATAGGCCGCAAACCTGTTGCGGTCTTGTGTTAGCTATGTAGTATGTGATATTTAATCGAATATTGAGACATATCTTACCGACTGAGCATAGTGAACTCAGCGTCATACTCATCTACTGACTTGGTCCACATCGAACCTTGTTGCAAATGGATGAACCGTTGTTCCATGTCGAACCTGGCAGTCTCAGGGAAGTACTTTGCATCGAACATGTCGCGGAAAGTCTTCCATTCGATGGGTTGATCAAGACGGCTCTCTTTCGCCTTCCACCAGACCCGTGCATTGTCCGTGAGTTGCAGCTTCGCAACCCGGACCCAAGCTATCTCTGGCACTTGTGCTGCTGCCAGATCATCTTTGATGCTCTGAGCCCATTGCTCAGCTTCTAGAGGGCTCCCCTTTCCTGAGAACTTTTTGGGGGTGCAAAGCCTTTAATTGCTTCACCCCAGGTGCTTCTGCCTCGGGACGGTTCATTAAAAGAGCAGTCTGCTGCTGCTGTCTCTCAAGGAGGCTGCGGATTGCCTCAAGCAGAACCGTCTACTCGTTGAGCGGAGCAGGGACGACAGGTGTGATTTGTAGTGGTGGTGGAGTGTTGTTGAAATTGGTGCTGGTATTGTTTGGGGAATCCATAACCTTGAAAGAAAAATTTAGGTTAGGACAGATTCAAAGTGTATGATTCAAAGAATATGAAATTGTAAGATTCAAGGAATATGAATTGTAAAGAATGTTTTAGTTGCTAGTTCTTGTGTTATATTGCTTAGGTTGTTCACGCAGAACAGAACTGCATGGTAGTGTTCCATACAGCTCTGACCTGCATGAGCCGCCAATAAAACCTGTATCGCCCCGCTTCCCGGAATACGGGAAGGGGACGCGACTGGCCGGTACGTATCTACTCTGAAGTAAATACGCTAAGCGTATCTAAGAAATATAAAAGAATATACACAAGAGACAACTGTAATGAAACAACAACTTTATTTATTAACATTCTTTTGTACAATGCATGGAAAAGTAAATACATCTGAATGAAAGCAATGCCTAAACAGTGGCATAACAGAAATGGAAAGTACTGAAATAAAATGTGTACAATGTAGCTAGAGCTCTGGATCGTAAGCAAGCTGGTCCAAGTCCTCGCTGGTAAGCTCGATCTCTGGAAGGTCCGAAACACCTGACAACATTCCAAAGAAGAAAGAGAAGGAATGCCGTCAGCGAACAATCACCCGATAAGTCCAAAAGGTAAGGGAGAAATAGAATAGAAAAAGGGAGAATGTAGATTTTAAAGTTCTATTATATGAGTATTTGGTATTAACGCTGTTGTTTGTAGCTTGGTAAAGAAGAATGCCAGTATATCCGAGAGGATTCTCTATATGCCCGAGACTAGAGCAAATGGAAGTACAAGGCTCCGTCGATAATACCATGGAACAACGACATGGATGTAATTATGTCTTATGGTTGCTGCCTCGTGCCACTTCTAACACCTTCCGTACCAATCTACCCCTTACACCCCGCGAAGTATTGTTTTGTATTGTAGTATTGTTTGAATTGTATTGCAACTTGTAATGTCTTGTAATATAGATTGTATAATTGGATGACTTGCTGAAACCATGATATCAGTAAATGGATGTAACTATAGAATCATGGATGTAACTGGAGAATCATGTATATGGAAGTATATCCATGGTTCGGTTCAGTCAATACAGATTGAATAGATTGAATATATGTATTCATGAATTCATGTTGAATTGTAATATTGTAAATTGTACTTGAATCATATTCAAGTCAGATTATATAAAAAGAGACTCAGTCTGAGTCAGAACAAATAGAAAATAAATTGAAGTACTGAATTAGGTTTTGATGTTATCGGTAACCGCTGCACATGGGCGGCAGGATTTGTGTCTTTTTCAAAGACGATTACCATGTTGATAACACCGTTGTTAAGTTATCTACCTTAGATAGGCAAGCACGCATATCTCCGGCTCCCTGAGGCTCAAGAGACTGGTCCCGCTTAAACCTATATTTACTAGGGTCCTTAGGGTAATTTATAGAACTTGAGGGGGTTTTATATAAAAATACTTTTGTATACTTTTCAAAATACACCCCAAGTATTTATTTCTCGTCTTTAGAGTTTTCATAGTTGTAGATTTTATATTTGTGACATTTCTAGTGAATAAACCTATTTTTCATAATACATGATATTTAATTGTAATATTAAACTTGTATGGAATTCATGGTATTTTAATGTAAAGGGATTCTTGTGATTTTAGAAAAAAATTGGAATATTTATAATACATCAAAAATAGATATTTTTATGATATATATATATATTTATTTATAAAAATAATTTTAATTTATTATTTTGTAGAAATCTCATTTTCTTAAGATATTTGTATTTTAAATCTCTCGAGACCGAATGCTCCTTGCGGAGGTCTGCATCTCGCACTACTAAGCCCAGAGATGTGCGATAATCCGCACCATCCCAGTCAGGTTCCCCAAATGGGTTGTAGCGGTACTTTGCAAAGATTTGTTAAAAATACTTAATCTTGTAGAAAATGGTTTTATTAATAAATGGTGTTTATATGTAAAGTCTTGTTTCCCCGTATTTTATATTCCCGAAAGGTATTGTGCTATGTTGCATATGAGTGTGTGAGGAGGTAGGTCATTACCTCGTGATCTACTTAATGGTATAGGAAGATTGTGATGTTTTAAATATCAAAATTAAACTACATGGTATTTTACTAAAAAAGTATGATAAAAATTGAAATGGAAATCCTTTTGATATGGAACTTGTTTGATATGACTTATTAATGTTTAATAGTCGACATGTAATGGTTTAATATATTTTTATTTAAGAAAAAGTGAGATTTTTAGGAAGAACCGAATCGGAAATCGGATTTACTCCGATTCCGTCGGGTTTTATTAAAAGAAGTTTTAAGACTAGAGAATAGAAGAGGGAGGTGGGACTTACGCGTTTAGAGATTAGAAAGGAGGGTGAGAAAGCGGTAGGAGGCGCCGGTGCGCGTTTTGTCGCCGGGAGCTCCAAGGGTTGTTGTCGGAATTTCGCCGGAGTTTTCGCCTTTTGCTAACTTCAATTGCACACTAAACTTCTGTCACGACCCAAAGTTTGGATGTGACCGGCACTTAGATTGTATAATATCTAAAGATATATACACAATCCGAGTAAGCCGAAAACCAATATCAGAATCCTTTTTGCGGAATTCTTTATAAAAATTTATCTTTTAAGTAAAAATCACAATTGTTATGAAATTAAGATATAAAAACAAGTATAAAGTGTTAAGTTTGGTTGCATCACTAGTTGGGATCAACAATATCAATAGTGGAGATAATTATCCAAGCGTATATGACATCAATAAGAATTTCAGATATCAGTAAAAGAAACAACAATTTATAGAGCTAAACGATCTCATCTGTCAAATAATATACATATAACCATCTCTCACTCTAAGTCAAAATACGGGTCTGATGGAGATTTTTTAGATCCAAAATACAATACCGAAAGAGAAGGTTACTACTTATGTAACCCACCTATCAAAAATTGTGATAAAAGCTGCAAAAGTGGATCTGCACTGCTGCTAACCGTCCACTCTACCCCTGCAAGGAACCGTGGCACAACGGGGGTGAGTTGCCAACTCAGTGAATATAACTATCATATAACGGTTAATAATGTAAATATAACGATTATAACTAACTAAAATGAGAGCATGTATGATGTATGATAACATATGGAAAGCATGAATCAGTACTACCAATCACAAAATCAAAACTGATATCTCATCATTTAGTCCCAATAAAATTCATCTTTCCGTGTCCATCATCGACACAAAACTTCCATTTCTCTCAGGCATCATTCCTCGAACGATCATGTAAACAATAACACAGGTCGATATCATCTAGATATCCGCCGTGTTTCACAACTATCTCCGGTATCGAGTATCCTCGCTAGGCTCCCCCGCCTCAAATGCGGCTATCCTGCCCCTCGGTCTCGACCGGGTCCACCATGTATCCAACTGTATATCTCCCCCACTCAGTCTGGATAACGTATAAATCCGCGACCGTATATCTCCCCCACTCGGTCCGAAATAAAACCAAATCATAAAACATCTCATGGTGGACATGTAACATCAATCATGAAAATCACTGAATTTGTGCAATAGTATAGGAAAACTCAAATCATAAATTCTCAATAATGCAATTGCTTCTTATATCAACTTAGAATACTCGGATGATAAATATGATGTCACTAATGCAAATGGATGTCATTGATGGAAATTACTACAATTTTATATAAATGAGGTATGATAGGAATCATATTTAACAGGATAATATTTAGTGTAAAAGTGACATGTTAATATCGACGAGGTGTAGTGTAACATGTAAAGGTGTGCTCGTGCGGCATAACTTGTCAATAATTGTGCAGTGTTCTACGTCTATTACCATAATGATGCATAGGTATGTATATGAATGCGTATTATTAACTTAGCATACAAAAGTGAAACTTTTATTTAAACAAAACTACGGGCGTAACACGCCATCTTTACAAAATTTCCCGGTAGATGTTTAGTCTACTCACCGGAAATACGTTGTATCTACTTAGGAATCGCCAATCCTTTTCCTTTCCTTGCGGCCTCCAAGGTTCCCGCACTCAAATCTAACATTTAAATAACTTGTATTAAAAAACGGCTACATTCCGATATGGCAAAAATCAAGAACCACAAGTTTGTACGTGCTAATTATACTACGCACGACTATTGCAACGATCTATCACTTACCCTTCCTGCAATTTAACCCAACCCTGCATCGCGACAGAAAACAGATTGCGATACGTTTTAACCGTATCGTATTTTAGATTTTTGGATACCTTTTCCGATATTAGCTTTTAGATTTTATATACAGTTAAACTGAATTGATTAAACAATACCAAATTAACCAAAATTCTTCACAGATACCTACCCAACAAACCAAAACATCAAACCCATTCAAAAATCCGGCGACGCCGGATTTACCCTGTTGGTGTATAGTAGCGCCTCTAATAAGGTTTCCACGTCATAAAGTAGTGAACTTTCATTTTAAAGAGGGCTATTACAAACGAACTACGAATCGTAACTAGAGATTATGGTAAAAACTTCGTTATGTGAAGTCTAAACTAAAGGAAAAAGAAATACAACCTTTGTAGCCAACTCCTTCGGTCTTTAGGACTCCTACGGCTTTGCACGAGGTTTAGAACGGCTCCGCTCGAGGTCCTTCGTCTTCTACGATGATCCACCCGGAGATTCCTAGAACAAGCTCTTATCTTCACAAAATGAAGGAAACACTTTACACTAAAGGGCTAGGGTAGTGTGTAATGGTTGTGTCGTATGTAAACTCACTTAAAAACCCTTTCCTTTTAATTTTCTTACTTAAAAAAAAACTTAAGAGAGCTTGGTGAAGGAGGAAGATGAAGTTGGCAAAAGCTTTTGTGTGAATAATGAAAACTTATTTTCTAAAATGAAAAAGAAAATATTATATATGAGACTCTCTCACATATAACCATGGTTAATTAAATATCTAGATATTATTTGGATGGGTTAAATGACAAAAGGAAATTAAACTATGGTTAAAGTCAAAGGTCAAATGAGAAGTGTGTAGAAAATGAGTCATTAATCTAATTTCCTTTTTCCTCTAATCCATAAATTAAAATCTAGATATTTAGTAATCATGTGAGTCTTATATTGCCATCTCCTTTGTATCATCAACCATGATACATATGTATGTGTGTATGTGTGCATGCACATCATCAAGTGTATGTGTGAACATACATGTATATATCCAAAAGAAAAAGGGTTAATTAAAAATGAGATTAAAGATAATATTAAATCAACACTTGATTTAATAAATCGGTCACATCAAATGCGACCGGATCAATATCGAACGTCCGATTAAAATACGGTATCACATATCCGTATTTAATCGAGCTCCTGCGCATATCACATATGCACTCCACAACATTTCGCCTGAGCTAGAAAAATCCTGTGTGGGACTCTAAGAATCGTCAATACGCCGGCAGTAGGTGATGATCATATCAAAACACCTACAAGCCGCAAGCGGTCACCTAAACGTAACGGCCACCCGGGTATTGAGCGATCAGAAGAAAAACAAGCGAACCCGTCAAAACTCCCGTCGAGCCACTGGCAACACTTACCGTACAGTCCGGTCTCTTCGTCTGATATGCTGCATATCAAGTTTAGGGATGGAATCATCGAGCCATAATAACTCAATAAGTCATGTCGATATGGTCTATGACCGGTCGAGAAACTACTGATAACACTTATCAGTAAATCTCATCAGCCCTGGCCAGGGACTTTAAGTCAGAGCCAATCGCATATAGCATAACATCAACTCCCAATACCAGGAGAGAAGAAACCCCTCATATTGCTTACTGTCTCCATGTGTCTCGAGACCATACCCAAAAGCCACCTGTTTGAACGACTCAGTAGAGCCGCGGTAGGGTGGAAATCGAAGTACAGTTGGAGAACACACAAGACGCTATGACGATCTCGGGTCTACAGACTAACCTGTACCAATGTCACTAGAGAACTGCCACCCGACGATAGATATAATACTATATAGAAATTCTCTGTGAGTCCGTTCAGTGTACCCAGTTTCCACTGAGCACCCGTATACAATCTTCGATGTCACAACACCAATGGATATGGGATCATCCATTGCCCATCATATGGATCAAGAAACGTATACGCTAGTCTACTCTGGAATATCGATGCCCTATCTCGATATACCTATGACTAGGAACATTTTAAGGATATGCTTATAGACTGCACATGCCCCACTAGTATGATCTCCATCATAGCCATGGAAGTCAAGCAAATATCCTTAGGGCTTTATCAACATGTATCAAATGAACAGTATCAAGCAAATATGCCAGATAAAGTAAAACCAGATAGCATACTATCATGTCGAGCAAGAAAGTTATATAACAAGATATACATATATATATGTCCAAGCATCCACTATACATATAATGGCCTCTAGGGCATACATATATCCAACAATCTCCCACTTGCACTAAGACCAATTATTGGCGTATCTCATACCCAACATCTCAAAAATCGCTCATGTTGCGGCTGTGGAAGTTCCTTGGTGAGTGGATCCGCGGTGTTATCCTTTGTGTCTACTCTTCAAATCTTTATCTCGTGGCGATCAACTATCTCCCGGATCAAATGATATCGCCTGAGGATGTGTCTGGACTTTTGATGGGATCTGGGTTCTTTGGCCAACGCCATAGCTCCATTATTATCACAATATAATGGCATTGGATCAATAATGGTTGGAACTACTTCTAGCTCCGCAAGAAACTTCCTCATCCAGACGGCTTCCTTGGAAGCATCATTTGCAGCAATATACTCAGCTTCCATCGTGGAGTCTGCAACGGTATCCTGTTTGGAACTCTTCCAACATACCGCTCCTCCATTGAGGGTAAATACAAATCCTGAGATAGATTTACTGTCATCCTTATCACTTTGGAAGCTGGAATCGGTAAAGGCCTCCATTTGGAGATCCCCATTACCATACACCAAGAACATTTCTTTAGTTCTTCGCAAGTACTTAAGAATGTTCTTCACGGCTATCCAGTGTTACTCCCCTGGGTTGGATTGATACCTGCTTACTACAGCTAGTGCATAAGCTACATCAGGGCGAGTACATATCATTGCTTACATTATAGATCCTACAGCTGAAGCGTAGGGTATAATGATCATGCGTGCTCTCTCTTCATCAGTCTTCGGACAGAAGTCCTTGTAGGGTTCCTATGCACACTAAGGAGGTCTCACAAGGCATCAACCATGCCAATTTCAAATTTTACGGGTGCCGAGAAACCCTAATATGGATCGTTAACTAGATATATAGGCGACAAAAGCAACTAGTTAACAAATTAACTAAAAGAACGGAAATACAACCTTTGTAGATCCGGTCCTCCACCTCCATAGTTCCGCAATGAAGTCTCCTCGCTGTCCAAATGGAAACCCGTGCTCTAGCGTCGGCTTCATCGGAGAAATGGGCGGGCAAGGTCGTCGGCTTCGTGCCGAAGATGATCTACGTCGAGGCATCGCTAGATCAAGCTCCCATTTCACCAAGTCATGAAAACTTGTGAAGAAAACACCCTATACTACTTGGCAAGAGGTAGAGGATGAAGAAATAGGAAGTGGGTTCACTTTAGAATTGGATTTCTCACTTGTTTTCTCAAGTTGCCATTGTTGTAGCAAGCTTTCTTTATGTGATCAAGAAGGAGAAGAAGAAAGAATGAATATGATAAGTTCCTTTTAAATTGAAAAGAAAAAAGAATACTTATCATAATCAAACCATGGTCAAGTGTAGAGAATCAATCATGGTTAAGTGGAATGGTTAGGGTTAAGTATGAGACAAAATGGTCACTTGGTCAAAGTCTTCAAGAAGCTTCAAGAAAGAAACAAAGAAGAAACCATTCTCTTTATGCTTTTCCAAAATGAATAAACAAATAAATAAATGAATAAGAAAAGAAAACCCTAACCATTCATATAACCATGGTTTAATCTTTACACAAACCCAAGTAAACATGCATCATCAAACATGATACAATCAAGTGCACAAAAGTATATCACATATACAACTTGTGCAATGCAAGTGAGAAATCCATTTAAAGTGAACCAATACTAGTTAACGCAAAGTAATACATCAAATATATAATTATGCATTAAATCATTAAATCAACACTTGATTTAACGATCCGGTCATATCGCATATAACCGACTAATATCCAATGTATCGACTTATCGAATCAATCCTTGATTCGATAACTAGGTTATATCGCATACAACCATTCGATACATTCATCGCGAGAATGAAATACGGTATCACATACACGCATTATTCTCGGTCCCGCACATATCTCATATGCGCTCCTATTTCGTTTCGCTTGAGCCAGGAAACCTCTGTGTATGACTCTAAAGACTCGTCAATACGCCGGCAGCAGGTGATGATCATATCAAACACCCACAAGCCGCAAGCGGTCTGCTAAGCGTAACGGCCACCCAGGTATTGAGCGATCAGAAGATCGACGAGCAAGCCCGCTCACACTCCTGTGAATCCAACCAGTAACACTTACCGTACAGTCCGGTCTCGTCGTCTGATATGTCGCATATCTCGCCTAGGGGTGGTAAACGTCAGACCCCAATAGCTCGATAAGTCGTGTCGATATGAGGTCTATAACAGTTCGAGAAACTACTGGTAACACTTACCAGTAAATCTCAGCAACCCTGGCCAGGGATTTCCGGTTATAGCCAATCGAACACAGCGCAACATCAACTCCCTATACCGGGAGAGACGAATCCCCTCCTATCGCTCATTGCCTCCATGTGACTCGGGACTGTACCTAAAAACCACCGTTTTGCATGCCCTCTTGGACGTGGTAAGATGGAAATCAAAGCACAGTGGGAACCACATAAGACTCTATGACAATCTCGGGTTAACAGACTACTCTGTACCAGTGTCACCAGAGAACTGCCATCTGACGTAAGGTATAATACCATCTGGGAGTTCTCGGCGAGTCCGTCCAGTGTACCCAGTCTCCACTGAGCACCCGTATATCATCTCTGATGTTAAACACCAATGGATATGGGATCATCCATCGCCCATCTGTATGGGTCGAGAAGGTATACGCTAGTCTACTCTGGTATATCGATGCCCCGTCTCGATATACCCACGACTAGGGACTTTGAAGGATGTACTTATAGACTACCATGTCCCCACTAGTATGATCCGCATCATAGTCCAGGTAGTCAAATACACATCCTAAGGGCTTTACCAACATGTAACAGAAAGACAATCAGTGTACACGTTAAGGTAAAGATCAACCAGATAGCATACTATCATGTCGAGCAAGAAAGTCCTCCCTATATATGTCCAAGCACCCACTACAATATACATCCTATGTATAGTAATGGCCTCTAGGGCATACATATAACTAACAATCTCCCACTTGCACTAGGGCCATCTGATAGCAGTGGTTGTAGTATCTCATACTCAACCATCTCATAAAAGTCTCTCTCTGGGAAAAGGCCTTCGTGAGTGGATCCGCCGTGTTGTCCTCTGAGTCTACTCTCCTAACCTCGATCACCCTAGAGATCAATCATCTCCATGATCAGGTAACACTGCCTTAGAATATGTCTGGATTACAGATGGGACGGATGTTCCTTGGCATAAGCCACAACTCCATTGTCTCACAATGGTTGGAACGTAGTTCATCTCATGAACCAATATACATCCAGACTGCCTCTTTGGTAGCATCTTAAGTAGCGATGCATCCTGCCTTTATCGTCTAGTATGCCACGGTATTTAGCTTGGAACTCTTCCAACATACCATCCCTTTACTGAGGGTAAAGACAATGCCTGTGACTGACATTCAGTCGTCTTTATCACCCTGGAACCCTTCCAGTGATTCTCCCCAGGATCGATTGATACCATTTCACTACAACTTAGTGAGTATCCTAACATCCAATTAGATCTATCTCATAGATCCAAAGCTTAGGATTTAGGAGGTATCATCTTGATCCTATGTGGAGAATCATTGTGATAAGCGGAGATTGACCGAGCGTAGCATAGGAAACTCCTTCCCTATCAAGAGTATGTCATCCACGTACTCTACGAGGATCACTGCCATACTCCCTACTACCTTCTTGTATATACAAGGTTCATCTACCATTTTGATGATGTCAAACTATTTGACTAGTACATCAAAACAGATGTTCCAACTCCGCGATGCCTGCTTTATCCTATAAAGCAACTTTTACACGTTTCCGCTGCTCCCACTGTCTACGAAGCCCTCTGGCTGTGTACTTATAGACGCCCTTTTCTAAAACATCATTTAGAAAAGCAGTCATGGCACCCAACCGCCAGATATCGTAGTCATGGTATGTAGCCGTGGCAAGTAGGATCTGGATGGACTTAAGCATAGCCACTTGAAAAGGTTTCATCATTATCTACGCCTGGTCGATGACGAAAAGCTTTAACAAGTCTAGCTTTGAAAGTCTCAACTTTTCCATCTATACCAAGTAATCTTCTCAAGATATACTTGCTCCTGATGGGGATTTAACCCTTCAGATATAGCAACCAAAGTCTATACTTTGTTGGTGTACATGGATTCCATCTCAGATCGCTAAGCATCCAGCCATTCTTATAGAGTCCCACTCCTGATGGCCAGCTCGAAACTAGTTGGGTTATCATCTCATGATGCAATCCTCGCTCCCACTGTCATAGAGAAACCGAAGTATCTCTCAGGTGGGTGAGGAACCCTACTAGATCGGCGGAGAGGCTGAGGTTCATTGGTAACTATTGAATCCTTTGGTTTTATCAAATCATCTGCTGTATTTTGTATAGCTGGAACATTTCCAGTTGTACATAACAGATCTTGCCTCGAGCTTGTCCCGATTTTGCTTTTAGACATAGGCCGGACAACCCCAAATCTTAACTAGCTTAAGAGATGGGCTCTTTCCATTTCATATCACATATGAAGTGGTAGGCAACTGATTTGATTCGAACCCTATTCAATAGGTATGCAGCTTCTCAAGCGCATAACTCCCAAAAAGGAAACAGGTAACTCAGTAGTACTCATCATAGAACACACCTTATCATATAGGGTGTGATTGCTCCGCCCCGATATACCATCATGCTATGGTGTATACGGAGGAGTAATGCTGAGAGAGAATCTTATTCTCCTTTAGAATAGTCCAGGATTTCCGTGCTCAAGTCTTCTCCTCCTTGATCACATCAAAGGACATAATACTTATACCCGTATTGGTTCTCTACTTCTAACTTATATTCTGTGAATATCTCAAAAGGTTCGGACTTGTGTTTCAACAGGAACATATGTCTGAATCTTGAGAGATTATCAGAGAACGTAATGAAGTATAAAGAACCGGTCTTGGCATGTGTAGACAGGGGACCTACATACATCAACATGTATCATCCCAAGAGTTCACTATCTCTTTCTCTGTTTCCAATAAACCGAGCTGGTGTCATTATATCTTTGTGACATGACTGGCAAGTTTCAGAAGATGTAAATTCAAACTAATTTAAATATGCATCTACATGTAACTTCAGCTAGTCGTGTCGCATTGATATGACCTAGTCTATAACACCTCAAGAAGGATCCGTTCATTTCTGAACTCTTCCTCTTGTGTGTGTTCCGTATACTAAGAACTGTAGTTTGATTTAGAACATCAATGCTTTTAGATAACGTGCCTGAACCGATCAACTTTTGATATAGGAAATGTTCAAAACTTTATCCAGCAATACAAAATTATATCCTTTCTTTACTAATAAAGAGACTGATATGATTTTGTATATCAGGTTCGGTATCTAATAACATTCGTTTAGAATCAATGTATTTGGAATACAGGGTGACAGTGACCAACAGACTTGGCTGCAACACTTGCCTCGTTTTCTGCCTCATGAAACTTATCACCCGTTCTCAGTTCTCTACCTTTCTGTAGCCCTATGTAACAGATTACATATTTGGGATCCTGATCTGGTATCACATACCCAGGACGTAGAGGATACGGAGAAACAGTTCTTTGTAATGAACACACCCGAAGATGATGCATCAGCATGCACTCTCTTCGTTTGGGCGGCATGGAAATTCTAGTAATCCCCAATTTCCTGCTCTATCTTATAACAATTATAAGTTAGAGCGGGACCAACGTTCCCCAGCTCAGTATAACAAGCGGGTTCGGTCAAATATCCGTATTATTATCTTGATTAAGGCGTGATATGGTCGCTACCAGGAGAGAGAGAGAAGAAAACACTCAGCGTGCGCTCTTGCAAGAATAGATTGGTTATTATTTTATCTAATCAGGATGGCTCCTACTGCTTTTTATCAAATCTTCCTTCAAACCCTAAAAGGAAAGACTAGCCGGGATTAATTACACACTACAAGTTCGCCAATCTTTCAGCCAGGCCAGTGTCGGTACTTTGAGGGAGGTCCCCCGTGCTTTCGCACGAACCTAATTAATGTAAACCTCGTTTTCCCAGAGGCGTAACCCCGTTGACACCTTTCTAGACACCTACTTGATCGGCTAATTGTAACGTGTAAAACTCTCCCAGGAGTAACAATTACTCGCAGCGGGTATCGGGATCCAACTATCTCATAGAAGGTATGCAATCTCATTGCAAATTTCAACACTTGAAATTCCCGATAATATTTTGCCCCAAGCGTCCTATGACCTTGACAGAGGTCAACAAACCATATGCTGCTAGTCAAGTTCAACCCGTCATTTCCTGATTGAAGTAAATCCACCCGCACGACCCTTGACAGAGGTCAACAAGGTCGCACGACTACCCTAAATCAATCACATCATATGCTTATACAGATAAGCACTAATCAGCTACCGCACACTACGCCTTGACAGAGGTCAACAAACGCAGCACGAATACTAACCAGTACTTATCTGAATGACGGAGGGCTACGACAGGTTTTTAAGAAAACCTTTTGCGTAATGAACTTGATATCGTTGTAGAATCAAATGATTTTAAAATGGAGTGTTTTTGAGGCTTTTCTAGTTTTGCTAAAGGAGTCACTCCCGGTGAAGGGATCGTCGGTCCTTTCCTCGTCGAATGAGGTGCGGGATATATCATATATATCACTGTGCAAAGCAAAAACTCTTAAAAGCAATCAAAAGACAAACCGAGTGTGTAGCATCTGCCAGTTATTGCTAAAGGAGTCACTCCCGGTGAAGGGATCTCGGTCCTTTCCTCATCGAATAAGGTGCAGGATATATCACATATACCTCTGTGCAAAGCAAGAATTGTAGCGACCTGTTTTGTTTTTGAAATTCGATTCTACAACATCTTAGGTTTCTTTTATTTCATTAATCACATTAATGAAGTCCCATCATTTAAGTATCTAAACATTACAGATAAATACGACGTACACTTATGCCATCCGCATTCGTCTCGATGTCCCCTCGTGCACCGTTAGGTTAGGTAACTAACGGCAGAGCAGGGCAGGGCTAGCGCGGGTGTAAAACATAAGTAACATCTATATAATATATTATATATACTATATAAAGTATCCATCACAGAACATATCACATGATCACATCACAGATATCGCAGCAGAAGAATCATATGAAATATTGGATATACTAGGACTTCCGTGTTTTCAATACGAGCCAGTATAAAACACGGATTCCACGGTCGTGATGAATAGCCAAACCCACACCCCTAGACCCCTACGAGAGCGGCAAGCAACCCTACCAATTCTAGAGTTAGGAGACCCGGACTCGACTCCTCGAGTTGGTCTCCCACTGGACTCCAGAACCCGGTTACTTGTGCTCTCCTCCTTGGGTCTATCCTAGTGCGGAAAAGTAAATAATATACAAAAGGTGACATCTTCCGCAACCTGGAAGTGCCCCAATAAAAGAATATTACATACAAGTTTTTACATGAATGAAAATGAAAAACACTCATCTTACATAAAAACCCCCCGTCTATTCAAACACGACGATCCAATATAACATATCCAGCAACACAGAACATCACATGTCATCAACGTAAGTAAATATGCGCATCCCAATTGTCGTTGACATATAGCAACGAAACCGGTGATATCACATATTACACTTACGGTCACAGAAAAGAAAGTGTAAAACTACAACAGTTGGAATCCGCAAACTCTTTAGACATCGCATGCCAAGCCAAATGAATTCCTTAGACATCGCATGCCTAACAATTATAAACCCCGCATTTTAGTCTCATCATTGAAAACACTTTTCAATATCAAGACGGGCAATTCAACAAGATTCCCGATATCCTGATCGAATGCTCGTCGCAAACTTTAGTAGGCGGCCGCACCCCCGACGCCGTCGACGAAGTGCACCATGGAGGAACACCGCTGCCGCGAGCACCCGAACGGATGCCTTCGGCGATGGGGTTCTCCTACAGTCACTTGGTCGGGGCTATGGGGTGAGGCTGTTTATTAAGTTTACCCGGCGAGTATCCGCGTACACTACGTGATTGCGACGGACTTTTGATCACATCAAAATTCCATGGCAACCGATCAAGTGAGACTAAAGTGCTTGATTTATAACATTCATTCAGTTATCTCATAACTTCTTGTGAATTCCAATTATTGTATCCCATTCTAGATAAATAGAAAATGTTAAACTTTCCGATCGAACATTCAAACACCCAAGTTTTCCGAAATAGATCAACACATGAAATAAGTTTAAAAACATCCAGTTCATGCCTCAGTACCAACGGTCCAGCCGTAGAAGGGTCAAGCCAACGCCTCACATGTGGCACGCCGTACCGCCCCAAACCCTAAGGTTCAAAGGGCAGTTCAAGACGGTCACATAATCGAGTTAAGGTTTGTTGTCTTCTAGAGGGACCATTGCTTTACTTGCACTACTTAGAACGTTATTAAACTACGGAAAAATCCAACACTTGGAAATTTCCTGGCAGGGGAAAAAGTGGGTATTTATATCCAGTCGAACTTTTTAACAGTTTCTAAAATATCCGGAAAAACATAAACGAAGTTAAATTATCCGATCAAATTAACGAATCCCCAATAAAACCCTAGAAAACTCAACACTTGAGTGGAATTAAAAAATTCACATAAAAAATTGCCAAGAAAGGACCTAAGAATAAATATAAGAAATTTGAGAGACTAAGTCCAAATTTGGGCCGCGGAAGCGCCGCCAAACCCCTGGTTTGGCCGCGGTTCCGTGGTCGAATTATGGAATTAGGAGCCCAAACTTCACAGTAATTCTTAGTTTTTCCTGCTTATTTTTCTGCATATTTTTAATTCACAAAATTCAACAGTTTTGAAAAATGTACAGAGAGCGATTTTGCAATGGGGTTTCGGTTCGATCGGATTTCTAACTCCGTCTACGTATCGCCTAAGGCTCTAGCTAGGCTCTGATACCACTGTAGGGCTCCTAGGCACACTAAGGAGGTCTCACAAGGCATCAACCATACCAATTTCAAATTTTACGGGTGCCGAGAAACCCTAATACGGATCGTTAACTAGATATATAGGCGACAAAAGCAACTAGTTAACAAATTAACTAAAAGAACGGAAATACAACCTTTGTAGATCCGGTCCTCCACCTCCATAGCTCCGCAATGAAGTCTTCTCGCTGTCCAAATGGAAACCCGGGCTCTAGCGTCGGCTTCATCGGAGAAATGGGCGGGCAAGGTCGTCGGCTTCGTGCCGAAGATGATCTACGTCGAGGCATCGCTAGATCAAGCTCCCACTTCACCAAGTCATGAAAACTTGTGAAGAAAACACCCTATACTACTTGGCAAGAGGTAGAGGATGAAGAAATAGGAAGTGGGTTCACTTTAGAATTGGATTTCTCACTTGTTTTCTCAAGTTGCCATTGTTGTAGCAAGCTTTCTTTATGTGATGAAGAAGGAGAAGAAGAAAGAATGAATATGATAAGTTCCTCTTAAATTGAAAAGAAAAAAGAATACTTATCATAATCAAACCATGGTCAAGTGTAGAGAATCAATCATGGTTAAGTGGAATGGTTAGGGTTAAGTATGAGACAAAATGGTCACTTGGTCAAAGTCTTCAAGAAGCTTCAAGAAAGAAACAAAGAAGAAACCATTTTCTCTTTATGCTTTTCCAAAATGAATAAACAAATAAATAAATGAATAAGAAAAGAAAACCCTAACCATTCATATAACCATGGTTTAATCTTTACACAAACCCAAGTAAACATGCATCATCAAACATGATACAATCAAGTGCACAAAAGTATATCACATATACAACTTGTGCAATGCAAGTGAGAAATCCATTTAAAGTGAACCAATACTAGTTAACGCAAAGTAATACATCAAATATATAATTATGCATTAAATCATTAAATCAACACTTGATTTAACGATCCGGTCATATCGCATATAATCGACTAATATCCAATGTATCGACTTATCGAATCAATCCTTGATTCGATAACTAGGTTATATCACATATAACCATTCGATACATTCATCGCGAGAATGAAATACGGTATCACATACACGCATTATTCTCGGTCCCGCACATATCTCATATGCGCTCCTATTTCGTTTCGCTTGAGCCAGGAAACATCTGTGTAGGACTCTAAAGACTCGTCAATACGCCGGCAGCAGGTGATGATCATATCAAACACCCAAAAGCCGCAAGCGGTCTTCTAAACGTAACGGCCACTCGGGTATTGAGCGATCAGAAGATCGACGAGCAAGCCCGCTCACACTCCTGTGAATCCAACTAGTAACACTTACCGTACAGTCCGGTCTCGTCGTCTGATATGTCGCATATCTCGCCTAGGGGTGGTAAACTTCAGACCCCAATAGCTCGATAAGTCGTGTCGATATGAGGTCTATAACAGTTCGAGAAACTACTGGTAACACTTACCAGTAAATCTCAGCAACCCTGGCCAGGGATTTCCTGTTATAGCCAATCGAACACAGCGCAACATCAACTCCCTATACCGGGAGAGACGAATCCCCTCCTATCGCTCATTGCCTCCATGTGACTCGGGACTGTACCCAAAAACCACCGTTTTGCACGCCCTCTTGGATGTGGTAAGATGGAAATCAAAGCACAGTGGGAACCACACAAGACTCTATGACGATCTCGGGTCAACAGACTACTCTGTACCAGTGTCACCAGAGAACTGCCATCTGACGTAAGGTATAATACCATCTGGGAGTTCTCGGCGAGTCCGTCCAGTGTACCCAGTCTCCACTGAGCACCCGTATATCATCTCTGATGTCAAACACCAATGGATATGGGATCATCCATCGCCCATCTGTATGGGTCGAGAAGGTATACGCTAGTCTACACTGGTATATTGATGCACCGTCTCGATATACCCACGACTAGGGACTTTGAAGGATGTACTTATAGACTACCATGTCCCCACTAGTATGATCCGCATCATAGTCCAGGTAGTCAAGTACACATCTTAAGGGCTTTACCAACATGTAACAGAGAGACAATCAGTGTACACGTTAAGGTAAAGATCAACCAGATAGCATACTATCATGTCGAGCAAGAAAGTCCTCCCTATATATGTCCAAGCACCCACTACAATATACATCCTATGTATAGTAATGGCCTCTAGGGCATACATATAACTAACAGTCCTTAGAGAGAGTGATTCCACGACAAGCGGGCAAGGCACCACGCTTGGAATCTTCCATACTAAATCTTTTTAGGATGGTATCAATGTACTTTGATTGGGACAATCCCAATAATCTCTTGGATCTATCTCTATAGATCCTTATGTCCAAAATGTACGAGGCATCACCCAGGTCCTTCATGGAGAACCTTTGTGATAAGAATAATTTGACCGATTGTAGCATAGGAATGTCATTTCCTATCAAGAGAATGTCATCTACGTACAATATGAGGAATGTGACAGTACTCCCTACAATCTTCTTATAAATGCATGGTTCATCTATATTTTTGATAAAATCAAACTCTTTGATTGTATCATCAAAACAGATGTTCCAGCTCCGTGAGGCCTGCTTTAATCCATAAATGGATTTAAGCAATCTACATGCTTTCCCGCTGCTCCCACTGTCAATGAAGCCCTCTGGCTGATCCATATAAACGCATTCCTCTAAATCACCATTTAGAAATGCAGTTTTTACGTCCATCTGCCAGATTTCATAGTCGTAGTGAGCGACAATAGCAAGTAGGATCCGAATGGATTTAAGCATTGCTATTGGAGAGAAAGTTTCATCATAGTCTAGTTCTGATCTTTGACGAAATCCTTTCGCTACAAGTCTTTCTTTATAGGTCTCTATCTGTCCATCTACACTAATCTTTCTCTTAAAGATCCATTTGCACCCAACGGTTTTTATCCCAAGAGGTGCAACGTCCAAAGTCCATACTTTGTTGGTGTATATGGACTCCATTTCGGATCTCATGGCATCCAGCCATTTCACTGAGTGACCACTCGTGATAGCTTGCTGAAAACTAGTAGGGTCATCATCATCCATGATGCAATCTTCTCTATCACCATCAACGAGAAAATCATAGTATCTCTCCGGTGGGTGAGAAGTTCTACTAGATCTCCGGAGCGGCTGAGGTTCTTGATGTTCTACTGCAACATCAGATTCAATCAATTCGTCCTGAGTAATTTGTGTTTCTTGAACCTCTTCTAGTTCTACCGTACTGCCATCAGTACTATTTGTAAAAATTTCATTTTCCAAAAATGTGGCATGTTGAGAAACAGACACCTTTTATTCTTCCTTGTGGTAGAAAATATATCCATATGAATGTTTTGGATATCCTACAAATGTACACAGGACCGATCGTGTCTCGAGTTTATCCAGATTCTGCTTTTTGACATAAGCCGGACAACCCCATATCCTAACTCTTTTAAGAGATGGTCTCTTTCCACACCATATCTCATATGGAGTGGTAGACACGGTCTTTGATGGAACCCTGTTCAATAGATAAATTGCAGTCTCTAATGCATGTCCCCAAAAGGAAAGTGGCAACTCATCATCACTCATCATGGATCGTACCATATCCAATAGGATACGATTCCTCCGTTCAGACACACCGTTGTGCTGTAGTGTGTACGGAGGAGTGAGCTGAGAGAGAATCCCATTCTCTTTTAAGAAGTCTGAAAACTCAGTGCTTAAATACTCTCCACCTCGATATGATCGAAGTTTCTTGATACTCGAGCCAGTTTGTTTTTCTACTTAAAGTTTATACCCCTTGAATTTCTCGAAAGCTTCGGATTTATGCTTCAGTAAAAACACGTGTCCAAATCTTGAGAAATCATCAGTAAAAGTAATGAAGTATGAAAAACCGCCTCTAGCATGTGTAGACATTGGTCCACGTACATCACTATGTATGAGGCTTAAGAGTTCAGTAGCTCTCTCTCCGTGTCCTGTAAACGGGGTTTTGGTCATTTTACCATTGATACAAGACTGACAAGTCGCATAAGATTTATATTCAAAAGGTTTTAAATATCCATCTTTATGTAGCTTGTTTAGTCTTGTTTCATTAATATGACCAAGTCTACAATGCCAAAGAAAAGATTCATTTATATCTGAAATCTTTCTTTTATTTGTATGTTGTATATTGAATACTGTGTATTGGTTTAGGACGTAAATTCCGTTACTTAGTGTACCATACCCAATCAACTGTTGATTCAAGTTAATGTTCATAACATTATTTTGCAACACAAAATGATATCCTTCATTGTCCAACAAAGATACGGATATTATATTACATAGCATACCAGGTACAAAATAACAAGGGTTCAAAACCAAAATACATCCTGAAAGCAACCCCAGATGATACTCTCCTATGGATACAACATGTACATTAGAACCATTTCCAACCCGTAGAGTGTGGTCCCCAGTCTTCAAAACTCTACTGTTTCTCAATCCCTGCATACAATTACAGATGTGAGAACCAGAACCGGTATCTAATACCCAAGATGTAGAGTTTAATGAAAAACAGTTTTCAGTTACAAACACACCTGAAACGGAAGCATCATCATGCTTCTTCTTCTTGAGATCTGCAAGGTACAAAGAACAATTGCGTTTCCAGTGTCCCGACTTGTGGCAGTAAAAACATTCTCCTTTCCCACTTCCCGCGGTCCCAGATTTGTCTTTCCCCTTCGCCTTTTGAACTCCACCTCTCGGCTTGGTGGGATTCTTCTTCTTCTTTCCCTTGGCCTTGGCTTTCGGGACTGAAGAGGAAGATGGCCCATAAAGCAGAGCGGGAGTTTTTACTGTCTTAAGCGTGCTCTCTGCATTTCTCAACATATTGAGAAGTTCAGGTAATGATTTCTCCAAATCATTCATATTGAAATTCACTATTAACGGAGCAAAGGCGGGGGAGAGAGACTGTAGAACAATATATGTATATTGCTCATTATCCACAGTCCATCCCAGTTCCTCAAGTTCTTCTATAAGATCAATCATCTTCAAAACATGGTCTCCTACTGATGCACCGGGGGCCAACCGCATCTGAAACAGCTTTTTAGATGCGTCGTATCGTAAAGTACGAGATTGCTCTTCATACAACTCCTTTGTATGAAGAATGATGGATTGTATATCCATCTTCTCGTGCTGTTTCTGATGGATACTGTCCATAGAACCAAGCGCGAGGCATGTAGCCGTCTTGCAATCAATATCTCATGTTTTTCGGATCTCCTTATCCGAAGCAGATGATTCAGGTCTTGGGACGGGTGGGGCTTTGGTAGTGAGGACATATGATACTTTATCATATGTGATTGCAATGTTCAAGTTCCTCAACCATTCTTTATAATTTGGTCCAGTCAGTTTGTTTTTCTCTAAAAGAAGCTTAAGTCCCATCATCGGTATCTACCATCAGGAGAGAGAAAAGAATACACTCAGCGATATGCTCTTGCAAAGATCAGATTGGTTATTATCTTATCTAATCGATGTCTCCCACTGCTTTTATCAAATTTTCTTTCAAACCTGAAAAGAAAACTAGCCAGGATTAATTACATTCTACAGTTTCGCTAACCGGTCAGCCAGGCTAGTGTCGGTACTTAAGGGAGGTTCCCCGTGCTTGTGCACGGACCTAATTAAAATAAAACTCGTCTTCCCTGAGGTCAAAACCTCGTTTAACACCTTTCTAGACACCTACTGGATTAGCTAATTGTAAAGTGTAAAACTCTCCTGGGAGTAACTCTTACTTACAGTGGGATCGGGATCCAACTATCATATAGATGGTATGCAATCTCATTGCAAATTTCAACATTTGAAACTCCCGATATGGTTTTTACCCCTAGATGCTTATGACCTTGGCTATGGTCAACATATCATAAGCACTAGTCAAGTTCTGCCCGTCATTTCGAGATTAACTAGACCCACCCATATGACCCTTGACTATAATCAACATAAACACATGAATGTCCTAACCGATCGCATCATATGCTTGTAGGAAGACATCACTTAGCTACCGTACACTACGCCTTGACTATAATCAACATACGTAGCACGAATACAAAGTATCTGCTTCCTAAAATGACGGAAGGTTGCGAATGGTTTTTATGAAAACCTTTAACGCTTTGAACTTGATTTCATTGTAGAATCTAAATTGTTTTTAGAAAAGGAGTGGCTTATGCTCCGCATCTTTTGAAACTTGCTTTTTCATAAAAGAGCCGAGTGGGTTTCAAATCCGATTCTACAATATCTTTATGTTTCTTTTTCTTTTACATTAATCTCATTAATGTATTCCCATCATTTAATTTCCTAAGCCATTATAGAAAGAAATGAAAAACAGTATTACATATCACATATATAACAATATCACATTCGTCTCAGATATTGTGCAATCATATCACAGAACAACCAGCAGCAGAAACACATATATGAAAATACAGGATATACTAGGAACTCCGTATTTTCTATTTAGCCTGCGATAGAAAATACGGATTCCACGGTCGTGATGAATAGCCAAGCCCACACCCTTAGACCCCTATGAGAGCGGCAAGTGACCCTCCCAATTCCGGAGTTTAGGAGACCCGGTCTCGACTCCTCGAGATGGCCTCCCACTGAACTCCAGAACCCGGTCACTCATGCTCCCCTCCTTGGGTCTATCCTAATGCGGAAAAGTAAAATATACATCAATGGAGACATCATCCTCAACCCGGGTGTGCCCCAATAAAAGAATAATATTTACAATGAATTTTACATGAATGAAAAGATAAACTCTCGTCTCACATAAAACCCCCGGCCATTCAATCACGACGATCCTATACATCATATCACATCAACAATTGAAAAGCATAGACGACGTTAAAATATATCAATCAACACATCAACATACCCACTGTTGTAATAGATCTCAACACTTGAACCTGCATAAAAAATTCCCAGAGAGCATACAAGGTACCTACGGATCAACGCAAGAGCGCACGGTCCAAGCCTCAACAAAGGCGCCGCGGAACCGCCGCAAATACACCTATTTGGCCGCGGTTCCGCGGTCTTTAAGTCGAGTTAGGCGCTCGTTTTTCTTGGGGATCCATAGAAAACCCTGCTCTATTTTCTGCATATTTTTAATTACAAAAATTCCAACTTTTGAAAAAATTTCCAGTGAGCATGTAAAAATCACATTTTTCATGTTTATTTGAGTTTTAAAACGTCGTCCGGCTTACCCTAAAGCTCTAGCTAGGCTCTGATACCATGTTGGTGTGTAGTAGCGCCTCTAATAAGGTTTCCACATCATAAAGTAATGAATTTTCATTTTAAAGAGGGCTATTACAAACGAACTACGAATTGTAACTAGAGATTAGGGTAAAAACATCGTTATGTGAAGTCTAAACTAAAGGAAAAGGAGGAAATACAACTTTTGTAGCCAACTCCTTCGGTCTTTATGACTCCTACGACTTTGCACGAGGTTTGGAACGGCTCCGCTCGAGGTCCTTCGTCGTCTACGATGATCCACCCGGAGATTCCTAGAACAAGCTCTTATCTTCACAAAATGAAGGAAGCACTCTACACTAAAGGGCTAGGGTAGTGTAGAATGGTTGTGTGGTATGTAAACTCACTAAAAAACCCTTTCCTTTTAATTCCTCACTCAAAACAAAACTCAAGAGAGTTTGGTGAAGGAGGAAGATGAAAATAGCAAAAGCTTTTGTGTGAATAATGAAAACTTATTTTCTAAAATGAAAATGAAAATATTATATATGAGACTCTCTCACATATAACCATGGTTAATTAAATATCTAGATATTATTTGGATGGGTTAAATGACAAAAGAAAATTAAACTATGGTTAAAGTCAAAGGTCAAATGAGAAGTGTGTAGAAAATAAGTCATTAATCTAATTTCCTTTTTCCTTTAATCCATAAATAAAAATCTAGATATTTAGTAATCATGTGAGTCTTATATTGCCATCTCCTTTGTATCATCAACCATGATACATATGTATGTGTGTATGTGTGCATGCACATCATCATGTGTATGTGTGAACATACATGCATACATCCAAAAGAAAAAGGGTTAATTAAAAATGAGATTAAAGATAATATTAAATCAACATTTGATTTAATAAATCGGTCACATCAAATGCGATCCGATCAATATCGAACGTCCGATTAAAATACGGTATTACATATCCGTATTTAATCAAGCTCCTGCGCATATCACATATGCACTCCACAACATTTCGCCTGAGCTAGAAAAATCATGTGTGGGACTCTAAGACTCGTCAATACGCCGGCAGTAGGTGATGATCATATCAAAACACCTACAAGCCGCAAGCGGTCAGTTAAACGTAACGGCCACCAGAGTATTGAGCGATCAGAAGAAAAACAAGCGAACCCGTCAAAACTCCCGTCGAGCCATTGGCAACACTTACCGTACAGTCCGGTCTCTTCGTCTGATATGCTGCATATCAAGTCTAGGGATGGAATCATCGAGCCCTAATAACTCAATAAGTCATGTCGATATGGTCTATGACCGGTCGAGAAACTACTGATAACACTTATCAGTAAATCTCATCAGCCCTGGCCAGGGACTTTAAGTCAGAGCCAATCGCACATAGCACAACATCAACTCCCAATACCAGGAGAGACGAAACCCCTCCTATCGCTCACTGTCTCCATGTGTCTCGAGACCATACCAATAGCTACCTGTTTGCACGACTCAGTAGAGCCGTGGTAGGGTAGAAATCAAAGTACAGTTGGAGAACACACAAGACGCTATGACGATCTCGGGTCTACAGACTAACCTGTACCAGTGTCACCAGAGAACTACTATCCGACGATAGATATAATACCATATAGGAATTCTCTGTGAGTCCGTTCAGTGTACCCAGTCTCCACTGAGCACCCGTATACAATCTTCGATGTCACAACACCAATGGATATGGGATCATCCATTGCCCATCATATGGATCAAGAAACGTATACGCTAGTCTACTCTGGAATATCGATGCTCTATCTCGATATACCTACAACTAGGAACATTTTAAGGATATACTTATAGACTGCACATGCCCCACTAGTATGATCTCCATCATAGCCATGGAAGTCAAGCAAATATCCTTAGGGCTTTATCAACATGTTTCAAATGAACAGTATCAAGCAAACATGTCAGATAAAGTAAAACCAGATAGCATACTATCATGTCGAGCAAGAAAGTCATATAACAAAATATATATATATATATATATATATATATATATATATATGTCCAAGCATCCACAATACATATAATGGCCTCTAGGGCATACATATATCCAACATACCCTATGTGTCGCCGGCCCAAATCCGATCCCTCTGGTTCGTGCTCCTATGGTTTTTTCTAGGTTCAACATACAACATTTTGGCACTGTTTTGTTAAGTTAATTTTTCTCTAAACTAAAGCAGATTCAAAAAGAGCCTCGTTTTGACTAAAATACGATATTTGAGACAATTTTTGATTTCAGATTTTGAACTAGTTTCAGAATTAAATCTATACTGTGATTAAGGATTTTACCTACAATAAATTGCTGGAAGAACACCCTCCAAGATGCACAAGCTCCTTGTCCTAACTTGATGGTGAGGAATCCTTAGACTTAGCTCTTTTCTTCTTCTTTCTCTTGCTCTCCTTTGTTTTGCTTTAGTTTTTTTTTCTTTCTTTAAATTTTTAGGTTTTAAAAATGCTTCAGATCTGAACACAAGCTATATATGTGAGAAAAGGGAAGGATAAGGTGAAGGAGGAGGTGTCAAAAGCCAAAGGGTGCCATCCTCATGCAAGGAGGAGGTGTGGTGTGGGTGTATGCATGAAAGGAGGTGGTGTCAAGGTTTTATCATTCTAATTTAATTATATTGTAAATAATTTCTGAACTAAAACCTTATTAACCTCATTTTCTACTTATACCCTTAACAATTTAAATATGCATAATTTCCTAAATTTTACATAACAACCCTTCACAACTTATGTTATTATATAATACCTTTTTAATTAAAATGAAGCTAAAATTCTTATTAAACCCTTATAATTTATTTATGTTACATTCTAAAATTTCAATTTAATTAGATTCACATAATACTTATGAAAATATCTTATTTGGTTTTAAAACTTTTTAATTTAACATTTTATTATTTAATTAATTAATTTTATTTATTTCAAAATTTTCAGAAGGTTACAATATTCCCCCTTAAGAAAATTCGGTCCCCGAATTTAAAACTTAACTAAACGTACCTTCAAAAAGATATGGAAATTTCTTTCGCATCGCATCTTCGGTCTCCCAAGTAATCTCCTCGCAATTCTTTCCTTGCCAAAGAACCTTTACAGATGGAAGTACTCTTGATCTCAGTTTCTTTTCCTGCCTGTCTAGAATAGTACTGGCTGCACTGTATAGGATAAATCCGGCTCAAGCGGTAAGGTCTGATGATGGATCGCGTGAGAAGGAGCGTGAAGATACTTGCGAAGCATCGAAACGTGAAACACCGAATGCACATCGGGAAAACTCGGTGGAAGTGCTAAATGATAAGCTACAACACCCACTCTCTCCAGAATCTCATAAGGTCCAACATATCTGGGGCTGAGCTTCCCCTTCTTCCCGAAACGCATCACGCCTTTCATCGGAGACACATGAAGGAACACATGATCTCCCACATCAAACTCGAGTCTACGACGTCTTCGATCTGCATATGATTTCTGCCTGCACTGGGCCGCTCTCATTCTGTCTCGTATCAGCTGAATCTTTTCCATAGTCTCCTGTACTATCTGCGGTCCCAAAATGCTACTCTCACTCAGTTCCGTCCAGCAAACGGGTGATCGATATTTCCTCCCATATAAAGCTTCAAAGGGTGCCATCTAGATCATCTCCTGAAAACTGTTGTTGTACGAAAATTCTATCAAAGGTAGGTGACGATCCTAACTGCCACCAAAATCAAGGCTGCAAGCTCGAAGCATATCCTTTAAAGTCTGAATGGTTTGCTCTGACTGACCATCTGTCTGTGGGTGGAACGCTGTACTAAAACTCAATCGTGTACCGAGAGCTTCTTGAAGTTTCTGCCATAGCCTGCTAGTAAACTTGGTACCCCGATCTGATACTATGCACGTCGGAACTCCATATAAACGTACAATCTCGTCGATATAAATCTGAGCATACTATGCAAATCCATACGTCGTCTTCACCGGAAGAAAATAAGCTGCCTTTGTCAATCTATCTACAATCACCCAAATGGAATCATACCCTCTGCTAGTCCTGGGTAGACCCACCACGAAATCCATGGAAATCTGTTCCCATTTCCACTCCGGAATGGGCAAGGGCTGCAACTCTCCTACCGGCCTCTGGTGTTCTGCTTTGACTTGCTGATAAGTCAAGCATCTCGAAACAAACTCCGCAACATCCCTCTTCATTCCTTCTCACCAATAAACATCCCTCAAGTCATGATACATCTTGTTGGAACCAGGATGAATACTATACGCTGATCGATGGGCCTTCTCTAAGATCTCACGCCTCAACCCATCTGAATCTGGTACACAAAGACGAGTCCCAAAACGTAATACCCGACGGTCATCAATCACAAACTCCGACTCTCTGCCCTGCCTAACCTGATCTATAATCTCCGTCATACGAGTATCTACGGGCTGTGCCTCTAGAATACGATCCAATAACTAAGGTTGGGTGCGAACATGTGCTAACTGTCCTCCTGCCGAGGTGAACTCAAACTGTATACGACTATCACATAAAATCTACCAGTCTGTAGAAGACTGTCTCTGCAAGATGCACAAATGAGATAAGCTACCTCCAGGTCTCCGACTCAAAGTATCGGCTACAATATTCGCTTTGCCTGGATGATACAAGATCTCACAATCGTAATCTTTCACCAGTTCCATCCATCTACGCTGCCTTAGGTTCAGATCCCTCTGCTGAAAAATATACTTTAAGCTCTTATGATCTGTGAAGATTTGGCACGACTCGCCATACAAGTAATGCCTCCAAATCTTCAGTGCGAAAACTACAGCAGCCATCTCCAAATCATGAGTGGGGTAGTTCTGCTCGTTCCTCTTCAATTGTCGAGAAGCATAAGCTACAACCCTGCCGTGCTGCATCAATACAAAGCCTAAACCAACTCGAGATGCATCACAATACACAACAAAACCACCTGACCCGGAAGGTAAAGATAAGACAGGTGCAGTCGTCAAGCGCGTCTTCAACTGCTGAAAACTTTGCTCACATGCATCTGTCCAAAGAAAAGGAACCTCCTTCCTAGTCAATCCGGTCAACGGTGCGGCGATCCGAGAAAAATCCTGCACAAAACGTCTGTAATAACCGGCCAGACCTAAGAAACTCCGAACCTCTGTAACTGACACAGGTCTGGGCCAGTGCTGTACCGCTTCAATCTTCTTTGGGTCCACACGTATCCCAGCTCTAGTAACTACGTGTCCCAAGAAATCCACACTATCTAGCCAAAAAGCACACTTGGAGAATTTTGCAAACAGCTGATACTCCCTCAAGGTCTGTAACGTGATACACAAATGCTGCTCGTTCTCCTCTCGGCTCCGGGAATAAACGAGAATATCATCAATGAATACTATAATAAACTGATCAAGGAAGGGCCTGAAGATACAGTTCATCAAATCCATAAAAGCTGCTGGGGCGTTGGTGAGTCCGAACGACATCACCAGAAATTCATAGTGCCCATATCGTGTGCGAAAAGCAGTCTTCGGAATGTCATCCTTCCGAACCTTCAACTGGTGATACCCTGACCACAAATCAATCTTCGAGAAGTAGCCAGCTCCCTGCAACTGATCGAATAAGTCATCGATACGAGGTAATGGGTACCTATTTCGCACAGTGACGCAATTCAGCCGTCGGTAGTCGATGCACAGTCTCATACCACCGTCCTTCTTCTTTACAAATAAGATAGGGGCTCCCCACGGCGATACACTGGGACGAACTAGTCCTCTATCTAACAACTCTTGCAACTGGCTTTTGAGTTCCTTCAACTCCGTCAGGGCCATCTGATAGGGTGGTATAGAAATAGGCCCTGCACCCAGAATCAAGGCAATGCAAAATTCAATATCGCGATCGGGCAGTAATCCTGGTAACTCAGCAGGAAACACATCCGGAAATTCTCGTGCAATCGGAACCTGGTCCAATGGAATCTCAGCGACTCCTAAGTCCAGAACAAATGCCAAGAACCCATGACAACCCTTCTTTAAGAGTCGTCCCGCACAAAGAGCAGAAATCATTTTGGCAGGAATTATATTACAGTCCCCCTGCACAACAAAGATCGGTTCACCTGGAAAACAAAATCTAACCGCTTTCCCCCGACAATCTACATAGGCATGACAAGCGGCCAACCAATCCATACCGAGAAGTATATCAAAATCTAACATATCCAGGAGAATCAAATCAAATAGCGAATTTCTATCACCAATACATACAGAACATGATCTGAATACGTATCGAGCTATTAAAGAATCTCCCACCGGAGTAATCACTACTAACGGTAACTCTAACAACGACGACTCTTTCCCCAAAGAAAGTGCAAAGCGTGAAGATACATAAGAATGTGTAGAACCGGGATAAAATAAGATATGGGCTTCTAAGGAACATACTACAAGAGTACCTGTCACAACTGCATTTGATGCCTGGGCATCCTGTGGAGTCAGTGCAAAAACCCGTGCCTGGCCCCTGCCTGCATCCTGTCGTCCTCTACCTCTAGCTCCTCGACCTCTCTGAGAGCGTCCTGCAAAGCCTCGACCTCGTGGTATAACTGCCTGGCACGTAGTGCCAACTTGAGGAGGAAGTAAAGCCATCGACGTAGAAGGTGGAGGGGGTAAAGCAGCCTGTGGTACAACGGTCCCTCCCTGGGATCTACAATCCCGCACAAAATGTCCTGGAAGTCCGCAACTAAAACATATAGATGGGGTCCTCTGATCATCTGGGTATGAACTGAACATCTATCCCTAGGTCTAACCTTGTCCGAAACTGCGGCCTGGAGTGTACCTGCCTCTACCTCTGCCAAACTGCCTAGTCATCGGCCCAAACGGTCTACTCCTCTTTGGTTCCGGAACAACTACTGCCTTGCTCAAATGCTCCTCCACTCGTATCGCTGCATCCATGGCCTGCGCATACGTATCAAAATGCTGGGAGCCTATAGCTAGATACAACTGCGTGTCCAGACTCCTTAGGAACCTCTTCACCCGAAGCTCCTCCGTAGGTACTAACTATGGGGTATAGCGCGACAGCTGGGTGAATCGTAAATCATAATCTGCCACCGACATACTCGCAGATTTCCGCAATGCTTTAAAACTGCTAGCTCTAGCGTCCCTCACACTCTGTGGAAGAAATCTGGCAAGAAAAACCTCGGAAAACTCGGTCCACGACATCGGAGGAAGACCCGTAGCTCGCCCTCTCTCCATTGACTCACACCACTCCTGTGCAAGTCCCTCTAAACGAAAGCTAGTCAGGTCAACTGACTTCGCATCAGAACATCGCAATGATCTGCCAATCCTCGCCATCCTATCAAGAAAGGACTGAGGATCCTCCGCTACATCGGTCCCTATAAATACCGGAGGTCTCAATCTCATAAACTCTGCAAGCGATACCTCCATCACCCTCGTCTTTACCAGTGCGACCGTCTGCGTGGGCTGTACATCGGACTCTGCCATGGTCGGTGCCGGATCCTGTCTCTGTACTCGAGTGGCCTCCGCTAACTGTCCTACCACTCGCTGCAATCCTAATATGCCCTCCTCTATCCTAGTCATACGATCTGGAGGAGGAGGATCAACATGCTCATGCACCGCCGGAACGTCCGGTGTATCAGTCGCCGTCACAGGCGGATTCGCTCTATCTGCATCTCTGGCTGCGGCTCGCCTAGCTCGCGTAGCCATAGCAACTGGAACAAGAAACGAGAGTTGATAAGGCTTATGAATAGGAACAATCAATAACAGAGAGTCAAAGGAAGGACAAATCAAGACATACATCCTAAGGTTAATTAGGCTGAGTATGGTAACGTAAATATGCCGCGGAACATATGTACGGTACTGCACTCATCCTAAATCACCTACTCCATCAAACCAAAGGTCATCCTAAATCGCGGACTCACGTCAACTTATCTTAACTTACTACTCGATTCCGTAAGGTTAATCCTACGCTCTGATACCAACTTTGTCACGACCCAAAGTTTGGATGTGACCGGCACTTAGATTGTATAATATGTAAAAATATATACACAATCTGAGTAAGCCGAAAACCAAGATCAAAATCCTTTTTGCGGAATTCTTTATAAAAAATTATCTTTTAAGTAAAAATCACAATTGTTATGAAATTAAGATATAAAAACAAGTATAAAGTGTTAAGTTTGGTTGCATCCCTAGTTGGGATCAGTAATATCAATAGTGGAGATAATTATCCAAGCGTATATGACATCAATAAGAATTTCAGATATCAGTAAAAGAAATAACAATTTATAGAGCTAAACGATCTCATCTGTCAAATAATATACATATAACCATCTCTCACTCTAAGTCAAAATACAGGTCTGATGGCGATTTTCTAGATCCAAAATACAATACCAAAAGAGAAGGTTACTACATATGTAACCCATCTATCAAAAGATGCGATAAAAGCTGCAAAAGTGGATCTGCACTGCTGCTAACCGTCCACTCTACCCCTGCAAGGAACTGTGGAACAACGGGGGTGAGTTGCCAACTCTGAGAATATAACTAACATATAACGGTTAATAATGTAAATATGACGATCATAACTAACTAAAATGAGAGCAGGTATGATGTATGATAACATATGGAAAGCATGAATCTGTACTACCAATCACAAAATCAAAACTGAAATCTCATCATTTAGTCCCAATAAAATTCATCTTTCCGTGTCCATCACCGACACAAAACTTCCATTTCTCTCAGGCATCATTCCTCGAACGATCATGTAGACAATAACAATGGTCGATATCATCTAGATATCCGCCGTGTTTCACAACTATCTCCAGTATCGAGTATCCTCGCTAGGCTCCCCCGTCTTAAATGCGGCTATCCTGCCCCTCGGTCTCGACCGGGTCCACCATGTATCCAACTGTATATCTCCCCCACTCAGTCTGGATAACGTATAAATCTGCGACCGTATATCTCCTCCACTCGGTCCGGAATAAAACCAAATCTTAAAACATCTCATGGTGGACATGTAACATCAATCATGAAAATCACTGAATTTGTGCAATAGTATAGGAAAACACAAATCATAAATTCTCAATAATGCAATTGCTTCTTATATCAACTTAGAATACTCGGATGATAAATATGATGTCACTAATGCAAATGGATGTCATTGATGCAAGTTACTACCATTTTATATAAATGAGGTATGATAGGAATCATATTTAACAGGATAATATTTAGTGTAAAAGTGACATGTTAATATCGACGAGGTGTAGTGTAACATGTAAAGGTGTGCTCGTGCGGCATAACTCGTCGATAATTGTGCAGTGTTCTACGTCTATTACCATAATGACGCATAGGTATGTATATGAATGCGTATTATTAACTTAGCATACAAAAGTGAAACTTTTATTTAAACAAAACTACGGGCGTAACATGCCATCTTTACAAAATTCCCTGGTAGATGTTTAGTTTACTCACCGGAAATACGTTGTATCTACTAAGGAATCGCCAATCTTTTTCCTTTCCTTGCGGCTTCCAAGGTTTCTGTACTCAAATCTAACATTTAAATAACTTGTATAAAAAAACGGCTACATTCCGATACGGCAAAAATCAGGAACCACAAGTTTGTGCGTGCTAATTATAATACGCACGACTATTGCAATGATCTATCACTTACCCTTCCTGCAATTTAACCCAACCCTGCATCGCGACAGAAAACAGATTGCGATACGTTTTAACCGTGTCGTATTTTAGATTTTTGGATACCTTTTCCGATATTAGCTTTCTGATTTTATATACAGTTAAACTGAATTGATTAAACAATACCAAATTAACCAAAATTCTGCACATATACCTACCCAACAAACCAAAACATCAAACCCATTCAAAAATCCGGCAACGCCGGATTTACCCTATGTGTCGCCGGCCCAAATCCGATCCCTCTGGTTCGTGCTCTTATGGTTTGTTCTAGGTTTAACATACAACATTTTGGCACTGTTTTGTTAAGTTAATTTTTCTCTAAACTAAAGAAGATTCAAACAGAGCCTCATTTTGACTAAAATACAATATTTAAGACAATTTTTGATTTCATATCTTGAACTAGTTACAGAATTAAATCCCTACTATGATTAAGTATTTTACCTACAATAACTTGCTGGAAGAACACCCTCCAAGATGCACAAGCTCCTTGTCCTAGCTTGGTGGTGAAGAATCCCCAGACTTAGCTCTTTTCTTCTTCTTTCTCTTGCTCTCCTTTGTTTTGCTTTGGTTTTCTTTTTCTATCTTTAAATTTTTAGGTTTTAAAAATGCTTCAGATCTGAACACAACCTATATATGTGAGAAAAGGGAAGGATAAGGTGAAGGAGGAGGTGTCAAAAGCCAAAGGGTGCCATCCTCATGCAAGGGGGAGATGTGGTGTGGGTGTGTGCATGAAAGGAGGTGGTGTCAAGATTTTATCATTCTAATTTAATTATATTGTAAATAATTTCTGAACTAAAACCTTATTAACCTCATTTTTTACTTATACCCTTAACAATTCAAATTTGCATAATTTCCTAAATTTTACATAACAACCCTCCACAACTATGTTATTATATAATACCTTTTTAATTAAAATGAAGCTAAAATTCTCATTAAAACCCTTATAATTTATTTATGTTACATTCTAAAATTTCAATTTAATTAGTTTCACATAATACTTATGAAAATGTCTTATTTGGTTTTAAAACATTTTAATTTAACATTTTATTATTTAATTAATTAATTTTATTTATTTCAAAATTTTCAGAAGTTTACAACTTCTAGGGATTTTCTTAAGAGTTTTGATCAGAATTTTGGAGTGAGAGGGTGTGTCTAGGGGTTGTATTTATAGGGTAAGGTTACGGTTTAGGGTAGGTGAAAGGGTGAATTGAAAATTGTATTAAAATGCGTTAAAAATGTATTAAAAATGGAGTAAATAGGGTTTTAAAAGGGCTCTGTTACTGATCCAAGAAAATTAAGTGTGCAGGGGTACTGGGGAGATGAAGAGGCAGACTTTTCATAATGGGGACTCGGCGGTCCGGCCGAGTCCGGCCAGCGGCGGCGGCCCGAATCGGCCGAGTCGCGGCCGATTCGGCCGATTCTGGCCGAGTCTGGGGTGCTCGGTGCTCCTCGCCGGTTGGGTAATCTCCTGGGACCGTTTGTTTTATTTGTGTAGTGGGGTTTTTATGAGTTTAGGATGTGTAGACTCTTGAACTTCTAAAATTCAAAATAAAACAATATTAAAAATAATGTGGGGATGGGATTTGAACTCTGGTGGCTTGGTTCAGCAGTGCAAGGTCTTACCAATAAGCTACAAGCTCCTTTGTGCTATTATAAAGCAAAACAAATTTATAACTTGTGCTCAGGAAAAAATACCCCTTTCTGTATTTTTTGAAAGATTTGTACAGAAAGTTGTACAGGAAATTTAGGGTTGTTACATAATCCAATCAGTAACACTACCGTACTGTCCGGTCTTTTCGTCTGATATGTCGCAAATCACAGCCTGGGGGTGGTATAACGTCAGACCCCAATAGCCTGATAAGTCATGCCGATGCAAGGTCCATAATGGTTCGAGAAACTACTGATAACACTTAGCAGTAGATCCCAGCAACCCTGGCCAGGGATTTCCTATTATGGCCAATCGAGTATAGCGCAACATCAACCTCGAAGACCGGGAGAGACGAAATCCCCTCGCATTGCTCATTGCCTCCATGTGACTCGGAACAGTACCCAAAACCCACTGTTTTGCACGATCGCTTGACCGTGGTAAGGTGGAAATCAAAGCACAGTAGGAATCACACAAGACTCTATGACGATCTCGGGTCGACAGACTAACCTGTACCAGTGTCACCAGAGAACTGCTATCTGACGATAGGTATAATACCATCTAGGAGTTCTCGGCTAGTCCGTTCAGTGTATCCAGTCTCCACTGAGCACCCGTATACCTTCTCTGATGTCATTCGTTAGGCTTTTGACTTGTTTCCTTGGTCTGCTCCTTTCAGAGAAAGGTAGATGATTGAGAGCAGTAGGTTTCTAAAGTATTTCGGTCTCTGTTTGTATGAAATTGGCGGTAGCAATTTAATTGTTTACTAACTCGTCTTTAGACGGTTCTATCCCTCCTGTCCTGTATTGTTTTTCAACCCATTCTTTAAAGTCAAAGCAATTCTCGATAGCATGACCTATCACTCTGTGATAGGGGAAATATTTGGGGTCATCGGTCATATTCGCTTGTTGCAGTCTTTTTGATTCTGGCAATTGTAGACCGTTTCATAGGGTATCTTTGAATATTTTACGGACTGTCCCTTCTGAAGGAATATACCCTATCCAGCTTCTGTTTCAAAATCGATTCTCCTCCTCTTCCCAGCAATGGCTTCCGAGGTTGGTAGACATTGGGCCCGTTTGTCCCTCGCCTATTTCGGTCAGCCGAAGTCGTCAAAGATTCAGCATCGTTGGAATTCCTGCCTTTGCGATTATCGTCCTTTCGTTTTCTACAGGATTTATTGTTATTTTAGGAATCCGAGGAGGATTCCTGCTTTGAGCGTTCCAACATTTGAACTTTCTTGGTCAGTTCTTGGAATGTCTTGAGACCCGCAGTGCATAGAAAAGGATTCATCCAGATACCGAGATTTCAGATAAGAAGATTAACGTATTGGTTTTGTTCCAATGGTGGCTCATATTTTACGGAGAGATTGCACCATCGGGTTATAAAATCCGTGCTGCTTTCGTTTTTCTTTAGCTTGGTCCTTACGAGGTCGGCAATGGTGATCTTATCGCTGACACTCATGAACCTCTGTCGAAACAGAGATTCTATTTGAACGAAAATAGTAACGGAGTCATCCGGTATGCTCGCGTACCAGTCGAAAGCGACATTGGTCAGGCTATTAACAAACTGGCGGAGGAGAAACGTATCCTTGCCCCAAGTATTCCCGCATGAGGTTTTAAAGTGGGCGATGTGCTAATTCGCATTTCCCGTCCCGTTGAATCTTCCGAATTTGGGGATGGCATATCCGCTAGGAAACTTTACCAGATCATACTGAGCAGGATATGGTCTCCTACCACTGTTGAAACTTTTTTGCGCTTCCGTTTCGGCTACCAATATTTTGACTTTGTTGCCGACCAAATCCATAATTTGATCTCGCGTTAGCAGATTGTCGTCGTCGGCAGTCAAGACATTTCTCGGGATAACTAAAAATTTTCAGCCTTAGAATACAGTTATCTCAATTCCAAATTAAGGTTTACTAAATTCTATTTTTAAAGTTTGGGACTTGCAAATCATAGTTTGCATGGCTTCTGCCTCCAGTTTAAAATAAACCAAGGTTATTCTAATTTTGTGTCCAAACATGGCCTTAGACTTTAGTCTATTTTTGACTTGAGAGATTCATTTTTAGACTTAAGAGATTCATTGTTCCAATAAGACCATGTATGAGATTATCGAGGCGCTTGAAACAGTTACTTCTAGTTGGTTATGATAACTTTCAATGAAAACCGGTATAATTTGTATATGTGTAGTACTTGTTTTCGTTAATTTTATTTGAGTTTAATTATATGAAAGAAAGAAATAAGTGAACGGACATAGCAAATAGGTCTTAAGTAAGACTATTTACATATCTAGAACACCACAAGATCATGAACAAATTATATTCATCATAAGGTGAAAGACTAATGCTAATGTAAGAACTTATCTGGAGAACAAATATCGGTATGATACAAAAAGAAGACAAAAGAATTGTAACTTCCATTTGTGAACATACTCAATTTTCTACCGAAACCTTACTTAAGCCGAAACTAACTAGAACATAGAAAATAAAATATAAAAAACTCTCCTGAAATTGATTTGCGCGACACCTGAAAACTCGTCAAAACTCTTGTAACCTTCCCTACCCCATTTTTAATAATCTACAAATCCAACCTTAGTTCCTCCAATACTCTCACAAATTCCACCATTCACGCTCATGAGCACCAAAGATTCAGGTTGCTTTCATGCTAAATCTTTCTCCTCCACAGCAAATTTCCTTCAAGAAGCTCACCATACAAACAACAATCATGTAGAAACACGGTTTTCCTCTTTTCCAATTTTTCTATTTAGAGATCTAAAAGCTATAATTACTCAAAGAAAAAGATACAGCTGAAGAAAACACAATGAAAAAGATACAATTTTCCTATTTGATCTCGACTATGCACAACCCCAAATTAATTAAACAGAATGTAGCTTCTCAATCAGTAAAACTCGGAAGGAGGAGCATCGGAATCTCGAAACTCATCACCAGTCTCCATCATACCTTCAAGATTTAAATACTCATGACCTAATGATGCCCAACAACCCATCTCGGGCAAATCTGTTGAAAAGTGGTGCAAATTAAGACTTTGTTAGGTGCTACATTTGACATGCATGACATTATTAGGTGGTAATAATGTTAGATAGTGACTTGTTAGGTGCTACTTTTGACATGCATGACATTGTTAGGTGGTGACATTGTTAGGTAATGATTTTGTTAGGTGCTACTTTTGACATGCATGACATTGTTAGGTGGTGACTTTGTGAGGTTCTATTTTGACATGCATGATTTTGTTAGGTGGTAACAATGTTAGGTGGTGACTTTGTGACATTATTAGGTGGTGACAATGTACTAGCTAGGTGCTATAAAAGCATATCTTATGAGTGAGGCAAAATCATCACAAGCATCATCACAAGAGGCAATGGCCAAGAGAGGTTAAGAAAGAGAGAGATTTGTATAGAGAGATTTGAGAGAAATCTCCTAGGGTTGCTCTTGTTTGCAAACTTGATTCAAGTATAGTAGACGTTTGCAGATTCCGCTATACCGGGGACTAACCATATGGTGGGTGAAGCTCGTTAACGAATCTATCTTGTTTGTGATTGATTACTTTCTTATTCCTGCACTTTAATTTATATTGTTTTTCGTCGTTTAATTGCGTAATTGCATTTTTTGAGTGATTTGGGTTTTGTCGTGAGCACTGTTCCGTGGATCGACTCTTCCCCTAAACAACTAGTATCAGAGCAAGATTAAGAGAACCTAGGGTTCTTCGATTCTATAATCTAAGTCAACGGTGGGTAACGACGCTTGTGTCCTCTTCCCCACTTTCTTAGATTATAGTTTTGAAGGCGTTGGTTCAGATCTAGGGGGAAGTCGAGTTTGCTGCGATACAGACGAAAGATGGCGGAGGATAAGTTAAGAATCGAGAAATTCAATGGTCACAATTTTGGTTGGTGGCGCATACAGTTGGAAGATTGTCTATACCAAAAGGATGTATTGTTAGTTATATGTATGCCCTAGAGGCCATTACTGTACATAGGATGTATATTGTAGTGGATGCTTCGACATATATAGGGAGGACTTTCTTGCTCGACATGATAGTATGCTATCTGGTTACTTTTTACCTTAACGTGTATACTGATTGTCTCTCTATTACATATTGGTAAAGCCCTTAGGATGTGTACTTGACTACCTGGACTAGATGCGGATAATACTAGTGGGGACATGGTAGTCCACAAGTACATCCTTCAAGGTCCCTAGTCGTGCGTGTATCGAGATGGGGCATCGATATACCAGTGTAGACTAGCGTATACCTTCTCGACCCATACAGATGGGCGATGGATGATCCCATATCCATTGGTGTTTGACATCAGAAATGATATACGGGTGCTCAGTGGAGACTGGGTACACTGGACGGACTCGCCGAGAACTCCCAGATGGTATTATACCTTACGTCAGATGGCAGTTCTCTGGTGACACTGGTACATGTTAGTCTGTAGACCCGAGATCGTCATAGAGTCTTGTGTGATTCCCACTGTGCTTTGATTTCCACCTTACCACGTCCAAGAGGGCGTGCAAAACGGTGGCTTTTGGGTACAGTCCCGAATCACATGGAGGCAATGAGCAATAGGAGGGGATTCGTCTCTCCCGGTATAGGGGGTTGATGTTGCGCTGTGTTCGATTGGCTATAACCGGAAATCCCTGGCCAGGGTTGCTGAGATTTGCTGATAAGTGTTACCAGTAGTTTCTCGAACTGTTATAGACCTCATATCGACACGACTTATCGAGCTATTGGGGTCTGACGTTTACCACCCCTAGACGATATATGCGACATATCAGATGACGAGACCGGACTGTACGGTAAGTGTTACTGGTTGGATTCACAGGAGTGTGAGCGGGCTTGCTCGTCGATCTTCTGATCGCTTAATACCCGGGTGGCCGTTACGTTTAGCAGACCGCTTGCGGCTTGTGGGTGTTTGATATGATCATCATCTGCTGCCGGCGTATTGACGAGTCTTTAGAGTCCTACACAGAGGTTTCCAGGCTCAAGCGAAACGAAATAGGAGCGCATATGAGATATGTGCGGGACCGAGAATAATGCGTGTATGTGATACCGCATTCTATTCTCGTGATGAATGTATCGAATGGTTGTATGCGATAAAACCTAGTTATCGAATCGAGGATTGATTCGATAAGCCGATACATTGGATATTATTCGGTTATATGCGATATGACCGGATCGTTAAATCAAGTGTTGATCTAATGATTTAATGTATAATTATATACTTGATATATTACTTTGCATTAACTAGTATTGGTTCATTTTAAAAGGATTTTCTCACTTGATGTTCACAAATTGTATATGTGATATACTTTTGTGCACTTGGATGTATCATGTTTGATGATACATGTATGCTAGGGTTTGTGTAAAGAATTAAACCTTGGTTAAGTAAATGGTTAGGGTTTTTATTTTGTTATTCATTCATTTATCTTTTTAATTGGATTAAAATGAAATGGGATAAGAAAACAAAATGGTTGCTTTCATTCTTGAAGCTTGTTGAAACTTCATGAAGCTTTGACCAAAATGACCATTTTGTCTTCATCCTTAACCCTAACCATTCATCTAACCTTAGTCAATTCTCTACATATAATCATGGTTCATATTATGATAAGGATTGATTTTTCTTTTGAATTAATAAACTTATCATATAATTATCATCATCATCTTCTTCTTCTTCAAGGAAGAAAGCTTGCCTCCATCAATGGAAACTTGAGAAAAAGAGTGAGAAATCCAATTCTAAAGTGAACCCACTTCCTATTTCTTCATCCTCTACCTCTTGCCAAGTAGTATAGGGTGTTTTCTTCACAAGTTTCATGACTTGGTGAAGTGGGAGCTTGATCTTGTGATGCTTTGACGTAGATCATCTTCGGCATCGTAGTCGATGACCTAGCCCACCCATTTCTCCGATGAAGCCGATGCTAGAGTCTAGGATCCGATTTGTACAGCGAGGGGACTTCATCACGGAGCTATGGAGGTGGAGGACCGGATCTACAAAGGTTGTATTTCCGTTCACTTAGTTAAGTTGTTAACTAGTTGCACTTTTCGCCTAAAATCTAGTTAACGATCCATATTAGGGTTTCTCGGCACTTGTAAAATTTGAAATTGGCATGGTTGATGCCTTGTGAGACCTCATTAGTGTGCCTAGGAACCCTACAGTGGTATCAGAGCCTAGCTAGAGCCTTAGGCGATGCGTAGACGAAGTTTGAAACCCGAACGAACCCGAAACCCTAAAATTTCATGCTCTCTGGACTTTTTTCAAAAACTGGGTTTTTTCCAGATTAAAAATGCTTAAAAAATTCAGCAGGGAATTATAAGAATTACGGTGCAAAATTTGACCAATGATACCTTAAACATGCGGCGGAACCACGGCAGAAGCCTAGCCTCTGCGGCGGTTCCGCGGCTTTCTGGTGACGTCAGCCCTCCATATTTGCACTGTAATTTCTCTTTCACAGTGCTGAGTTTTATGGGAATTTTTAATATTATTCAAGAGTTGAATTTTCTGGGGTTGTTTTGGGGTTTCGATGATTCGATCGGATTATCAGATTTTGTCTATGTGGATTACGGATAATTTTTGAATATGTTAAAAAGTTCGACCGGATATAAATACCCAACTTTTCCCCTGCCGGAAAATTTCCAAGTGTAGGATTTTTCCGAGGTTTAAAGACGTTCTAAGTAGTGCAAGTAACGCGATGGTCTCTCTAGAAGACAACAAACCTTAACTCGATTATGTGACCGTCTTGAACTGCCCTTTGAACCTTCGGGTTTGGGGCAGTAAGGCGTGCCACATGTGAGGCGTTGGCTTGACCCTTCTACGGCTGGACCGTTGGTACTGAGGCACGAAGTGAATGTGTTTGAACTTATTTCATGTGTTGATCTGTATCGGGAAAACTTGGGTGTTTGAATGTTCGATCGGAAAGTTTAACATTTTCTAATTATCTGGAATGTGATACAATAATTGGAATTCACATGTAGTTATGAGATAACTGAATGAATGTTATAAATCTAGCGGTTTAGTCTCAATTGATCGGTTGCCATGGAATTTTGATGTGATCAAAAGTCCGTCGCAATCACGTAGCGTACGCGGATACTCGCCGGATAAACTTAATAGACAACCTCACTCCATAGCCCCGACCAAGTGACTGTAGGAGAACCCCGTCGTCAAAAGCATCCGTTCGGGTGCTTGCGGCAGCGGTGTTCCGCCTTGGTGCACTTCGTCGATGGTATCGGGGGTGCAGCTGTCTACTGAAGTTTGCGACGAGCATTCGATCAGGATGTCCGGAATCTTGTTGAATTGCCCGACTTGATATTGAAAAGAGTTTTCGATAATGAGACTAAAATGCGGGGTTTATAATTGTTAGGCACGCGATGTCTAAGTATTTCATTTGATTAGGCATGCGATATCTAAAGAGGTTGCGGATTCCAACTGTTGTAGTTTTACACTTTCTTTTCTGTGACCGTAAGTGTAATATGTGATATCGCCGGTTTCGTTGCTATATGTCAACGACAATTGGGATGGACATATTTACTTACGTTGATGACATGTGATGTTATGTGTTGCTGGATATGTTATATTGGATCATCGTGTTTGAATAGCCGGGGTTTTTTATGTGAGATGAGTGTTTTTCATTTTCATTCATGTAAAAACTTGTATGTAATATTCTTTTATTGAGGCACTTCCAGGTTGCGGAAGATGTCACCCTTTGTATATTATTTACTTTTCCGCACTAGGATAGACCTAAGAAGGAGAGCACAAGTAACCGGGTTCTGGAGTCCAGTGGGAGACCAACTCGAGGTGTCGAGTCCGGGTCTCCTAACTCCAGAATTGGTAGGGTTGCTTGCCGCTCTCGTAGGGGTCTAGGGGTGTGGGTTTGGCTATTCATCGCGACCGTGGAATCCGTGTTTTATACTGGCTCGTATTGAAAACACGGACGTCCTAGTATATCCAATATTTCATATATTTCTTCTGCTGCGATATCTATGATGTGATCATGTGATGTTCTGTGATGGATTCTGTATATAGTATATATGATATATTATATAGACGTTACTTATGTTTTACACCCTCGCTAGCCCTGCCCCGCTCTGCCGTTAGTTACCTAACCTAACGGTGCATAAGGGGACATCGAGGCGAATGCGGATGGCATAAGTGTACGTCTTATTTATCTGTGATGTTTAGGTGATTTAAATGATGGGACTTCATTAATATGATTAATGAAAATAAAAGAAACCTAAAGATGTTGTAGAATCGAATTTCAAAAATAAAACAGGTAGCTACAGTTCTTGCTTTGCACAGCGGTATATATGATATATCCTGCACCTTATTCGATAAGGAAAGGACCGAGATCCCTTCACCGGGAGTGACTCTTTTAGCAATAACTGGCAGATGCTACACACTCGGTTTGTCTTTTGATTGCTTTTAAGAGTTTTTGCTTTGCACAGCGGTATATATGATATATCCAGCACCTCATTCGACGAGGAAAGGACCGACGATCCCTTCACCGGGAGTGACTCTTTTAGCAAAACTAGAAAAGCCTCAAAGACACTCCATTTCAAAATTCATTCGATCCTACAACGATATCAAGTTCATTACGCAATAGGTTTTCAGAAAAACATGTCGTAGCCCTCCGTCATTTTAGATAAGTAGTAGTTAGTATTTGTGCTGCGTTTGTTGGCCTTTGTCAAGGTGCAGTGTGCGGTAGCTAACTGGTGCTTATCTGCTTATGCATATGATGCAGATTGGGTTAGGGTAGTCGTGCGACCTTGTTGGCCTTTGTCAAGGGTCGTGCGGGTGGGTTTAATTCAATCAGGAAATGACGGGTTGAACTTGACTAGCATCCTATGGTTTGTTGGCCTTTGTCAAGGTCATAGGAGGTTAGGGGCAAAATATTATCGGGAATTTCAAGTGTTGAAATTTGCAATGAGATTGCATACCTTCTATGAGATAGTTGGATCCCGATACCCACTGCGAGTAATTGTTACTCCTGGGAGAGTTTTACACATTACAATTAGCCGATCAAGTAGGTGTCTAGAAAGGTGTCAACGAGGTTACGCCTCTGGGAAAACGAGGTTTACATTAATTAGGTTCGTGCGAAAGCACGGGGGACCTCCCTCAAAGTACCGACACTGGCCTGGCTGAAAGATTGGCGAACCTGTAGCGTGTAATTAATCCCGGCTAGTCTTTCCTTTTAGGGTTTGAAGGAAGATTTGATAAAAACAGTGGGAGCCATCCTGATTAGATAAAATAATAACCAATCTATTCTTGCAAGAGCGCACGCAGAGTGTTTTCTTCTCTCTCTCTCCTGGTAGCGACCATGTCACGCCTTAATCAAGATAATAATACGGATATTGACCGAACCCGCTTGTTATACTGAGCTGGGGAATGTTGGTCCCGCTCCAACTTATAATTGTTATAAGACAGAGCAGGAAATTGGGGATTACCAGAATTCCCGTGCCGCCCAAACGAAGAGAGTGCATGCTGATGCATCATCTTCGGGTGTGTTCATTACAAAGAACTGTTTCTCAGTATCCTCCGCATCCTGGGTATATGATACCAGATCAGGATCCCAGATATGTAATCTGTTACATAGGGCTACAGAAAGGTAGAGAACTGAGAACGGGTGATAAGTTTCATGAGACAGAAAACGGTGCAAGTGTTGCAGCCAAGTCTGTTGGTCACTGTCACCCTGTATTCCAAATACCAATACATTGATTCTGAACGAATGTTATTAGATACCGAACCTGATATACAAAATCATATCAATCTCTTTATTAGTAAAGAAAGGATATAATTTTGTATTGTTGGATAATGTTTTGAACATTTCCTATATCAAAAGTTGATCGGTTCAGGCACGTTATCTAAAAGCATTAATGTTCTAAATCAAACTACAGTTCCTTAGTATACGGAACACACACAAGAGGAAGTGTTCAGAACTGAACGAATCCTTCTTGAGGCATTGTAGACTAGGTCATATCAATGCGACCCGACTAGCTGAAGTTACATGTAGATGCACATTTAAATCAGTTCGAATCTACATCTTGTGAAACTTGCCAGTCATGTCACAAAGATATAATGACACTAGCTCTGTTTATTGGAAACAGAGAAAGAGTTAGTAAACTCTTGGGATGATACATGTTGATGTATGCAAGGTCCCCTGTCTACACATGCCAGGACTGGTTCTTTATACTTCATTACGTTCTCTGATGATCTCTCAAGATTCAGACATATGTTCTTGTTGAAACACAAGTCCGATCCTTTTGAGGTATTCATAGAATATAAGTTAGAAGTAGAGAACCAATACGGGTATAAGTATTATGTCCTTTGATGAGATCATGAAGGAGAATACTTGTGCATAGAATTCCTGGACTTTTCTAAAGGAGAATGAGATTCTCTATCAGAATTACTCCTCCGTATAAACCATAGCACGATGGTATATCGGGGCGGAGCAATAACACCCTATGTGATAAGGTGTGCTCTATGATGAGTACTACTGAGTTACCTATTTCCTTTTGGGAGTTATGCACTTGAGAAGCTGCATACCTATTGAATAGGGTTTGAATCAAATCAGTTGCCTACCACTCCATATGAGATATGGTATGGGAAGAGCCCATGTCTTAAGCTAGTTAAGATTTGGGGTTGTCCGGCCTATGTCTAAAAGCAAAATCCGGACAAACTCGAGGCAAGGTCTGTTATGTAGAACTGGAAATGTTCCAGCCAAACAAACTGCAGCTGATGATTTGATAGAACCAAAGGATTCAGTAGATTCCAACGAACCTCAGCCTCTCCACCGATCTAGTAGGGTTCCTCACCCACCTGAGAGTTACTTCGATTTCTCTATGACAGTGGGAGTGAGGATTGCATCATGAGATGATGACCCAACTAGTTTCGAGCTGGCCATCAGGAGTGAGACTCTGTAAGAATGGCTGGATGCTTAGTGATCTGAGATGGAATCCATGTACACCAACAAAGTATGGACTTTGGTTGCTATATCTGAAGGGTTAAATCCCCATCAGGAGCAAGTATATCTTGAGAAGATTACATTGGTGTAGGTGGAAAGGTTGAGACTTTCAAAGCTAGACATGTTAAAGGTTTTCATCATTGACCAGGCGTGGATAATGATGAATCCTTTTTCAGTGGCTATGCTTAAGTCCATCCAGATCCTACTTGCCACGGCTACATACCATGACTACGATATCTGGCGGTTGTGTGTCATGACTGCTTTTCTAAAATGATGTTTTAGAAGAGAGCGTCTGTAAGTACACAGCTAGAGGGCTTTGTAAACAGTGGGAGCAGCGGAAACGTGTGCAAGATGCTTTATAGGATAAAGCAGGTATCGCGGAGTTGGAACGTCTGTTTTGATGTGTTAGTCAAAGAGTTTGACATCATCAAAATGGTAGATGAACCTTGTATAAACAAAAAGGTAGTAGGGAGTATGGTGGTGATCCTCGTAAGAGTACGTGGATGACATACTCTTGATAGGGAAGGAGTTTCCTATGCTACGCTCGGTCAATCTCCGCTTATCACAATGATTCTCCATATAGGATCAAAAAGATATCTCCTAAATCCTGGGTTTTGGATCTATGAGATAGATCTAATTGGATGTTAGGATTCTCACTAGTTGTAGTGAGATGGTATCAATCGATCCTGGGGAGAATCACTGGAAGGGTTCCAGAGTGATAAGGATGACTGAATGTCAGTCACAGGCATTGTCTTTACCCTCAGTAAAGGGACAGTATGTTGGAAGAGTTCCAAGCTAGATACCGTGGCATACTAGACGATAAAGGCTGGATACATCGCTACTTAAGATGCTACTAAAGAGGCTGTTTGGGTGTATATTAGTTCATGAGATGAACTTAGTTACTCCCATTGTGTGAAAATGGAGTTATGGCTTTTGCCAAGGAACGCCCGTCCCATCAGTGATCCTGACATATTCTAAGGCAGTGTCACCTGATCATGGAGATGGTTGATCTCCAGGGTGATCGAGGTTAGGAGAGTAGACTCAGAGGATAACACGGCGGATCCACTCACGAAGGCCTTTTCCCAGAGAGAGACTTTTATGGGATGGTTAAGTATGAGATACTACAACCACTGCTATCAGATGGCCCTAGTGCAAGTGGGAGATTGTTAGTTATATGTATGCCCTAGAGGCCATTACTGTACATAGGATGTATATTGTAGTGGATGCTTCGACATATATAGGGAGGACTTTCTTGCTCGACATGATAGTATGCTATCTGGTTACTCTTTACCTTAACGTGTATACTGATTGTCTCTCTGTTACATGTTGGTAAAGCCCCTAGGATGTGTACTTGACTACCCGGACTATGATGCGGATCATACTAGTGGGGACATGGTAGTCCACAAGTACATCCTTCAAGGTCCCTAGTCGTGCGTGTATCGAGATGGGGCATCGATATACCAGTGTAGACTAGCGTTTACCTTCTCGACCCATACAGATGGGCGATGGATGATCCCATATCCATTGGTGTTTGACATCAGAGATGACATAAGGGTGCTCAGTGGAGACTGGGTACACTGGACGGACTCGCCGAGAACTCCCAGATGGTATTATACCTTACGTCAGATGGCAGTTCTCTGGTGACACTGGTACAGGTTAGTCTGTAGACCCGAGATCGTCATGGAGTCTTGTGTGATTCCCACTGTGCTTTGATTTCCATCTTACCACGTCCAAGAGGGCGTGCAAAATGGTGGCTTTTGGGTACAGTCCCGAATCACATGGAGGCAATGAGCGATAGGAGGGGATTCGTCTCTCCCGGTATAGGGGGTTGATGTTGCGCTGTGTTCGATTGGCTATAACCGGAAATCCCTGGCCAGGGTTGCTGAGATTTGTTGGTAAGTGTTACCAGTTGTTTCTCGAACTGTTATAGACCTCATATCGACACGACTTATCGAGCTATTTGAGTCTGACGTTTACCACCCCTAGGCGAGATATGCGACATATCAGACGACGAGACCGGACTGTACGGTAAGTGTTACTGGTTGGATTCACAGGAGTGTGAGCGGACTTTCTCGTCGATCTTCTGATCGCTCAATACCCGGGTGGCCGTTACGTTTAGCAGACCGCTTGCGGCTTGTGGGTGTTTGATATGATCATCATCTGCTGCCGGCGTATTGACGAGTCTTTAGAGTCCTACACAGAGGTTTCCTGGCTCAAGCGAAACGAAATAGAAGCGCATATGAGATATGTGCGGGACCGAGAATAATGCATGTATGTGATACCGCATTCTATTCTCGTGATGAATGTATCGAATGGTTGTATGCGATATAACCTAGTTATCGAATCGAGGATTGATTCGATAAGCCGATACATTGGATATTAGTCGGTCATATGCGATATGACCGGATCGTTAAATCAAGTGTTGATTTAATGATTTAATGTATAATTATATATTTGATATATTACTTTGCATTAACTAGTATTGGTTCATTTTAAAAGGATTTTCTCACTTGATGTTCACAAATTGTATATGTGATATACTTTTGTGCACTTGGATGTATCATGTTTGATGATACATGTATGCTAGGTTTTGTGTAAAGATTAAACCTTGGTTAAGTAAATGGTTAGGGTTTTTATTTTGTTATTCATTCATTTATCTTTTTAATTGGATTAAAATGAAATGGGATAAGAAAACAAAATGGTTGCTTTCATTCTTGAAGCTTGTTGAAGCTTCATGAAGCTTTGACCAAAGTGACCATTTTGTCTTCATCCTTAACCCTAACCATTCATCTAACCTTAGTCAATTCTCTACATATAATCATGGTTCATATTATGATAAGGATTGATTTTTCTTTTGAATTAATAAACTTATCATATAATTATCATCTTCTTCTTCTTCTTCTTCAAGGAAGAAAGCTTGCCTCCATCAATGGCAACTTGAGAAAAAGAGTGAGAAATCCAATTCTAAAGTGAACCCACTTCCTATTTCTTCATCCTCTACCTCTTGCCAAGTAGTATAGGGTGTTTTCTTCTCAAGTTTCATGACTTGGTGAAGTGGGAGCTTGATCTTGTGATGCTTCGACGTAGATCATCTTCGGCATCGTAGTCGATGACCTAGCCCGCCCATTTCTCCGATGAAGCCGATGCTAGAGTCTGGGATCCGATTTGTACAGCGAGGGGACTTCATCACGGAGCTATGGAGGTGGAGGACCGGATCTACAAAGGTTGTATTTCCGTTCACTTAGTTAAGTTGTTAACTAGTTGCACTTTTCGCCTAAAATCTAGTTAACGATCCGTATTAGGGTTTCTCGGCACTTGTAAAATTTGAAATTGGCATGGTTGATGCCTTGTGAGACCTCATTAGTGTGCCTAGGAACCCTACATGTATATCTTCCGTTTCTAGGAGAAAAGTCCGAGAAGATGACCGATGAGGAGTGGAACCTTTTGGATTGGAAAGCCCTGGCGACGATCAGATTTTCGTTGACTCCGCATGTGACCTTTAATATCTCAAAGGAGAAAATAACTAAAGCGCTAATAACGACGTTAGAGAAGTTGTATGAGAAACCATCGACATCAAATAATTTTTTTTTTGATGAAGAAGTTTTTCAATATGAAGATGGTAGAAAACGGTTCGGTGATAGAACACCTGAACGAGTTCAACAGCGTGACAAGATAACTTGAGTCCATTTCAATCATCTTTGAAGACTTGATTCGAGCCCTACTGTTCCTATGTTCGTTGCTAGAAAGTTGGGAGAACCTAGTGATGGAGGTTAGCAACTCTATCTTGGGGATTCTCACGTTTAATGATGCAGTAAGATGCATATTAAACGATGAGATGCGGAGAAAGTCCGTGAGTGGGAGTTCTAGAACTTCTGCACTTTCGGTGGAGAATCGTGGCAGAACAATGGAAAGGGGTAAGTGGGAAAAGGGCAAGTCTAAAAGCCAAGGTAAATCTCAAGGAGAAAATCCAAGGCGCCTGTTGGAATTGCGGAAAGAAGGGCCACAGAAAAAGTGAATGCAGGCTTCCGATGAAAGCCTCGGATGAGAAGACAGATGAAAAGGAAGCAAATGTGGTGTCTACACAAGAACAGGGGGAACAAGGCCTTTGTCTATCGGCGAGTGAGAACACAAAGGCGGATACTTGGTTCCTAGATTTAGGGGCTTCTTTTCATTGCACTTTGTGCAGACATCACTTTAGCGAGTATGTTCAGGGAGACCTTGGACATTTGATGGTGGGAAACGGTCAATCGTGTAAGATCGTTGGAAAGGGGACGATCATCTTGCAACCGTCAGGAGGTGGTCAAATCAAATTGAAGAATGCTCGTCATATTCCAGATTTGATGAAAAGCTTGATTTCCACAAGTCAGCCAGACAATGAAGGGTTTACTACAACATTTGGGAATTCTCAATGGAAGATTTCCAAAGGGTCGTTGGTGGTCGTAAGGGACAATCTGAGCGGTTCGCTGTACTCATTCAAAGGGAGCAGCGGAGGCTCGGTTGCATTGACGGCAAGTCGGAGAAAGATTCGGAGACTTCGTTGTGACATAAAAGATTGGGGCACCTCAGCGAGAAGAACATGAAAATTCTTCAATCTAACACTACTACAAATGGGGGTTGCCCCTACGGATTTATCCGTAGGCGCAAACCACTGCCCCTACGGCTATAACCGTAGGGGCATGAAAATACGCCGTAGGTGCACACGCCGCAGGTGCAAGTCTTAGGCTTAAACATTCCCCTACGGTTAAATAATTGCCCATACGGCTTAATGGATAGGTCCATCTGACCCTATGGATTACACCGTAGGGACAAAAAATTTATTTAATTTATCGGTTTATAAAATAAAATAGTTGCCCCTCCGGATAACTCCGTAGGGACAAATATCAGCCCCTACGGCTCCATGCGTAGATCCAGATGTAGGGTTAGCATAGCACCATGTGAAGGTTTTGGCAAGCATCAATCATGCTACTTTAAAATTTTTTGGGGTGCTAAACAAACCCTAACCAAGATCTTAACTAGAGAATTAGGGTTAACTTAGCATGTCAACATCTTTACATCTAAGAGAGAGGGATTCCAACCTTTGTAGTCCGTTCCTTCGTTTCATAAGCTCTAAGTAGTAGTCCCTTCGCCGCGATCCATGAACTCCCGGACTCTAGAGAGGCTCCACTAGTCGAATGATCCATACTTGCTTGAAATCTTCCTTTTCGAAGATGATCTACCTTGAAGAATCTCAAACCCAACACTTCACTAATGAAACAATTAGAGAAGTGAACACCCTAATCTAAGTGGCTAGAATAGATGAGGATGATGAAGTAGGAATTTTTCTCTCTTTTGTTTTCAATTTCTCACTTTAAATCATCACAACACAAAAATCTAGCAAGTTTTTTCAAGGAAGAAGAAGACGAAGAAAGCTTTTGTGATGAATAATGAATTGTTGTGGTTACAAATGACAACCATGAGTTAATAAATGAAGGAATTAACTCATGTAGAGAATAAACTATGGTTAAGGGTTTGGGTTGGGTTAATAAATATCTACACAAAATATCAAAGCTAAATGACAAAAGGAAAGCTTCATGAAACTTCATGAAAAAGCTAACCCAAAAGCTAACCCAAATCCAAACCCTAACTTTGTTTAAACTTAACAACCATGTTGCATTTGTAACCCTAACTTTTTACAATATTATATATCACATATACAATATATTTTGTAACAAAAGAAAATAATACAATTAACATATATCGCATATACATCAATGTATTATCCAGTGAGAAAATGAATCAATAAAGCGAGCTTATATTAGTTAACGTAATGTAATATATCACATATATAATTATACATTAAATTATCGAATCAACTCTTGATCCGACAATCCGACTATATGTATATAACTGACTAATATAACAGGTACTATTTCATCGAATCAACACTTGATCCGATGACCCGGCTATATCACATATACCCGGCCGATATCTTATATCGCGAGAATAGAATACGGTATCTCATATCGTATTATTCTCGGTCCCGTACATATCACATATGTGCTCCTACTCCGTTTTGCCTGAGCCAGGAAACCTCTGTGTATGACTCTAAAGAATCGTCAATACTCCGGCAGTATGTGATGATCATATCAAACACCCACAAGCTGCAAGCGGTCAGCTAAACGTAACAGCCACCCGTGTATTGAGCAATCAGAAGATCAACAAGCAAGCCTGTACATTTTCCTATGAATCCAATCAGTAACACTCCCATACAATCCGATCTCTTCGTCTGATATGTTGCATATCTAGTCTAGGAGTGGTAAACGTCAGACCCCATTAACCGATAAGTCGTGTCGATGTAAGGCTCATAACGGGTCAAGAAACTACTGATAACTCTTACCAGTAAATCTCCATATCAGCCCTGGCCAGGGACTTCCAGTTATAGCCAATCGAACACAACGCAACGTCAACTCTCAATACCGGGAGAGACGAAACCCCTTCTATCGCTCATTGCCTCCATGTGATTCGGGACTGTACCCAAAAGCCATCGTTTTGCACGCCCTCTTGGACGTGGTAAGGTGGAAATCAAAGCACAATGGGAATCACACAAGACTCTATGACGATCTCGGGTCTACAGACTAACCTGTACCAGTGTCACCGGAGAACTGCTATCTGACGATAGGTATAATACCATCCAGGAGTTCTCGGCGAGTCCGTTTAGTGTACCCAGTCTCCACTGAGCACCCGTACACTATCTTTGATGTCCAACACCAATGGATATGGGATCGTCCATTGCCCATTATATGGGTCAAGATGCGTGTACGCTAGTCTACTCTGGAGTATCGATGCCCTGTCTCGATACACGCTCGACTAGGAATAGTTATAGGATGTACTCGTGGACTACCCTGGCCCCACTAGAATGATCTCATCATAGTCCTAGTAGTCGAGTATATATCCTAAGGGCTTTATCAACATGTGATCATAAAACAGTATTTGTTAACACGTTAAGATAAAGTGAAACCAGATAGCATACTATCATATCGAGTAAGAAAGTCATCTATCTATATATCCAAGCATCCATTATAATATACATCATATGTACAACAATAGCCTCTAGGGCATATACATAACTAACACCAGATGTGTAGGGACAAAATATCAGGTAGCCTGCTATCTTGTCCCTACGGATAACTGTGTAGGGGTAAATATATACCCCTACGGATTGGACCGTAAAGAAAAGGCTAACCCCTCTTACTGAGTCCATAGAGGCAAAATATCAGGTATCCTGATATTTTGTCCCTACGGATATATGTGTAGGGGCAACGTTGCACCCTACGGATTAAACGGTAGGTGCAACATTTGGCCCTACGGATTAATCCGCAGGTACATATTATCAGTTTTTAAAAAAAAAAAGGGTTTCCTGTTTTTTCCTCGCCCTGTGCACAATAATATATACATCATATATAATAGTAATCAACAAGCAGAATATATAACGCGGTATTCAAAATCAACATCTTACGATAATATATAAAATAAATCAACAAGCAGAATACGATATCAATCTAAATCAATATGAACACGCAAACACCACCAATATCGTCCAAAATATATACAATATGTATCATATAAGTAAATACATGTTTAAAATATAAGAATAAAAAATCTACCCTAGCTCGGTCCAGCTCCACCTCTGATAAACGTCGTAATCTGGCGCACCTGCTCCTCAGATATACCCTAAGTCAACATCTCGAGCAATTCGGAGTGTGCGGGAGTCTGAGCGGGTTGTGGAGCTGTAGGAGTGGTCTGCGCAACCGCAGCCGAGGTAGTGGCTTGCGGAGCCGCAGCTGCGGGAGCCTGAACGGGTTGTGTAGTGGTCTGCACAACCGCAACCGAGGTAGTGGCTTGCGGAGCCATAGCCGAAGGAGATGCATGTGGAGGCTCAGCCGAAGTACCAATCTAGGACTGGGGTCACGTCTGTTCAGTTTTGTATGTAATAAACGAGTAAGAACTGTGTATTAGTCGAATTCGTATGATTATCAGGTTATTGTGAAAGCCCAATCTATGTATACTTAGGGACTTAGGCCTCGTTTGGATATCTAGTTTGGAAAACCGTAGTTTATTTTAATTAGACAGTTATATGTATGTATGATTAATCAAAGCTAAGTCTACAACCAAATAAGCTCAGGCTACGTACTAATATTGGATATGTTTCTATCTATAATATGACATAATATTTTACTATTAAGTAGTATACATACCATCATCTCCTTCAACTCCTGGATGGTGGCCTTCAAGGTGTCCAGTTCTTGCTCTACGCGTCGCTCATGGGAGATAGAGGAAGTATCCGCCGGAGTGGAGTCCAACCTCATATGGGCCCTGCTAGGACCCAGTCCCTGGCCTCTCTCCCAACCTCCATGGTGCCCTCCGTGTGCGGCGTCTAGGACTGGGGTCAGCAGCATCGGATCGTTCTGTCCAGTAAAATCGATCCCCGATGACTCTGCCTGCTCAACCACCCGCTCCTACACCCACATTAACCAGTAAAATATAAGTATATCATTTAAATTTGAACCTTTCAAAACAAAAATTTCAAATAGGGGTTGAATAAATATTAACACTTACACAATACTCCTGGGTAGCGGTGTCGGGGTATCGAAGCCCGTCCGTGGTGGGATCTGTCGAGGTGCCGTGGTGTTAGTTGTATGTATGCCCTAGAGGCCAGTATTGTACAGATGATGTATATTATATTGGATGCTTGGACATATATAGAGATGACTTTCTTGCTCGATATGATAGTATGCTATCTGGTTGCTCTTTATCTTAACATGTACACTTGTTTCGTTAAACTGTCTTATAGTTACATGTTGATAAAGCCTTTAGGATGTGTACTTGACTACCTGGACTATGATGCAGATCATACTAGTGGGGACATGGTAGTCCATAAGTACATCCTTCAAGGTCCCTAGTCGTGGGTGTATCGAGACGGGGCATCGATATACCAGTGTAGACTAGCGTATACGCTTCTCGACACATGAGATGGGCGATGGATGATCCCATATCCATTGGTGTTCGACATCAGAGATGGTATAAGGGTGCTCAGTGGAGACTGGGTACACTGGACGGACTCGCCGAGAACTCCCAGATGGTATTATACCTCACGTCAGATGGCAGTTCTCAGGTGACACTTGTGCAGGTTAGTCTGTAGACCCGAGATCGTCATAGAGTCTTGTGTGATTCCCACTGTGCTTTGATCTCCACCTTACCACGTCCATGAGGGCGTGCAAAACGGTGGTCTTTGGGCACAGTCCCGAGTCACATGGAGGCAATGAGCGATAGGAGGGGTTTCGTCTCTCCCGGTATTGGGGGTTGATGTTGCGCTGTGCTCGATTGGCCGTAACAGGGAAGTCCCTGGCCAGGGCTGATCAGAGATTTGCTGGTAAGTGTTACCAGTAGTTTCTCGACCCGTTATGAGCCTCACATCGGCACGACTTATCGGTTATTGGGGTCTGACGTTTACCACCCCTAGACTTGATATGCGACATATCAGACGAACAGACCGGACTGTACGGTAAGTGTTACTGGTTGGATTCACAGGAGTGTGAGCGGTCTAGCTCGTCGATCTTCTGATCGCTCAATACCCGGACGGACGTTACGTTTGGCAGACCGCTTGCGGCTTGTGGGTGCTTGATATGATCATCATCTGCTATCGGCGTATTGACGAGTCTTTAGAGTCCTACACAGAGATTTCCTGGCTCAAGCGAAACGAAATAGGAGCGCATATGAGATATGTGCAGGACCGAGAATAATGCGTGTATGTGATACCGTATTTCATTCTCGCGATGAATGTATCGATTGGTTATATGCGATATAACCTAGATATCGAATCAAGGATTGATTCGATAAGCCGATACATAGGATACTAGACGGTTATATGCGATATGACCGGATCGTTAAATCAAGTGTTGATTTAATGATTTAATGTATAATTATATATTTGATATATTACTTTGCATTAACTAGCATTGGTTCATTTTAAAAGGATTTTCTCACTTGATGCACATTGTATATGTGATATATTTTTGTGCACTTGTTTGTATCATGTTTGATGATACTTGCTCACTTGGGTTTGTGTAAAGATTAAACCATGGTTATATGAATGGTTAGGGTTTTGATTATTTACTTAGTTATTTATTTATTTATTCATTTTGGATATTATTAAGAATGGTGGCTTATTTTGTTTCTATGTTGAAGCTTCTTGAAGCTTTGAAAAAGTCCACCATTCTTATCTCATCCTTAACCCTAACCATTCCAACTAACCTTAGTTTAATCTCTACACTTGACCATGGTTAGTATATGATAAGTATTCATATTATTTTCATTTTTAATTTATGAAACTTATCATATTCTTCATCCTCTCCTTCTTCTTCTTCAAGAAAAACCTTGCCTTCATCAATGGCAACTTGAGCAAAAGTGAGAGAAATCCAATTCTAAAGTGAACCTACCTCCTATTTCTTCACCCTCTACCTCTTGCCAAGTAGTATAGGGTGTTTTCTTCATAAGTTTCACAACTTGGTGAAGTTGGAGCTTGAACTTGTGATGCCTCGACGTAGATCTTCTTCGGCACGAAGCCGACGACCTAGTCCGCCCGTTTCTCCGATGAAGCCGACGATTGAGTCCATAATTCGAGATGGACAGCGAGAGGACACCTACGTGGAGCTAAGGAAGTGGAGAACCGGATCTACAAAGGTTGTAGCCTCTCTCCTTTAGTTAAGATGTTAACTAGTTTACTGTTTCGCCTAAATTTCTAGTCGACGATCCGTATTAGGGTTTCTCGGCACCCATAAAATTTGAAATTGGCATGGTTGATGCCTTGTGAGACCTCTATAGTGTGCCTAGGAACCCTACAGTGGTATCAGAGCTACTAGGCATTAGATGTCGACCTATGGGGGGTTCTCACTGTGTGACAGTGTGGCGAAGCATAGGCTCTTACCCCCAGGGTGTCCCGTGACCGGAAGGTGTTCCAGCGGGTTGTAGTCCTCGCGAGGGGGCATGCGTAAAAAGTAGCTGCTGAGGGACCAGTTGGTGCTACGGTGACCCCATTGGATGGGGTGGCTGCCTGACCTACAGTGGTATCAGAGCCTAGCTAGAGTTTTAGGCGAAGTGTAGACGGAGTTTGAAGTCCGATCGAACCGAAACCCTAATATCAAAGTTGCTCTCTGTACATTTTTTAAAAACTGGGTTTTTTTCAAATTAAAAATATGCAGAAAATTCAGCAGGACTTTCTAAGAATTACTGTGAAACACGATCACCCAATTCATCCAAAGTGCGGCGGAACCGCGGCAGAAGCCTGGCTTCTGCGGCGGTTCCGCGGCCGTATGATGACGTCACCCACCCAATTTTGCACAGTAACTTCTTTTATTCAGTGCTGAGTTCTCTGGAAATTTTTAATATTTATTCAAGAGTTGAGTATTCTGGGTTGTATTGGGGACTCGGTATTTCAATCGGATTATCGAACTTTGTCTAAGTGCTTTCCGGATAATTTTTTGAATATGTTAAAAAGTCCGACCGGATATAAATACCCAACTTTTCCCCTGCCGGAAAATTTCCAAGTGTTGGATTTTTCTGTGGTTTAAGGACGTTCTGAGTAGTGCAAGTAACGTGATGGTCCCTCTAGAAGACAACAAACCTTAACTCGATTATGTGACCGTCTTGAACTGCCCTTTGAACCTTAGGGTTTGGGGCAGTACGGCGTGCCACATGTGAGGCGTTGGCTTGACCCTTCTACGGCTGGACCGTTGGTACTGAGGCATGAAGTGAATGTCTTTGAACCTATTTCATGTGTTGGACGGTTTCGGGAAAACTTGGGTGTTCGAATGTTCGATCGGAAAGTTTAATATTTTCTATTTATCTGGAATGGGATACAATAATTGGAATTCACAAACAGTTATGAGATAACTGAATGAATGATATAAATCTAGCGGTTTAGTTTCATTTGATATTGAAAAGAGTTTTCGATAATGAGACTAAAATGCGGGGTTTATAACTGTTAGGCATGTGATGTCTAAGTATTTCATTTTGATTAGGCATGCGATGTCTAAAGAGGTTGCGGATTCCAATTGTTGTAGTTTTACACTTTCTTTTCTGTGACCGTAAGTGTAATATGTGATATCGCCGGTTTCGTTGCTATATGTCAACGACAATTGGGATGCGCATATTTACTTACGTTGATGACATGTGATGTTATGTGTTGCTGGATTTGTTATATTGGATCGTCGTGTTTGAATAGCCGGGTTTTTTTTTATGTGAGATGAGTGTTTTTCATTTTCATTCATGTAAAAACTTGTATGTAATATTCTTTTATTTTGGGGCACTTCCAGGTTGCGGAAGATGTCACCTTTTGTATATTATTTACTTTTCCGCATTAGGATAGACCCAAGGAGGGGAGCACAAGTAACCGGGTTCTGGGGTCCAGTGGGAGACCAACTCGAGGAGTCGAGTCCGGGTCTCCTAACCCTAGAATTGGCAGGGTTGCTTGCCGCTCTCGTAGGGGTCTAGGGGTGTGGGATTGGCTATTCATCACGACCGTGGAATCTGTGTTTTATACTGGCTCGTATTGAAAACACGGACGTCCTAGTATATCCAATGTTTCATATGTTTCTTCTGCTGCGATATCTGTGATGTGATCATGTGATGTTCTGTGATAGATACAGTATATAGTATATATGATATATTATATAGACGTTACTTATGTTTTGCATCCGCACTAGCCCTGCCCTGCTCTGTCGTTAGTTACCTAACCTAACGGTGCACGAGGGGACATCGAGGCGAATGCGGATGGCATAAGTGTACGTCATATCTATCTGTGATGTTTAGGTACTTAAATGATGGGACTTCATTAATGTGATTAATGAAAGAAAAGAAACCTAAGATGTTGTAGAATCAAATTTTAAATAACAAAGGTAGCTACAGTTCTTGCTTTGCACAGCGGTATATGTGATATATCCTGCACCTTATTCGATGAGGAAAGGACCGAGATCCCTTCACCGGGAGTGACTCCTTTAGCAATAACTTGCAGATGCTACACACTCGGTTTCATTTTTGATTGCTTCTATAGTTTTTGCTTTGCACAGTGATATATATGATATATCCCGCACCTCATTCGACGAGGAAAGGGCCGACGATCCCTTCACCGGGAGTGACCCCTTTAGCAAAACTAGAAAAAGCCTCAAAATCACTCCATTTTAAAACTTCATTTGATTCTACAACGATATCAAGTTCATTACGCAATAGGTTTTCAGAAAAACCTGTCGTAGCCCTCCGTCATTTCAGATAAAGACTATTTAGTATTCGTGCTGCGTTTGTTGACCTCTGTCAAGGCGTAGTGTGCGGTAGCTAACTAGTAATTATCTGTAAAGCATGTGATGTGATTGGATTAGGGTAGTCGTATGACCTTGTTGACCTCTGTCAAGGGTCGTGCGAGTGGGTTTGATTCAATCAAGAAATGACGGGTTGAACTTGACTAGTGCACTATGGTTTGTTGACCTCTGTCAAGGTCATGGCACACTAGGGGCAAAATATTATCGGGAATTTCAAGTGTTGAAATTTGCAATGAGATTGCATACCTTCTATGAGATAGTTGGATCCCGATACCCGCTGCGAGTAAGAGTTACTCCTGGGAGAGTTTTACACATTACAATTAGCCGATCAAGTAGGTGTCTAGAAAGGTGTCAACGGGGTTACGCCTCTGGGAAAATGAGGTTTACAGTAATTAGGTTCGTGCGAAAGCACGGGGGACCTCCCTCAAAGTACCGACACTGGCCTGGCTGAAAGATTGGCGAACTTGTAGTGCGTAATTAATCCCGGCTAATCTTTCCTTTTAAGGTTTGAAGGAAGATTTGATAAAAATCAGTAGGAGCCATCCTGATTAGATAAGATAATAACCAATCTGATCTTGCACGAGCATACGCTTAAGTGTTTTCTTCTCTCTCTCTCCAGGTAGCGACCATGTCATGCCCTAATAAAGATAATAATATGGATGTATTGACCGAACCCGCATATTTTACTGTGCAGGGGAACGTTGGACCCGTTCTATCTTATAAACGTTATAAGACTGAACATGAAACAGGAGAATATCTAGATTCTCACGCCGCCCAAACGGAGAACATGCATGATGATGCGCCTTCTTCGGGTGTGTTTGTTATTGAGAACTGTTTCTTAGTTCACCCTACGTCCTGGGTATTAGATACCGGATCAGGATCCCACATATGTAAACAGTTACATGGGCTACAGAAAGGTAGAGAACTGGGAAAAGGTGATCATTCCGTTCAAGTAGGGAATGGGGCAAATGTTGCATCCAAAGCAGTTGGCATATATCACCTAGTATTACCAAATGGTGATACAATAGTCCTGAATGAGTGCTATTATATACCGAACATGATGTGCAACATTATATCAGTTTCTTTATTAAGTAAAGAAGGATATAATTTTGTAGTAAAGGATAATGTTATGAACATATTCCTAGATCAAAAGTTGATTGCATCAGGCTCGTTACATAATGGCATATTCATTCTAAATCAGAATACAGTCCTCAATATACAAAACACACACAAGAGGAAAAGTTCAGAAATGAACGAATCCTACTTGTGGCACTGTAGACTTGGTCATATCAATGCGACACGACTGGCTAAGTTACATTAGGATGGTTATTTGAATTCGTTTGAATTATCATCTTATGATACTTGCCATTCATGTCTCAAAGGAAAAATGACCAAAGCTCCGTTTAGTGGACACGGAGAAAGAGTTAATGAACTCTTAGGACTGATACATAGTGATGTATGCGGTCCCATGTCTACGCCTGCCAGGAACGGTTCTTCCTACTTCATTACATTCACTGACGATCTCTCTAGATTCGGACATGTGTTCCTGATGAAACACAAGTCTGAAGCTTTTGAGAAATTTAGAGAATATAAGCACGAAGTAGAAAAACAAACAGGCAAAAGTATTAAGATCCTTCGATCTGATCGAGGAGGAGAATACTTAAGCAATGAGTTCCTAGATTATCTAAAAGAGAATGGGATTCTCTCTCAGCTTACTCCTCCTTATACACCATAGCACAACGGTGTATCGGAGCGGAGGAATCCCATCCTATTAGATATGGTGCGCTCTATGATAAGTACAGCTGAGTTACCTATTTCCTTCTGGGGGTATGCGCTTGAATCAGCAGCATACCTATTGAATCAAGTTCCAACTAAATCTGTACCTACCACACCATATGAGATATGGAGTGGGAAGAGACCATGTCTTAAACGAGTTAAGATATGGGGTTGTCTGGCCTATGTCAAAAGGCAAAATCCAGACAAACTCGAGGCACGGTCAGTTCTATGTAAGTTTATGGGATATCCTAAACATTCAAATGGATATTTTTTCTACCACAGTGAACAACAAAAAGTGTTTATTGCTCAACATGCCACCTTTTTAGAAAAGGAATTTCTTGCAAAAGAGATTAGTGGCTCTGAGGTAGAACTGGAAGAAGTTCCAGAAACACAAACTATAACTGAAGATTTAGTGGAACCAGAAGATTCGGTAGTACCCGACGAACCCCAGCCTCTCCGCCGATCTAGTAGGGTTTCTCGTCCACCTGAGAGATACTACGGTTTTCTCATTGATGGTGGAAGCGAGGATTGCATCATGGAAGATGATGACCCGACTAGTTTCGAGCAGGCCATCACGAGTGGTGACTCTGTGAAATGGCTGGATGCAATGCGGTCCGAGATGGAATCCATGTACACCAACAAAGTATGGACTTTGGAAGTTGCTCCTGAAGGGGTAAAACCCATTGGGAGAAAGTGGATCTTCAAGAAAAAACTTGGTGTAGATGGGAAAGTGGAGACTTTCAAAGCTAGACTTGTTGCAAAAGGTTTTCGTCAAAGACCAGGTATGGACTATGACGAAACTTTTTCTCCAGTGGCTATGCTTAAATCCATCCGGATCATGCTTGCCATCGCTGCATATCATGACTATGAAATCTGGCAAATGGATGTTAAGACCGCCTTTCTAAATGGTGATTTAGAAGAGAGCGTGTACATGACTCAGCCAGAGGGCTTCGTAGACAGTGGGAGCAGCGGGAAGGTGTGCAAGCTGCTTAAATCCATTTATGGATTAAAGCAAGCATCGCGGAGTTGGAACATCTGCTTTGACGTCGTTATCAAAGAGTTTGATTTCGTCAAAAACCCAGATGAACCTTGTATATACAAGAAGGTGGCAGAGAGTAAGGTTGTCTTCCTCGTATTGTACGTGGACGACATACTCTTGATAGGAAATGATATTCCTATGCTGCAATCGGTCAAGCTCTTCTTATCACAAAGATTCTCAATGAAAGATCTTGGTGATGCCTCCTGCATATTGGGAATTAGGATCTATAGAGATAGATCCAAACGGATATTGGGATTGTCCCAATCTAGGTACATTGACACCATACTAAAGAGGTTTAGTATGGAAGAATCCAAGCGTGGGAACTTGCCCACGATCTCTGGACTCACTCTCTCCAAAGAGATGTCTCCCAAGACTGATTTGGAGAGAGCTCGCATGCAATGGAAACCCTATGCTTCGGCAGTAGGCTCTATCATGTATGCGATGCTATGTACCAGACCCGATGTTGCATACTCACTAAGTGTAGTGAGTCGGTATCAAGCAGATCCTGGAGAGAGTCACTGGACAGCTGTGAAGAACATTCTCAAGTACTTGCGAAGGACTAGAGAAATGTTCTTGGTGTATGGTAACGGAGAACTCCAAGTGGAGTCCTTTACCGATTCGAGCTTCCAGAGTGATAAGGACGACTCTAAGTCGCAGCCGGGATTTGTCTTTACCCTTTACGGAGGGGCGGTTAGCTGGAAGAGTTCCAAGCAAGAAACCGTGGCAGACTCGACGATGGAGGCTGAATACATCGCTGCCAACGATGCTGCCAAAGAGGCTGTCTGGATCAAGAAGTTCATTACTGAACTTGGAGTGGTTCCATCCATTGAGCATCCAATACCTTTGTATTGCGATAACAACGGAGCGGTGGCTTTGGCCAAGGAACCCAGGTCCCATCAACGATCCAGGCATATTCTGAGGCGGTATCACCTGATCCGGGAGATAGTTGATCGCCGGGAGATCGAGGTCAGGAGGGTTGACACGAAGAACAACACGGCGGATTCACTCACGAAGGCCATTCCCCAGATACAGTTTGAGAGACTCTTCGGGATGCTCGGTATGCGATACTACAGCAGCTGGCCCTAGTGCAAGTGGGAGATTGTTAGTTGTATGTATGCCCTAGAGGCCGGTATTGTACAGATGATGTATATTATATTGGATGCTTGGACATATATAGAGATGACTTTCTTGCTCGATATGATAGTATGCTATCTGGTTGCTCTTTATCTTAACATGTACACTTGTCTCGTTAAACTGTCTTATAGTTACATGTTGATAAAGCCCTTAGGATGTGTACTTGACTACCTGGACTATGATGCAGATCATACTAGTGGGGACATGGTAGTCCATAAGTACATCCTTCAAGGTCCCTAGTCGTGGGTGTATCGAGACGGGGCATCGATATACCAGTGTAGACTAGCGTATACGCTTCTCGACACATGAGATGGGCGATGGATGATCCCATATCCATTGGTATTTGACATCAGAGATGGTATACGGGTGCTCAGTGGAGACTGGGTACACTGGACGGACTCGCCGATAACTCCCAGATGGTATTATACCTCACGTCAGATGGCAGTTCTCAGGTGACACTTGTGCAGGTTAGTCTGTAGACCCGAGATCGTCATAGAGTCTTGTGTGATTCCCACTGTGCTTTGATCTCCACCTTACCACGTCCATGAGGGCGTGCAAAACGGCGTTCTTTAGGCACAGTCCCGAGTTACATGGAGGCAATGATCGATAGGAGGGGTTTCGTCTCTCCCGGTATTGGGGGTTGATGTTGCGCTGTGCTCGATTGGCCGTAACAGGGAAGTCCCTGGCCAGGGCTGATCAGAGATTTCCTTGTAAGTGTTACCAGTAGTTTCTCGACCCGTTATGAGCCTCATATCGGCACGACTTATCGGTTATTGGGGTCTGACGTTTACCACACCTAGACTTGATATGCGACATATCAGACGAACAGACCGGACTGTACGGTAAGTGTTACTGGTTGGATTCACAGGAGTGTGAGCGGTCTAGCTCGTCGATCTTCTGATCGCTCAATACCCGGATGGCCGTTACGTTTGGCAGACCGCTTGCGGCTTGTGGGTGCTTGATATGATCATCATCTGCTACCGGCGTATTGACGAGTCTTTAGAGTCCTACACAGAGGTTTCCTGGCTCAAGCGAAACGAAATAGGAGCGCATATGAGATATGTGCAGGACCGAGAATAATGCGTGTATGTGATACCGTATTTCATTCTCGCGATGAATGTATCGATTGGTTATATGCGATATAACCTAGATATCGAATCAAGGATTGATTCGATAAGCCGATACATAGGATACTAGTCGGTTATATGCGATATGACCGGATCGTTAAATCAAGTGTTGATTTAATGATTTAATGTATAATTATATATTTGATATATTACTTTGCATTAACTAGCATTGGTTCATTTTAAAAGGATTTTCTCACTTGATGCACATTGTATATGTGATATATTTTTGTGCACTTGTTTGTATCATGTTTGATGATACTTGCTCACTTGGGTTTGTGTAAAGATTAAACCATGGTTATATGAATGATTAGGGTTTTGATTATTTGCTTAGTTATTTATTTATTTATTCATTTTGGATATTATTAAGAATGGTGGCTTATTTTGTTTCTATGTTGAAGCTTCTTGAAGTTTTGAAAAAGTCCACCATTCTTATCTCATCCTTAACCCTAACCATTCCAACTAACCTTAGTTTAATCTCTACACTTGACCATGGTTAGTATATGATAAGTATTCATATTAGTTTCATTTTTAATTTATGAAACTTATCATATTCTTCATCCTCTCCTTCTTCTTCTTCAAGAAAAACCTTGCCTTCATCAATGGCAACTTGAGCAAAAGTGAGAGAAATCCAATTCTAAAGTGAACCCACCTCCTATTTCTTCACCCTCTACCTCTTGCCAAGTAGTATAGGGTGTTTTCTTCACAAGTTTCACAACTTGGAGAAGTTGGAGCTTGAACTTGTGATGCCTCGACGTAGATCTTCTTCGGCACGAAGCCGACGACCTAGTCCGCCCGTTTCTCCGATGAAGCCGACGATTGAGTCCATAATTCGAGATGGACAGTGAGAGGACACCTACGTGGAGCTAAGGAAGTGGAGAACCGGATCTACAAAAGTTCTAGCCTCTCTCCTTTAGTTAAGATGTTAACTAGTTTACTGTTTCGCCTAAATTTCTAGTCGACGATCCGTATTAGGGTTTCTCGGTACCCATAAAATTTGAAATTGGCATGGTTGATGCCTTGTGAGACCTCTATAGTGTGCCTAGGAACCCTACACGTGGACGGCAAGATACGCGGACAACACGCTCGGTGTACCACCCCGTGCCAGGGTCTGAGCTCTCTGCAATTTGCCAAAAATTTACATATATTAGAAAATAACTCTTAGTATTACATTATATCACAGTAGGTCTATTGTAATTTACCGTTAACTCCATGGCATGAGTAATATTGCTCGAGCCACCTGTATAAGTGGGGCGACCCCTCTTCGCCGACTTCCTATTCTCTTTATTTTGATCGGCCTGTTTCTGGACAACACATTCAGATTTAGTTTTCTAATTAAGCAACACAAAAAAAATAAATTATATATTAAACAATGAATTACATTTAAAATACATACATGTTTGCGCTGAGAGTCGAAATATTGGCACAGTAGAGGCCATGTATCTACGTCGACTCTCGCAAAGGCCGGAGTATGTAGGAGGGCCGCTCTCTCTGCCTCGGTGGTCGCCATCCACAGGGAATAGCAGTCGATCTTCAGCTCATTCCTATTGTATCGGACCTTCGATTGCATATTCTTCATCAGGCCATGGAACAGAGCTTGAAGATCGAGCACCCTCCCACGGTGATCAGGGTCGGGTACAGACTGAAAATCGTAATCCAACTGAAAATACAAAAAAAATAATGTTATTAAATGTCAAGTGTTAATAATAAATATATTGGATAAATCAAATGAAAATATATATTAATACCCGATCCTGATCCCAGAAGAGGGCGAATGAGCGCCGATGCTGGTCGCCCCACTTAACGTGAAGTGGATAGTTCTTCACGAGGCGGCTCTCATCCCCATATACCGGCCGAACCTCTCGGCATAATCGTCGGTATAGCGATAATCAGGGGTAAAGAAGAGGGGGAATGATTCCTCCCCCTAGCTCTGTCGGGCCTCAGCCTGTGGGACTGATTCGGGCCTCGAGTCCCCCTCTCGGGATGGGGATGCCCTGCGTCTACAAGAAATATCAAGACAATAAATATTAAGACAAAGTGGTATTAAGAAATCAAGGTTTAATGGAAATTGAAGTGTGATATATACCTCCGGCGACAGAAGCACGAGCCTAGGCCCGGGCAGCAGCACGAGTGGGACGATAGTTCCTCCGGTGAGGAACAGCCGGTGACCCAGACGTGGACGCATCTCCAACTAGAAAATAAACATCGATAAAATTACATGAAGTTCATGTTTATTCTTGAAGGATATATAAAATGAATAAATATTTTATATTTATTCATACAAACCCGCAGACTGAACGGAAGGTATTGAAGTGACAGGAGTGGCCCCTGCACCAGACGTGGACGCACCACCTATAATTAGACAATCAAACATTGACTATATAAGTAATTGCAAAAAGAATGCGTATATCAATAATATAACATTCTCAATCAACATGTATACACTATAGGATATATAAACATACCCGTAGGTGCGGTGGTGGGCTCTGCCGGAGATGTGAAGGCACCACCTACATCCCGAGATGTAAGTACATAAGAGCAAAAAGAATGTATGTATATTTATGATATAGCATTATAAATCAATATAAATGCACTATATGATATATAAACATACCTGGAGGTGCGGGAGTGGCCTCTGTCCCTGATGTGGAGGCATCACCAACAGCTAGACAATCAAACATTGACAATGTAAGTAATTTTGACATGAATATGCATGCATATCTATAATATTACATTCAAAATGAATATCCGTGCAATATACCTGGAGGTGTGGCAAATTCCACACAGAAGGAGGCATCAGAAGGAGTCTCTGATCGGGGTGCAAGACCGGCCCTTTGAAGCTCCCTACGCAGCTCTCCGGGCGGCAGAACCGCTCTGCCTCTGCCTCTGCCGGTGCCGCGGCTGGAGCTCCTGCCGCCCCTCGCTACTCCCGTCGCCCCTCGCTACTCCCGTCATCGTCATCAAATCTAGATAAAACGGTTTGTGGACGTATTAGACAATCATTACAAACATTGATTATATATGTATAGATCGTAATATGTGAAGTAATAATATACCATTACTGATGACCTTTTTCATTTCGTGGGCGCATTAGACATATCTATTTAGATTTCATCATCGATATCTGTTCATACCAGAATATTGCATTTTATACCGCCCATTCTTACGCTCGTTTGTTTATAGGCAGGTGCTTTTAATCAGTGTTTGCTACATATTTGCAGGATACTAGTTCTCAGCTCTAAACAATGAAATTCATGGAAAAGCACGACAAATTCCGGATTACTGCCAACCACAGATAAAACACGGGTCTCCGCTCTCTATCCATGTTGCCGCACACCAGTTAAGGGACAAAATGGCAAATTGATTGTCATTTTCATGCACAAAGCTCAATGTCAACACAAGATCCAACATATCTACGCGGAGCTCGAGGAAATCATGGCAAAAGATCCATATCACATCACCTTTTGTTCTGCTGGAATTCTGGAAATATTGTGAAGAGATTCTGGGAAACAATATATACCACACTGAAGAGTACACAAAAATAGGGAAACCGACAAAAGATGAAGAGCCAATTCCTCTATAGGGCCGCGGTTCCGCGGCATAAGCACGCTAGGGCCGCGGTTCCGCGGCATAAGCACGCTTAGGCCGCGGATCCGCGGCCGTATGGTCTCCTTAGTAGGAGATCTTTTAGGGGCTGTTTGGTAATTTTATAAGGAGGCAGATTGTTGCCCTAGGTTTCCAGTTCCCTGCCTATAAATTGCCAAGAACTTGACAAGCCAAGGGTGTTCTTTTTCATGCCCTCTTTTTGTTAGTTTTTAGTTTACTTCTTCTTCTTCTTCTTCTTCTTCATCTTTCCTCCATTAAATTGTTGTGAGAGCTTTTGAGTGGATGTTAAATGAAGGTGAGGGTTATTTTGTATCATTCTTTTTGCTTAGCTTCCCCCTGAGCTCTCTACCTTAACTTGATCTTGCAACCTCTTATGTGAGCTTGTAAGTTTAAGCTTTGGTCATTGATCTCAAGGGATTGTATCATTTTGGAATCAATAATGTTCTCTCTTTTTGTGCTTCATTCTCCATGAGTTCTTTGCTTTTTCTTGATCTTGCAACCTCTTAATTGAGCTTGCAAGTTTAAGATTTGGTTATTGAACCCATGTCTTGTTTTGGGTTCTATGGTTCCTAGTTTCATTTCTTTCTCATTTACTTTCATGCACTTAAATTCCATGCACTTTTAATTACTTGCTTGTAATCTTTTCTTTTCTTTGTTTATCTTTTCTTTTGCTCTTTTTGGTTCGTTTTGTGAATGGTTGTAATATGTTATTGTTAAGAATAAATACGATATTGTAAGTTAATGTTCTTTGCTCATTTCCTTTTCCCGTTATTTTCCTTTGTACTTCGCCCAAACATTACGCAAGCGCTCCGTTAGGCACCCTATCCTACCAAGGTAACGGTGATTCCTAACTGCGACTGGTTGCGTTCGGTTTGGCCGGAGACGAAAGCAAGAGACAAGAACGGAAGGACAAGGGTCAATAAGCCGGATTCCATGAATACCGTGCTTAAATCCCCTAATCCACGTTGTTGCCGATTGCTCTAGCTTCAATTGGTCAAGAATCGGCTCAAAGGTTTTGAGTGCGGATTTCCTTAGCTTACACTTTCGTATCTTTTTCTTAACAACTTTATACTTGCATATAACACTTAGGATAGAACTGAACAAACATATACACATTCTTTATTGACTCGTCTAAAACTCGAACGAACATACAATCATCTCCCTATGGATCGACCCATGCTCAACCGGCTAGCTGCATAGTGATACCGTCCTGATCGCGGTTATAACTTTAGAACTTTGAACATCCGACACGCCAAAAGCGCGCGATCAAATGGCGCCGTTGCCGGAGAGACGGTAGCGTATTTTCTTTCTTGTTATTCGGGTTAATATTCTTTTTGTATATATTTATAAATAAAAAAATAAAATCTTTTTGTTATTTTTGATAATTTTTGTGAGCAAGTGTGCAGGCTAATCTGGAGCAAGTACAATAATCCAAAAAGAAAACAGAGGTTTTTATTTTGGAGAAGAGAAGAAGTGGAGTTCGTTGACCAAAGACAAATCCCCAAGTCAACATTTTGACCGCGGAACCGCGGTCAAAAGGTGCCTTGAGCGGCGGTTCCGCGGTCTCATTGAGGCCTATGTGCCCAATTTTTTCTCCACCCCTTTTTTTTCGTTTATCTTCTCTGTGAATTCCACCATACTGTATTTTCTGCAGATTTTTGCAGATTTGCGAACTGCGATTGTGGGGAGCAAAGTGTACGTTCAAGGCTAAGGAGATTGCAAAGTACAGTGCCAAAGATCCGGGTAGTTTCACCCGCGCAAGCGAACTTTTCAAGCTTACTGGAATTGATTCAACGGGGGTTTCCTAACCCAAAAACTTAACGGTACGTATTGCTTAAACACCTTCTTCTCAAATCCGACGCATCCAATAAACTATTCTTTGCAGGATTCTTTGCAAGTTCGCTAGCAAACGCTAAAAATTGACTAACCCGTATTTGTTGCAGTACCGAGCTTAAACTAAAAAACAATTGTTTGATTCTTTATAGAATTTTTGTTGAATTGCGCATTGCATACATTAATACGGACTTAAGGGCAAGCGAACCCCAAAACATACGGTAAAGGATTTCATCACCTTTTCCGTGGCCCACAAATCACGAACTTGAGCATAACGTTTACCCGCACAAATTTTAAAAGAAACTAGAATTTAAGCCTTAAGGATTTCGCGCTCACTAGGAGAAGTTAACTGTGTTTAGAACCTTGCTTAACGGTATATTGTTTACGGGGTTTCTAGGAAAGTGTTAACGGCGAAACCGCCAAAAGAGAAAGGGTTATTTAATTAAGGACCTTCGCGAAAGCGTCGGAAAACCTCCCCTTGTCTCTGCACTTACCTGGCCTCGTGATCAGTATATCTTGAGCCCGTATCTCGACACATTTTTACTTCGACAATCAAGTTCTTGAGCAGGTCTAGTTGACCTAGGTGAACCCTAGACCGATTAGGTGCGTGGTATTTTTGTGTCGTGATTGTTTTTGTTCAGATTCTTTTTGTGTGTATATTTCATTCTTTTATTAATAACTAACAAAATAATTAAAAAAAAACCACTTTCTTTTCCCCTCCTTTTCTCTTATTCTTCTTCATCTCTTCATATCATGGGTACCCCACCTCGAAAAACTCTTGCCGAACTTTGGTACCCACAACCAGACATTACTTCTTACGGTTCTTGCTTTGGCTAAACATCGAATGATCCCTCCATGCCCAAAATTTCATTGAAAGATCGCATAGACGCGTCTAGGACAAACACTTGCCCTCCGCAATCCACTTTGTATCAACCTTTTCAAGCTCCCCCGCCCTCTTATGTTGATACCCCTTTCGCAAGTCGTCCTTTGACTATCGCTGAACATATTGAACAATCTTGTAGCCGATCTTTCACTCCTTTCACCACTACAGATTCTTGGGATCAACAATTCCATTCACCTTCTTATCCAAATATTGATTCTACTCCTGTCCAACCATTCAATTCCTACGAGTCCTACCCGACTTTTCCACCTTCCCTAGACATTGCTTCTGAACAGCCTTTTGGGAGTTTTCAGTATCCAAACAACTTTGAATCTTTTACTGAAACCCCTTCACAACGCATGTCTAGTCTGGAACAGTCATTGGAAGACTTTAGGGTAGCGTCGTACCAACAGATGATGGATGTGAATGCGTCTATGGCCACCCTCATACAACCTAGTGACCCGGTAGCTAGTTTTCAACTAGCTCCAAATTTTCCAATGTATGAAGAGGCGGTAGGGCAGGTTGAGAATTTGAGTGGAGAGAGTGAGCTGTACCCCCTTCCGAATCAAGCCTACCCATTTCAACTTGAATCCCACAACTCTGGTTTTGAATGTCTATCTAGTGTTCCAAACGATTCATTGATTAAAGATAGAACAGACAATGAGTTGTGTGACTTTGTAGTGTTTGATTTGCCCGATTGTGAAGGGTCCCTTTTGAGTGAAACCACACCCAATCCTTTTAACCTCTACACCTCCATCTTAGAACCAGAATCGATTGAAATCCATGCTTTGGATGAGGTGTCTGAGGATATTGATTTTCACTTGATTGAGGATATTGACGCTGGGAATAATTTGGATGATGAACCTATAGATTTGGCAGAGTTTTTCTCTCCAATTCGTCATCCCGAGTCATTAACTGTTTTTCCCGGACCCCATGTGCGTCTTTATTTTGATGAAATTTGCATGGATAAGCTGAATTTTGAGGAGACTATTGAGGATAGTACTGAGGATGAACCAGTTTTAATTGATGAGTCGAACTTTCCAATTCATCCTGTTCCTTTCATTGACTGTGTACACCCTCCTGAACCTTTAACCGATAACCTTCCTCAATCACCTACCTCCATCCTTTCCATCATTCCGACCTTGCAAGTAACCGTATCATTTTCACTTCCTGTGTCTGGTTTACCAAGTTCGGCGTACCCATGGTTTCTCACGAATCTTGAGGGATTTGACCCCATTTCTCGCTATATTGATAGATTAGTACAATCCATCTTTTCACATCGATCATTACAGATTGTACTAATTTATTCAGTTAAATTTCCACCCTCAAGTTCGTATTCCACTTCTTTCTCCCTTCCGCCATTCTTCTTCTTATATACCAAGACCGTATACCACTTCTATCTCCATACGGTCTCGCGTATTCTCCATTTCTTTTCTCTACACTCCATTCTTTCACCAACCGTCGCTTTATGACGATAAAATCTTTGAATGGTTGGTGTTAACTTTTGGTCTGTGTAAGGCCTTGTATAGATTGATACTATTCTCTTTCTTTCCTAATCCTGAACTTCAACGCTTAACAGTGGAAACACTGTTTTACTTAAGTTTGGGGGGGGGACTCTTTATTTTTTGTATATATTTTTTGTTTTCCTTTTTGTGTTGTATATAATTTGTTTTTAGGGAGAGCGCCGACAATTTTGACCCTTTTGGTGTAGCCTGACAGTGAGGGCACTGTCAAGTTTAAGTTTGGGAGTATGCTCGGTAAGCTTTCTTCCTTCGCATTCATTTGTATATTTTGCATTTGCTTACCTTATTAAAAACCCACAAAAATCGAAAATTTTCCAAAAAATATAAAAACTTTGTCGTCAAGTTAGCTAATAGGGTAACTTAGATTTTTATTCTGAAAGTTTAGTTGATATATTAGAAATAACTAAATTCTAGGCTTAGGAATTGAAAATCCTAAAAATAACCCTCATTCTGTTAAACTTTGGTAAGTATACGTCCTTACAGTTTTTTTGAGAAATAGGTAATCTTGAGTTCAGTTCTTGAGTTAAGTCAAGATGAAGGGAAAGTATTGAAGCTTTACTGGTGGATAAGTCTGAAAAATATTTTCTATTCTTGAGTTCAAATTCAGAAAGAATATACCCTACAACTGCACTTACACGCACCTTGAAACTTGGGATAGTAGAGGATACCTAGAAATACTCTTGCCTGAAAGCCTAGTATGAAAGAAAAAACGGTATTTAAAGCTAAACACCAAAAGAGCATATTGAAAAATATATCCGGTCTTGAAAAATAAAAAGAAAAATAAAAAGAAAAATAGAATAAAGTCAAGACCTGGAAACTGCTATTTACGCTTTAAAGTTCACACATTCAGTAATCGGCCGTTAGTGCCTCAAGAAGCATTAATAGTCGCATGAAAAGTGTATGAGCAACACCGTCCATCTTTAAATGAAAAGAAGTAGTATTAGGTATTAGGGCAAGGGTATTATAGCTTGAATTGAATTCTTGAGTGTAGGGATGCAAATACACACACACGTAGGGTATACAATCGATGTTTGGATAAAAGATAGAAATAAAAGATAAGACTTATGTTTTCTGTAAAGTTGATAAAAATCCCTGATTTGAGACCGCACTTTAGAAGGAAAACTCAAGAGTACCAACATCTTTCTAAACTTTTTTGGAACGTATAAGATCTAAGGTTAAATAGAAAGGAAGTGTGAAGCATCAGGGTTGGATATTTCTAATTTAGGATGATAGTGTTTCTAACGTAGATACTAAATTGTAGGAGTAGAATCGATGTTAACTTATGACACTAGTTTGACGGGATTTTATGGGTGTAATCCGCTGAAAACCCTCAGGAGACAACACTCCTCCTCCTAGGGACACCTAGAGGTTTAACAGCTTGTTGCACGAGCTCAGTGCAATCGCATTCCCTGCGAAAGTGCGGTTAGGACTTTTTTGTGAATAATTGGTTTTGCTCGGGACGAGCAAAAGTTAAGTTTGGGGGTATCTGTTCATACCAGAATATTGCATTTTATACCGCCCATTCTTACGCTCGTTTGTTTATAGGCAGGTGCTTTTAACCAGTGTTTGCTACATATTTGCAGGATACTAGTTCTCAGCTCTAAACAATGAAATTCATGGAAAAGTACGACAAATTCCGGATTACTGCCAACCACAAATAAAACACGGGTCTCCGCTCTCTATCCGTGTTGCCGCACACCAGTTAAGGGACAAAATGGCAAATCGATTGTCATTTTCATGCACAAAGCTCAATGACAACACAAGATCCAACATATCTACGCGGAGCTCGAGGAAATCATGGCAAAAGATCCACATCACATCACCTTTTGTTCTGCTGGAATTCTGGAAATATTGTGAAGAGATTCTGGGAAAAAATATATACCACACTGAAGAGTACACAAAAACAGGGAAACCGACAAAAGATGAAGAGCCAATTCCTCTATAGGGCCGCGGTTCCGCGGCATAAGCACGCTTAGGCCGCGGATCCGCGTCCGTATGGTCTCCTCAGTAGGAGATCTTTTAGGGGCTGTTTGGTAATTTTATAAGGAGGCAGATTGTTGCCCTAGGTTTCCAGTTCCTTACCTATAAATTTTCCAGAACTTGACAAGCCATGGGTGTTCTTTTTCATGCCATCTTTTTGTTAGTTTTTAGTTTACTTCTTCTTCTTCTTCTTCATCTTTCCTCCATTAAATTGTTATGAGAGCTTTTGAGTGGATGTTAAATGAAGATGGGGGTTATTTTGTATCATTCTTTTTGCTTAGCTTCCCCCTTGAGCTCTCTACCTTAACTTGATCTTGCAACATCTTAAGCGAGCTTGCAAGTTTAAGCTTTGGTCGTTGATCTCAAAGGGTTGTATCATTTTGGAATCAATAATGTTCTCTCTTTTTGTGCTTCATTCTCCATGAGTTCTTTGTCTTTTTTTGATCTTGCAACCTCTTAATTGAGCTTGCAAGTTTAAGATTTGGTTATTGAACCCATATCTTGTTTTGGGTTCTATGGTTCCTAGTTTCATTTCTTGCTCATTTACTTTCATGCACTTAAATTCCATGCACTTTTAATTACTTTCTTGTAATCTTTTCTTTTCTTTGTTTATCTTTTCTTTTGCTCTTTTTGGTTCGTTTTGTGAATGGTTGTAATATGTTGTTGTTAAGAATAAATACGATATTGTAAGTTAATGTTCTTTGCTCGTTTCCTTTTCCCGTTATTTTCCTTTGAAGTCCGCCCAAACATTACCCAAGCGCTCCGTTAGGCACTTTACCCTACCAAGGTAACGGTGATTCCTAATTGCGACCGGTTGCGTTTGGTTTGGCCGGAGGAGAAAGCAAGAGACAAGAACGGAAGGACAAGGGTCAATAAGCCGGATTCCACGAATACCGTGCTTAAATCCCCTAATCCACGTTGTTGCCGATTGCTCTAGCTTCAATTGGTCAAGACTCGGCTCAAAGGTTTTGAGTGCGGATTTCCTTAGCTTACACTTTCGTATCTTTTTCTTAACAACTTTATATTTGCATATAACACTTAGGATAGAACTAAACAAACATATACACATTCTTTATTGACTCGTCTAAAACTCGAACGAACATACAACCATCTCCCTGTGGATCGACCCGTGCTCAACCGGCTAGCTGCATAGCGACACCGCCCTGATCGCGGTTATAACTTTAGAACTTTGAATATCCGACACGCCAAAAGCGCGCGATCAAATGGCGCCGTTGCCGGGGAGACGGTAGCGTATTTTCTTTCTTGTTATTCGGGTTAATATTCTTTTTGTATATATTTATAAATAAAAAAAATAAAATCTTTTTGTTATTTTTGATAATTTTTGTGAGCAAGTGTGCAGGCTAATCTAGAGCAAGTACAGTAATCCAAAAAGAAAATAGAGGTTTTTATTTTGGAGAAGAGAAGAAGTGGAGTTCGTTGACCAAAGACAAATCCCCAAGTCAACATTTTGACCGCGGAACCGCGGTCAAAAGGTGCCTTGAGCGGCGGTCCCGTGGTCCCATTGAGGCCTCTGTTCCCAATTTTTTCTGCACCCCTTTTTCTTTTCGTTTATCTTCTCTGTGAATTCCACCATACTGTATTTTCTACAGATTTTTGCGGATTTGCGAACTGCGATTGTGGGGAGCAAAGTGTACGTTCAAGGCTAAGGTGATTGCAAAGTACAGTGCCAAAGATCCGGGTAGTTTCACCCGCGCAAGCGAACTTTTCAAGCTTACCGGAATTGATTCAACGGGGGTTTCCTAACCCAAAAACTTAACGGTACATATTGCTTAAACACCTTCTTCTCAAATCCGATGCATCCAATATATTATTCTTTGCAGGATTCTTTGCAAGTTCGCTAGCAAACGCTAAAAATTGACTAACCCGTATTTATTACAGTGCCGAGCTTAAACTAAAAAACAATTGTTTGATTCTTTATAGAATTTTTGTTGAATTGCGCATTGCATACATTAATACGGACTTAAGGGCAAGCGAACCCCACAACATACGATAAAGGATTTCATCACCTTTTCCGTGGCCCACAAATCACGAACTTGAGCATAACGTTTACCCGCATAAATTTTAAAAGAAACTAGACTTTAAGCCTTAAGGATTTCGCGCTCACTAGGAGAAGTTAACTGTGTTTAGAACCTCGCTTAACGGTATATTGTTTACGGGGTGTCTAGGAAAGTGTTAACGGCGAAACTGCCAAAAGAGAAAGGGTTATTTAATTAAGGACCTTCGCGAAAGCGTCGGAAAACCTCCCCTTGTCTCTGCACTTACCTGGCCTCGTGATCAGTATATTTTGAGCCCGTTTCTCGACACAGTTTTACTTCGACAATCAAATTCTTGAGCAGGTCTAGTTGACCTAGGTGAACCCTAGATCGATTAGGTGCGTGGTATTTTTGTGTCGTGATTGTTTTTGTTCAGATTCTTTTTGTGTGTATATTTCATTCTTTTGTTAATAACTAACCAAAAAAAAACCACATTCTTTTCCCCTCCTTTTCTCTTATTCTTCTTCCTCTCTTCATATCATGGGTACCCCACCTCGAAAAACTCTTGCCGAACTTTGGTACCCACAACCAGACATTACTTCTTACAGTTCTTGCTTTGGCCGAACATCGAACGATCCCTCCATGCCAAAAATTTCATTGAAAGATCGCATAGACGCGTCTAGGACAAACACTTGCCCTGGGTTTCCAACGGCATACGACACTCTATCCCGGATGCTTCAAACACTGTGAATAGTATACTTGGAACGCTTGGTTCGGAAAGATAAACAGATCTTCCTGACCGTAAAATCGAAGTGTGTTCACACTGGTCAATCCATATTCATCTTTCCAAGTCCCGCGATTGCTTCTCTACTTATCCGTATCGGTTCGTGTATCGTACCAAGTACACTGAAATATATAAAAGGGTTCTGATTGTCCGGGATATTGGATGCCAAGTATACAATTTAAGTATCCATAATAAATCATACCATCCGATCCTACCATCGCAATCCCACTATTCTGAGTGGTTCTAGATGTTTCTATGTCCTTAACTTCGAATTTGTATCCAAGAACACCGAATCCTTTATAATATGCAACCTCCATACTAGGAAACTGAGTTAAACATCTTGAATCACTCTCTAATGATGCAGAAAAGTTCGGATCGTGGATCTAACAAAACAAATTTTATGACAAATACATAACGATATAAGTTTAGATTAAAACTGATAGCAATAACATGTTATTCGAATAACTTACATGATCTGCAACCCAATCGCAAAAATTATCCTGATGATATTTTTCCAATCGTTCATCGTTCCAATCAGGATGCCCCTCACGCACCTCGTTAAAATGAATTCTGTTCTCAATAATAAATTATGACATTAATATTATATCATTTCATACACACATAAACATAAATATAACAATTATTCTAAAATAACTTACTCTCTAATTTTTTCAAGACATACGCTATTGAGCAAGATAAACCGATATATCTTGTTGATAAATATAGTGTCTATCCTCTTATAATCGGATTTACCATATGCCTGTCCTGAATTTTTTGAGGCCGGTTAAGTCTCGTCTTAATGTTCTCGTCCAGATAACAGGAACAAAATGTGGTTGCTTCATCTAGAAAATAACCTTGCATGATAGAACCCTCTGGTCGATTTCTATTGCGTATATACTTTTTAAGAGTGTAGAGGTACCTAAAGAAAATATGTTGAATAAATAAATACGGGCATACATGACAACAATAATTTTACAAATTGTGTGAAACGAAAAATTCCACGTACCTCTTGACGGGATACATCCATCAACATTGTACCAGTTCGGCTAACTTAGCCTCAGTTGCAAGATGAACCGTCAGGTGTATTATGATATCGAAGAATGACGGTGGGATAATACGCTCAAACTTGCAAAGTATCAACGCAATAGAACTTTCTAGTTTCTCCAGCGTCACAACATCCAGTGTTTTTGCGCATAACTCTCTGAAAAAACAACATAGGTTATTAATTACTAGACCAACCGATTCGGGGAGGGAAGTCCTGAGCGTTAATGGGAGAAGGTGCTCCATGATAACATGGTGATCATGACTTTTCAGCCCATTGATCTCGCCTTTCACAATTTTTATCTTCTTGCTGGATGATCTTGAGAAACCTGTGGGAACTTTCAAATCATGCAACACCTGCAGGAATCTTTTCTTCTCCGGTTGTGACATATGATAAGCGGCATTGGGAAGTACAAACTGTAGGGTTCCTAGGCACCCTAATGAGGTCTCACAAGGCATCAACCATGCCAATTTCAAATTTAAAGGGTGCCGAGAAACCCTAGAACGGATCGTTGGTTAGATTTCTAGGCGAAAAGATAACTAGTTAACAACTTTAACTATAAGGAAACGGAAATACAACCTTTGTAGATCCGGTGCTCCACCTCCATAGCTCCGTAACGAAGTCCCCTCGCTGTCCAAATGAATTCCCGGGCTCTAGCGTCGCCTTCATCGGAGAAATGGCGAGCTAGGTCGTCGATGTCCATGCCGAAGATGATCTACGTCGAGGCATCGCTAGATCAAGCTCCACCTTCACCAAGCCATGAAACTTGTGAAGGAAACACACTCTACTACTTGGCAAGAGGTAGAGGATGAAGAAATAGGAAGTGGGTAGACTTTAGAATTGGATTTCTCACTAATTTTATCAATCCACCATTGATGAAGCAAGCTTTTCTTCCTTAAAGAAGATGAAGAAGAAGAAGCTAATTGTTATGATAAGTTAATTATTTTGAAAAGAAAATCAATACTTATCATATATTGAACCATGGTCAAGTGTAGAGATTTAATCATGGTTGAAAGGAATGGTTAGGGTTAAGCATGAGACAAAAATGGTCACTTGGTCAAATCTTCAAGAAGCTTCAATATGAAACAAAATTAGCCACCATTTTTCTCTTTATGCCTTTTTATTTATTTCCAAAATGAATAAATAGATAAATAAATGAGAAAAGGAAATAAAACCCTAATCATAAGTTTAACCATGATTTAATTCTATACACTTAACCAAGTAAACATGTATCATCAAACATGATACAATCAAGTGCACAAAAGTATATCACATATACAACTTGTGCAATCCAAGTGAGAAAATCCATATAAAGTGAACCAATACTAGTTAGTGCAAAGTAATATATCTAATATATAATTATGCATTAAATCATTAAATCAAAACTTGATTCAATGATCCGGTCATGTCACACACAACCGACTAGTATTCAATGTATCGATTTATCGAATCAATCCTTGATTCGATAACTAGGTTATATCGCATACAACCATTCGATACATTCATCGCAAGAATAGAATACGGTATCACATACACGCATTATTCTCGGTCCCGCACATATCTCATATGCGCTCCTATTTCGTTTCGCTTGAGCCAGGAAACCTCTGTGTAGGACTCTAAAGACTCGTCAATACGCCGGCAGCAGGCAATGATCATATCAAACACCCACAAGCCGTAAGCGGTCTGCTAAACGTAACGGCCACCCGGGTATTGAGCGATCTGAAGATTGACAAGCAAGCCCGCTCACACTCCAGTGAATCCAACCAGTAACACTACCGTACAGTCCGGTCTGATCGTCTGATATGTCGCATATCTCGCCTAGGGGTGGTAAACGTCAGACCCCAATAGCTCGATAAGTCGTGTCGATATGAGGTCTATAACTATTCGAGAAACTACTGGTAACACTTACCAGTAAATCTCAGCAACCCTGGCCAGGGATTTCCTGTTATAGCCAATCGAACACAGCGCAACATCAACTCCCTATACCGGGAGAGACGAATCCCCTCCTATCGCTCATTTCCTCCATGTGACTCGGGACTGTACCCAAAAACCACCGTTTTGCACGCCCTCTTGGACGTGGTAAGATGGAAATCAAAGCACAGTGGGAACCACACAAGACTCTATGACGATCTCGGGTCAACAGACTACTCTGTACCAGTGTCACCAGAGAACTGCCATCTGACGTATGGTATAATACCATCTGGGAGTTCTCGGCGAGTCCGTCTAGTGTACCCAGTCTCTACTGAGCACCCGTATATCATCTCTGATGTCAAACACCGATATGGGATCATCCATCGCCCATCTGTATGGGTCGAGAAGGTATACGCTAGTCTACTCTGGTATATCGATGCCCCGTCTCGATATACCCACGACTAGGGACTGTGAAGGATGTACTTATGGACTACCATGTCCCCACTAGTATGATCCACATCATAGTCCAGGTAGTCAAGTATACATCCTAAGGGCTTTACCAACATGTAACAGAGAGACAATCAGTATACACGTTAAGGTAAAGAGCAACCAGATAGCATACTATCATGTCGAGCAAGAAAGTCCTCCTTATATATGTCCCAGCATCCACTACAATATACATCCTATGTACAGTAATGGCCTCTAGGGCATACATATAACTAACAATCTCCCACTTGCACTAGGGCCATCTGTAGCAGTGGTTGCAGTATCTCATACTCAACCATCCCATAAAAGTCTCTCTCTGGGAAAAGGCCTTTCGTGAGTGGATCCGCTGTGTTTTTCCTCTGAGTCTACTCTCCTAACCTCGATCCCTTGGAGATCAACCATCTCCATGATCAGGTGATACTGCCTTAGAATATGTCTGGATCACTGATGGGACGGACGTTCCTTGGCATAAGCCACAACTCCATTGTCACACAATGGGAGGAACATGGTTCATCTTATGAACCAATATATACCCAAACAGCCTCTTTGGTAGCATCTTAAATAGCGATGTATCAAGCCTTTATCGTCTAGTATGCCACGGTATCTAGCTTGGAACTCTTCCAACATACCGTCCCTTTACTGAGGGTAAAGACAATGCCTGCGACTGACATTCAGTCGTCTTTATCACCCTGGAACCCTTCCAGTGATTCTCCCCAGGATCGATTGATACCATCTCACTACAACTAGTGAGAATCCTAACATCCAATTAGATCTATCTCATAGATCTAAACCCAGGATTTAGGAGGTATCACTTTGATCCTTTATGGAGAATCATTGTGATAAGCGGAGATTGACCGAGCGTAGCATAGGAAACTCCTTCCCTATCAAGAGTATGTTATCCACGTACTCTACGAGGATCATCACCATACTCCCTACTACCTTTTTGTATATACAAGGTTCATCTACCATTTTGATGATGTCAAACTCTTTGACTAATCCATCAAAACAGATGTTCCAACTCCGCGATGCCTGCTTTATCACATAAAACATCTTGCACACGTTTCCGCTGCTCCCACTGTCTACGAAGCCCTCTGGCTGTGTACTTATAGACGTTCTCTTCTAAAACATCATTTAGAAAAGCTGTCATGACACCCAACCACCAGATATCGTAGTCATGGTATGTAGCCGTGGCAAGTAGGGTCTGGATGGACTTAAGCATAGTCACTTGAAAAGGTTTCATCATAATCCACGCCTGGTCGATGACGAAAAGCTTTAACAAGTCTAGCTTTGAAAGTCTCAACTTTTCCATCTACACCAAGTAATCTTCTCAAGATATACTTGCTCCTGATGGGGATTTAACCCTTCAGATATTTCAACCAAAGTCCATACTTTGTTGGTGTACATGGATTCCATCTCAGATCGCTAAACATCCAGCCATTCTTACAGAGTCTTACTCTCGATGGCCAGCTCGAAGCTAGTTGGGTCATCATCTCATGATGCAATCCTCGCTCCCACTGTCATCGAGAAACCGAAGTATCTCTCAGGTGGGTGAGGAACCCTACTAGATCGGCGGAGAGGCTGAGGTTCGTTGGTATCTATTGAATCCTTTGGTTCTTTCAAATCATCAGCTGCAGTTTGTATAGCTGGAACCTTTCCAGTTCTACATAACAGATCTTGCCTCGAGCTTGTCCGGATTTTGTTTTTCAGACATAGGCTGGACAACCCCAAATCTTAACCAACTTAAGATATGGGCTCTTCCCTTTCCATATCAAATATGAAGTGGTAGGCAACTGATTTGATTCGAACCTTATTCAATAGGTATGCAGCTTCTCAAGTGCATAACTTCCAAAAAGGAAACAGGTAACTCAGTAGTACTCATCATAGAGCACACCTTATCACATAGGGTGTGATTGCTCCGCCCCGATATACCATCGTGCTATGGTGTATGCGGAGAAGTAATGCTGAGAGAGAATCTCATTCTCCTTTAGAAAAAGTCCAAGAATTTCGTGCTCAAGTATTCTCCTCCTTGATCTCATCATAGGACATAATACTTTGACCCTTATTTTGGTTCTCTACTTCTAACTTATATTCTGTGAATATCTCAAAAGGTTCGGACTTGTGTTTCATTAGGAACATAGGTCTGAATCTCGAAAGATCATCAGAGAATGTAATGAAGTACAAAGAACCGGTCTTGGCATGTGTAGACAGGGGACCTACATACATCAACATGTATCATCCCAAGAGTTTACTAACTCTTTCTCTGTTTCCAATAAACAGAGCTGGTGTCATTATATCTTTGTGACATGACTCGCAAGTTTCATAAGATGTAAATTCAAACTGATTTAAATATGCATCTACATGTAACTTCAGCTAGTCGGGTCACATTGATATGACTTAGTCTACAATGCCTCAAGAAGGATTCGTTCATTTCTGAACTCTTCCTCTTGTGTGTGTTCCATATACTAAGAACTGTAGTTTGATTTAGAACATCAATGCTTTTAGATAACGTGCCTGAACCGATCAACTTTTGATATAGGAAATGTCCAAAACATTATCCAACAATACAAAATTTTATCATTTCTTTACTAATAAAGAGAGTGATATGATTTTGTATATCAGGTTCGGTATCTAACAACATTCGTTCAGAATCAATGTATTGGTAATACAGGGTGACAGTGACCAACAGACTTGGCTGCAACACTTGCCCCGTTTTCTGCCTCATGAAACTTATCACCCGTTCTCAGTTCTCTACCTTTCTGCAGCCCTATGTAACAGATTACATATCTGGGATCCTGATTTGGTATCACATACCCAGGACGTAGAGGATACAGAGAAACAGTTCTATATAACGAACACACCCGAAGAAGATGCATCATATGCACTTTCTTCGTTTGGGCGGCACAGGAATTCTGGCAATCCCCAATTTCCTGCTCTGTCTTATAACAATTATAAGTTGGAGCGGGACCAACGTTCCCCAGCTCAGTATAACAAGCGGGTTCGGTCAATAAATCCGTATTATTATCTTGATTAAGGCGTGATATGGTCGCTACCTGGAGAGAGAGAGAAGAAAACACTCAGCGTGCGCTCTTGCAAGAATAGATTGGTTATTATTTTATCTAATCAGGATGGCTCCCACTGCTTTTTATCAAATCTTCCTTCAAACCCTAAAAGGAAAGACTAGCCAGGATTAATTACACACTACAAGTTCGCCAATCTTTCAGCCAGGCCAGTGTCGGTACTTTGAGGGAGGTCCCCCGTGCTTTCGCACGAACCTAATTAATGTAAACCTCGTTTTCCCAGAGGCGTAACCTCGTTAACACCTTTCTAGACACCTACTTGATCGGCTAATTGTAATGTATAAAACTCTCCCAGGAGTAACTCTTACTCGCAGCGGGTATCGGGATCCAACTATCTCATAGAAGGTATGCAATCTCATTGCAAATTTCAACACTTGAAATTCCTGATAATATTTTGCCCCTAGCGTCCTCTGACCTTGACGCAGGCCAACAAACCATAGTGCGCTAGTCAAGTTCAACCCGTCATTTCCTGATTGAATTAAACCCACCCGCACGACCCTTGACGCAGGCCAACAAAGTCGCACGACTACCCTAATCCAATCTGCATCATATGCATCAACAGATAAATACTAGTTAGCTACCGCACACTCCGCCTTGACGCAGGCCAACAAACGTAGCACGAATACTAACTACCACTTATCTGAAATGACGGAGGGCTACGACAGGTTTTTCTGAAAACCTATTGCGTAATGAACTTGATATCGTTGTAGAATCAAATGATTTTTAAAAAAATGGAGTGTTTTTGAGGCTTTTGTAGTTTTGCTAAACGAGTCACTCCCGGTGAAGGGATCGTCGGTCCTTTCCTCGTCGAATGAGGTGCGGGATATATCGTATATATCACTGTGCAAAGCAAAACTCTTAAAAGCAATCAAAAGACAAACCGAGTGTGTAGCATCTGCCAGTTATTGCTAAAGGAGTCACTCCCGGTGAAGGGATCTCGGTCCTTTCCTCATCGAATAAGGTGCAGGATATATCTCATATACCGCTATGCAAAGCAAGAACTGTAGCTACCTGTTTTATTTTTGAAATTCGATTCTACAACATCTTATGTTTCTTTTATTTCATTAAACATATTAATGAAGTCCCATCATTTAAGTACCTAAACATCACAGATAAATACGACGTACACTTATGCCATCCGCATTCGCCTCGATGTCCCATCGTGCACCGTTAGGTTAGGTTAGGTAACTAACGGCAGAGCGGGGCAGGGCTAGCGCGGGTGTAAAACATAAGTAACGCCTATATAATATATCATATATACTATATACAGTATCTATCACAGAACATCACATGATCACATCACAGATATCGCAGCAGAAGAAACATATGAAATATTGGATATATTAGGACGTCCGTGTTTTCAATACGAGCCAGTATAAAACACGGATTCCACGGTCGTGATGAATAGCCAAACCTACACCCCAAGACCCCTACGAGAGCGGCAAGCAACCCTACCAATTCTAGAGTTAGGAGACCCGGACTCGACTCCTCGAGTCGGTCTCCCACTGGACTCCAGAACCCGGTTACTTGTGCTCCCCTCCTTGGGTCTATCCTAGTGCGGAAAAGTAAATAATATACAAAGGGTGACATCTTCCGCAACCTGGAAGTGCCCCAATAAAAGAATATTACATACAAGTTTTTACATGAATGAAAATGAAAAACACTCATCTCACATAAAAACCCCCGGCTATTCAAACACGACGATCCAATATAACATATCTAGTAACACATAACATCACATGTCATCAACGTAAGTAAATATGTCCATCCCAATTGTCGTTGACATATAGCAACGAAACCGGCGATATCACATATTACACTTACGGTCACAGAAAAGAAAGTGTAAAACTACAACAGTTGGAATCCGCAACCTCCATAAACATCGCATGCCAAATCAAATGAAATACTTAGACATCACATGCCTAACAATTATAAACCCCGCATTTTAGTCTCATTATTGAAAACACTTTTCAATATTAAGTCGGGTAATTCAACAAGATTCCCGACATCCTGATTGAATGCTCGTCGCAAACTTCAATAGACGGCTGCACCCCCGATACCGTCGACGAAGTGCACCAAGGCGGAACACCGCTACCGCGAGCACCCGAACGGATGCTTTCGGCGACGGGGTTCTCCTACAGTCACTTGGTCGGGGCTATGGAGTGAGGCTGTCTATTAAGTTTACCCGGCGAGTATCCGCGTAAGCTACGTGATTGCGACGGACTTTTGATCACATCAAAATTCCGTGGCAACCGATCAAGTGAGACTAAAGTGCTATGTTTATAACATTCATTCAGTTATCTCATAACTTCTTGTGAATTCCAATTATTGTATCCCATTCCAGATAATTAGAAAATGTTAAACTTTCCGATTGAACATTCGAACACCCAAGTTTTCCCGATACAGATCAACACATGAAATAAGTCTAACAACATTCAGTTCGTGCCTCAGTACCGACGGTCCAGCCGTAGAAAGGGTCAAGCCAACGCCTCACATGTGGCACGCCATACTGCCCCAAACCCGAAGGTTCAAAGGGCAGTTCAAGACGGTCACATAATCGAGTTAAGGTTTGTTGTCTTCTAGAGGGTCCATCGCGTTACTTGCACTACTTAGAACGTCGTTAAACTACGGAAAAATCCAACACTTGGAAATTTCCCGACAGGGGAAAAATTGGGTATTTATATCCGATCGAACTTTTTAACATATTCTAAAAAATTATCCGGAAAGCCACATAGACAAAATTTGATACTCCGATCAAAACACCGAATCCCCAAAACAACCCAGAAAATTCAACTCTTGAATAAATATTAAAAATTCCCAGAAAACCCAGCATATTAAAATAGGAATTACTGTGCAACAATGGGAAGGTGACGTCATCACCTAGCCGCGGAACCGCCGCAGAAGCTGGGCTTCTGCCGCGGTTCCGCGCCGTATTGGATGAATCATGGGTCCAATTTTGCGCCGTAACTCATATATTTCCCTGCTGAATTTTTTAGCAATTTTTAATTTGGAAAAATCCACGTTTTCAGAAAAAGTCCAGAGAGCGTGGATGGGTTTGGGTTTTCGGGTCGTTCGGACTTCAAACTCCGTCTAGACTTCGCCTAAGGCTCTAGCTAGGCTCTGATACCATTGTAGGGTTCCTAGGCACCCTAATGAGGTCTCACAAGGTATCAACCATGCCAATTTCAAATTTAAAGGGTGCCGAGAAACCCTAGAACGGATCGTTGGCTAGATTTCTAGGCGAAAAGATAACTAGTTAACAACTTTAACTATAAGGAAACGGAAATACAACCTTTGTAGATCCGGTGCTCCACCTCCATAGCTCCGTAACGAAGTCCCCTCGCTGTCCAAATGAATTCCCGGGCTCTAGCGTCGGCTTCGTCGGAGAAATGGCGAGCTAGGTCGTCGATGTCCATGCCGAAGATGATCTACGTCGAGGCATCGCTAGATCAAGCTCCACCTTCACCAAGCCATGAAACTTGTGAAGGAAACACACTCTACTACTTGGCAAGAGGTAGAGGATGAAGAAATAGGAAGTGGGTAGACTTTAGAATTGGATTTCTCACTAATTTCATCAATCCACCATTGATGAAGCAAGCTTTTCTTCCTTGAAGAAGATGAAGAAGAAGAAGCTAATTGTTATGATAAGTTAATTATTTTGAAAAGAAAATCAATACTTATCATATATTGAACCATGGTCAAGTGTAGAGATTTAATCATGGTTGAAAGGAATGGTTAGGGTTAAGCATGAGACAAAAATGGTCACATGGTCAAATCTTCAAGAAGCTTCAATATGAAACAAAATTAGCCACCATTTTTCTCTTTATGCCTTTTTATTTATTTCCAAAATGAATAAATAGATAAATAAATGAGAAAAGGAAATAAAACCCTAATCATAAGTTTAACCATGATTTAATTCTATACACTTAACCAAGTAAACATGTATCATCAAACATGATACAATCAAGTGCACAAAAGTATATCACATATACAACTTGTGCAATCCAAGTGAGAAAATCCATATAAAGTGAACCAATACTAGTTAGTGCAAAGTAATATATCTAATATATAATTATGCATTAAATCATTAAATCAACACTTGATTCAATGATCCGGTCATGTCACACACAACCGACTAGTATTCAATGTATCGATTTATCGAATCAATCCTTGATTCGATAACTAGGTTATATCGCATACAACCATTCGATACATTCATCGCAAGAATAGAATACGGTATCACATACACGCATTATTCTCGGTCCCGCACATATCTCATATGCGCTCCTATTTCGTTTCGCTTGAGCCAGGAAACCTCTGTGCAGGACTCTAAAGACTCGTCAATACGCCGGCAGCAGGCAATGATCATATCAAACACCCACAAGCCGCAAGCGGTCTGCTAAACGTAACGGCCACCCGGGTATTGAGCGATCTGAAGATCGACGAGCAAGCCTGCTCACACTCCAGTGAATCCGACCAGTAACACTACAGTACAGTCCGGTCTGATCGTCTGATATGTCACATATCTCGCCAAGGGGTGGTAAACGTCAGACCCCAATAGCTCGATAAGTCGTGTCGATATGAGGTCAATAACTATTCGAGAAACTACTGGTAACACTTACCAGTAAATCTCAGCAACCCTGGCCAGGGATTTCCTGTTATAGCCAATCGAACACAGCGCAACATCAACTCCCTATACCGGGAGAGACGAATCCCCTCCTATCGCTCATTGCCTCCATGTGACTCGGGACTGTACCTAAAAACCACCGTTTTGCATGCCCTCTTGGACGTGGTAAGATGGAAATCAAAGCACAGTGGGAACCACACAAGACTCTATGACGATCTCGGGTCAACAGACTACTCTGTACCAGTGTCACCAGAGAACTGCCATCTGACGTATGGTATAATACCATCTGGGAGTTCTCGGCGAGTCCGTCCAGTGTACCCAGTCTCTACTGAGCACCCGTATATCATCTCTGATGTCAAACACCGATGGATATGGGATCATCCATCGCCCATCTGTATGGGTCGAGAAGGTATACGCTAGTCTACTCTGGTATATCGATACCCCGTCTCGATATACCCACGACTAGGGACTGTGAAGGATGTACTTATGGACTACCATGTCCCCACTAGTATGATCCGCATCATAGTCCAGATAGTCAAGTATACATCCTAAGGGCTTTACCAACATGTAACAGAGAGACAATCAGTATACACGTTAAGGTAAAGAGCAACCAGATAGCATACTATCATGTCGAGCAAGAAAGTCCTCCCTATATATGTCCCAGCATCCACTACAATATACATCCTATGTACAGTAATGGCCTCTAGGGCATACATATAACTAACACAAACTTGCCTGGTTTACCCGCTACCGGTTTACGATGCAATTCACTTCTAATTTCCCAGTCCTGTAGATCCATCCGAACATTGAGGTTGTCTTTCGATTTCCCGTCTTTACAAAGAAGCAAGTTGAGTACGTGCTCGGATACTCACTTCTCTATGTGCATGACGTCCAGACAATGACGCACTAAATTTGTTGACCAGCACGGAAGCTCGAAGAAAATGCTTAACTTGTTCCAGAATGGTGGTTTGACCTGTTTTGTCGGATCCATCCCGAAGGTCACATTATTGTAACCATCCCACTGAGCAGTCACTTCCTCTCTGGACAATGGGGCTGGAGGTCCAAGAGGCTCCTGATGACCATCAATGTGAACAACGTCTAACCTGTAGGGGTGGTCTAGAGGCAGGAAACGTCGATAGCCGCAATAACAAACCTTCCTGCTAAAATTCAAGAATTTCGATGTTGTATGTTGATCGCAATGAGGACATGCTTTGTGACCATGTACGGACCAACCTGATTGCATTCCATATGCAGGAAAGTCATTAATTGTCCACATTAAAACCGCACCCAGTAAGAAGGTTGTATTTGTGTTTGCATCGTAAGTCTCTACACCATCAATGAATAGAGATTTTAACTTCTCGATCAGAGGTCGGAGATAGACGTTGATATTGTTTCCCGGTGAGTTTGGTCCGTCGATAAGAAGATGCATCATAAAATATGATTGGTCCATAGACAACTAAGGCGACAGATTATAAACTATCATTACAATGGGCCATGTACTGTGGCTTCCAGCCATATAGTTGAATGGGCAGAAGCTGTAAGTCCATGTCACGCACCCCACGTGTTCGCGGGGAGGCGAAATATATGAAAAACAATTATCAAAGCTTCGTAACACGGACTTGAGCACACGGATCGTGTCTAAACCATTACTAACAAACAACGAGAGGTTTAACTACTTGGATACGAAGTTATACCTCACGTTACTTGTCCTTCGGGTCTTCATCGCTGTCCTCCACACCTCATCGGCTCTATGGAACATGGGTAGCTCAACGACCTTCTCGAGTCAAAGACGATCCACCCGAGAGTCTATAATCCGAGCTCCTATCTCGAATCTGAGATAACTACGGCTTCTAGTTTGCTAATCTAGAAGTCCTAGAGGGTGTAGAGTATTTAGATGGATTACTTAGTCACTTAAACCCTAGGATTCTCAACTCATGAGAGCTTTTAGGGTTTGAGGAAGAAGATGAAGACTTGAGGAGAGAGAAGTGTTTTGTGATAATGAAATGAATAATACTCATGCTAGAATAATATGAAGCATAATAATATCTCTCTTGATAATATCAAGATAATATCTAGCATGCTTCATTTAATTCTAAGGGTGAATCACCTCATGAGTCATTAAGCATTTAATGTAAACATACACCTCATCCTCCACCTCATTTAGTTTAAATCCTAAAAGGAAATAAACACAAATGAGTCACCTTCTTCTAGAAGCTTCCCGAGAAATTACGAGACTGCCCTTCCCATCCGTATTTCCGAAAAACACGGATAATTTTTGACTGAATAAATCCATCTGTATAATACTAGAATCTGGCTTAAACCAAATCCTGCTATGTTCCCTCATAAAATATCAGGAAAAACCCCAATGGGGCATCACGTGCCCAAACATGACCAGGGGTCACGTGATGGTTTCCTGGGGATTCTGCTGAAATAGAATTAAATTCTAGTCAAGCAAGCAATTAGCGGAGTCACGTACCCACAGGTGATGGGCCTTTACAAAACCACTAAAGGAACTAAAAGTATAATAAAACAACAAGGAAATATCCCAATAGGGCATCACGTGTCTATACGTGACCAAGGGTCACGTGCTGACACGTGATGATTCCTTAGCTCTTTAAAACTGCAGAATTAAATTTTGGTGAAAATGTTTAAGGGAGTCACGTGTCAACACGTGATGGGTTCCTAAGCTCTTTAATTAATAGAATTAAATTCTATTTAAAATGATCAAACAATGAGATCACGTGCCAACACGTGATAGGCTTTAAGCCTTCTGAACTAATAGAATTAAATTCTAATTAAGAAGGAATCGAGAATCCTAACTGAAAAAATATCTCTCTAAATCTTTCCAAAAAAGAAAAGATTGCGCTCTGTAAAGTGGAGTACCGTTGGATTAAAAATCCAATAGTAATAAAAATCACCAACTTATAGAAATATTCTATACAAGGAAAGTTTTCCCTGAAATTCACCAAGAATAACAAACAGAATATCTTTTGAAAAAAAAATCCAATGGTGAATAAAATTCACTGAGTAATCTAAAGGATTATGTTGATTATAAAATCGAATAATATCTTTCAATGAAAGATTGACTAAACAGATTGATTCTTTTCTTTCTCCTATAAATAGGAGCCAAGAAGAGAAGAGAAGAGGCCTTGGGAATTTTTTTAGAAAATACAACAGAGAGAAAAAAGAGAGGAGAATTTAATTCTCAAGTGAGAAAAGAAAATTTTTTCAGAAGAGAAGAGAAACCCTAGGTGAGAAAGCGGAAAGAGATCTAAACTCCATAAAGCAAAAGAGAATTTAATTCTCAAATTAAGAGTTTAACTCTTCTGAATAAGAACTTAGTTCTTTCTTTGGTTGAAAATCTGCAGAAGCATATCTCCCCACAAGTTGAGAATTTAATTATCATCGGGGAGATTCTGCCATGCAGATCCAAGACTTAAAGGGAGAATTTAAGTTTAAGGAATTTAATTCCCCCAAATTCACAGGAATTTAATTCCTCCAAATGGATCTAGGGATTAACCCTACATAAGAATTTAATTCTTCCAAATATATAGGAATTTAATTCCTCCAAAAGAAATTAGGGTTTAACTCTACATAAGAATTTAATTCTTCCAAATGCATAGGAATTTAATTCCTCTAAACAAAATTAGGGTTCAACCCTACAAAAGAATTTAATTCTTAAACAAGGGACTTAAAACTCTCCATGCACGTAAAAAAGCCACTATCCAATCTGATCACGTGGCAACACGTGACTCCCCTCCTCAATGAGTAAAAAATAAAGAATGAGACATGGTCACGTGTCCCCATGTGACCCTTAAATAGACTCCTCAAGATGAGAAAGAAAAAAGCTTGGAGGCAATGCCTCACGTGCTCACACGTGACCCACAAAACAAAATGGAACAAATCCAAAGGCAGTACTAAGTTATGGCGCCTCACGTGTCCCCATATGACCCTTGACTAACACTTTTTTAGAAGGGCAAATGAGTGAAAACAGAGGAATTAATACCCAATATATTGGCACTATCACGTGTCCACACGTGATGATTACAAAGGATAAGTGTTTAACACTTATTTGCAGATTTTGAGAGTAAAATAAAGGAGGTTTAGCCTAATTCTCAGGCGCCTCACGTGACCCTACGTGACCACCTCATTTCTTAGTGTTTAACACTATTTTGAGCGTTTTGTCCCTAGTGTTTAACACTGTTTTAAGCACATCGCGTAGGAATACTTGACCGCCAGATATGTGCTAGTGTTTAACACTATTTTCAAACTAGTCTCAGCCTAAGTTGGCTAAATCTTCCAAAGGCAAGACTCCCCTTTTGACCGAGCCTCAAGTACATCCTTATCTTCCAAGATTGATCATCTCATATGGTATATAAGTGCTCAGCACTCAATAAAAGACAAAATGTTGTCAGAGCCCCAAACCCCGGTTTTGCATTGCTAAATAATGGGGGGCTGAATCCAGACAAATGTTCAACAGTCCAAACAAAGGTCCAGCATTTCAAACCTAATTGGACTTAGCCCAAGTTGGCCATAAGTCCCCAATTCAGATTTAACTGAGCCCATGTGCTCATAATCCAATTAATTGATCTTATTCCCAAATTGGACTATACATTTCCCAATCATCTCTTCACTCCTTTGATATTTGTCGTTGTAATCCTTCAACGTCTTCAAAGAGATGACGGGTCCCGATAACCAATCATTTTACGGACTGTGGGGTCCTTAAACCCATGGACTATGATGTCCTTAAACTTTATAGATTATGACGTCTTTAAACTACGGACTGTGGGGTCCTTAAACCCATGGACTGTGATGTCCTTAACCTCGGACTCTGGGGTCCTTTAAACCCATGGACTATGATGTCCTTAAACTTGGATCACCATGTCCTTAAACTGGTAATCGACCGCAATGTCCCTAAACTAAACAATAGAGTCCAAATGCTCTTTTGTTGGATCTAAACGATCCCATTAAGTTGATCTTAGTCTAAAATTTGACTAAATTATCCTTAACAAACGTTTAAGTTGATTTTAGTCTCAAATGAGACTAACGTATCCTTAAACCCAACCCCCAAACCCAAATCTAAGAAAATACGGATTTGGACTAATCCACACCCTACGGGCGACGACATAAATTAGTCTCCGTATACAATCCACGGGCAACCAAAAAACAAAACAAACACACACGACACGAAGTGACCATCTAGAGAAGGAGAAAGTGGTTACCGCGATGCGGTAGCATAATTAACTGCAGGGGTTTGCGCCTGCAGGGAAGAGCGCCCCCACAATCAAAAACCCTTCAATGAGGGGGAATCTGACGAAGTCTGCTACATCGGCCACATCCGTTTAAACCTTCGATACATGGTGTCATAAACCAACTTGGCATCTTCAGAGAGATGGACGGATAGCACCAATTAGCATCTGCCCCAAAATTCAGGCAAGACAGACCTACGTGGTCGCTTCTCTGTGTTCGGAGGAGAACAGATTCTGGCACGCCCGGTGATACATTTTCCTCTTTCCACTCCACACTTCGTGTGTCGTGTTCGCGAATGAGTCGTGGTCTTCTATGGTTGCCCCTGGATTCGAGGTACTAAGATTTGGTGTCTTGCTCCGTGCAGAAAACAGAAGATCAATGGCTTCAAATTGCACTAACTGCAACTGCAACTCTCGCTCCGTCCCGTCCGGAAGAGTGACTTACGGGCCCCAAGCGGCCTCCATCTTCGCTATGCTGGTGGAACAGGTGACTTAGGCCACTACTAGATTGTTCTTCGGGACCATGCTCCCGCCAACAAGCTTCAGCGTTCCTGTACCATCACAAGAAGCTCCCAAGAAGTCGGTCTTTGATCGGCTTGCAACTACTACGGCCCCTCTCAACGGGTTGCCCAAATTTAGTGCCTCAGTTTTCAACAGACTGGGCCAGAACACCAACAACCCCACGATACCTGAAGCAGCCATCCCAAAGCGGATAGCCATCTTGGCTCAGGCGGACGAAATCATTGGAAAGGCTTCTCCTGCCAAGAAGTCAGTTTTCACAAGGCTGGCCACTCCGGCTCCCGCTCTAGAAGAAGTCACCTCTGGCCAGAGGTCTGTATTCGATAGGTTGGACATTACTTCTCAACAGACATCGGTCTTCAAGAGGCTGACACCGGCGACAACCCTTCACCAAAACATGAGGCATGAAGAAGTCACCCCTACAGCTGAGACAATCCCAATGGCTCGACACGCTCGACGTCGCCACTGGCGCTGAGTAAGGAAGGCTGGGGGCAGCTCCCCTTCTGGACTGACTTCGTCAGCTCCCATGGTGGAAATCGATGCTGCTATTCCAACTGGGAACAACTTCGAACCGCTTAGGAGGGTTCGCAAGCACTCTCCAACTACCGTGCTGAAGAGATCTCCTCCACCCGTGGAGAATACTACAGAAATGAAGCCGGAGCAGCCCCCTCAGCGGCTGTCGTCCAAATTTATAAAGTCTGGCGACAGGTCCAGGAATCGGTGATTGACCAGGACTACTCTCTCCGGCTAAAGAAGATTAAAGCTCGGTAAGAAGAGAGCCATTCCATGATACCACAGAAGATGTCATCTGTCTGGGTGCCCGCGGCAACGGCTCCCTCAACTTCAACCGCTCATAAGAGAAGGAGGCCATAGAAGACCCCCGTGTCCGTGACGAAACGCAAGGACACCGAACCTAAACGCTCCAAGTCTGGGGGTATGATGGTAACACATACCGTTTATATGGCTTTCGGAAAATAGGAAAGCCGTGCTTCTACGGGTCATCGATCGCTTACTCGATCGATAACAAAGGCTCAGGAGCAACAACAGCAGAAACTTCAGGAGATGCTAACTGCAATGGCCGCACTCACTGGGTCGAAAGAAAATCCGGAGACCTCAGAGCAGCGTCAGGAACAAGAAACTGATGCTGATTTCCTCCGAAGAATGCTCGAGAGGAAAGAAAAAGAGGCCGCGAAACAGGCGGCCAACATAAAACGAATGGCTCTTTTATTCCAAGACATGGCCGGGATGATGTTACAGCGGAACCTCCAGCTGAAGACCCCCCAATTATCATTGAAGACGACAGAGGGGAGACGTCAAACCCTCCTCCGACTCTTTCAGCAGCCAAGGAAGAGACCCTCTCCAAATCCGCTCTAGATGATTACATTACTCAGCAAATACGAGCTCACCAGGCGAATGAAGCGGCTGGAAAAATCGTTAAGACCGGACGACCCTATCCGGGCTGGTATGACTAAATAAGGTACCCGCCGGGATATACGATCCCCAAATTCCATGTGTACAAGGGGACGGGAAATCCGCATCAGCATGTCTCCCAGTTCAGGGCTATATGTGGCAACACTGGAGGTGACGATAAACTGCTACTTCGCCAATTCGTCGGCAGCTTGGCGGAGACGGCGTTCGAATGGTATTCAGAGCTCCCCAATGAGTCCGTCAAAACCTTTGCAGAAATAGAGCTGTTGTTCACACAAAGATTCGCAAGCGCTAGCGAGCGTACTCCGATTACCGCACTAATTAACGCCAGGGTGAAGCTAGGCGAGACATGGGTTCAATACGCAATACGATGGCGGAATCTATGGTCGAAATGTGAGCAGCGCATCGAAGAAGCGCCAGCAGTGGGCATGTTCATGGGTACTCTCGACCCTCAAGCGACCATCTCCCAATTTATGATTTTTTTCAAGCCGACCACTTTCCAGTCCTTGATTGATAAGCGGGCCCAGATGGACCAGATGGGCCACAGGCCCTCCTTTTCGAAGTCGGAGCCGCGGAATGAAAAAGGGAAAGGGAAAGCGACCTTCGTCGCCAATGGTCAACAGCATCCCAGTGGTCCAAAATTAACGGATCGCCTAGACGAGAGACGGCGATACTATAATGAGAAAATAAAGCGCCTTTATTCGTTTCCCCGGGACAAAACGAGGAGGTTGTTCGAGCTAGCGGTGCGCAACAGGCTCATTAATTTGCCGAATCCAAAACGCCCATTGCAACCCGGTGAGGCTAATGGTCCCAATTATTGCCCCTACCACCAAGCGGTAAGCCATCTCATTGAAGATTGCTTCGTCTTTAAAGGCTGGATCGAAGACGAATACCAACTGGGCAAGTTCGCATTGTCTGAGAATTGGAAAATAAACCCGCCGTAGCCGCACGCTCTCAAAAAGACGGACACACCGGGGGCATCATGCTCTTTTGTAGAAGAGGCTCCATGGGAGGTCGCTCTTTCAGCCAAAACCAAAAGAATGCTGAAGGATCTCCAAACATACCCGGCGATCAAATGGAAAAGTCCGTTGGAACCCGAAGTCATCAAGGGAATGCTAAAACCGCACCCAACTCCAAAAATTGGTAGTGATAGTCAAAGCACTCACATCCAGCCGTCAAAGTGTTCGAAGAAGAAGAAGAAGGCCAAAAAGCCCGTGAAGCCTAGTGACAAGCGCACGGACCTGCAAAAACAGATTGACGCATTGGAAGAATATAATCAGAAGGCACGGACCCCAGTCACGCTCCAAGAATTTCTCATCCACGTCCTTGAGGACGGAGATGATGACAATGGAGAAGAATCGTCGGACGAGTCTGAGGATTACATGGCAAGTTATCATGTGATCTCTTACTCGTTAATAAACGGTGAAGAAGCTCCTGACGCAAAGAAATCAGGGGCAGATCCTGAGCCGGAACTTCTAGGACCATCAGATGAAATGATTGATGCATTCCTGAATGAAGCTCTTCTTAAAAGCAAAGCTGATCAAGAGCACGAGATGGCCATATTTGAAAAGGCCAAACGTCGGCGACTGGACGAAAGGGCCGAAACATTCCTAGTAGATCAAAGTACATCCGCCGCAAATAGAATCAGGTTCAAGATGAGGAAAAGGTTCGCTAAAGCCATATCGATGGGAATGAAGCTGCCACCCTCCGAAAGAAACACTCCTGATGAAGCGGATATACATCCTAGCTATTGATTATTTCATCGAAAGGTTGCGCACCCCACCGAAGAGTGCAACGCTTTTAAAAGCTGGTGGCAGGGATATGTTGCTCACCGACAACATTTCAAGCGGATGAAACGCAAAACTCGTCGGGAACAAAAAAATACGACCGAGGAGCGCAAAAGAAATGTCGGCAACTGTCATATGGTTGACTACGGGGGATCGAAAGTTCTTACCTTCGGGAGCGACTCTGACGAAGAAATGACTCTTGGCCCCCTCTTTAAAGAATTCACCTCGAGAAAAGAGGAAGAACCAAAGAGCTGTGAGAACATTCAGCTGCGCAATCACACATTACCTGAAAAGAATCTCGGACCCATGAACAAGGGGTCAAACAAAAAGGATAAGGGGAAAGAAAAGGTCCCTGAGGATATTATCCTCGATGACCAAGCCGTCGAAGAGCTGACAGCCAAGGACCCGCCCAAGAAAAGTAAGATGGATTACAACGTTCTGGCACACCTGGGGAAGATACCCTCACAGCTTAGCATTCTCGACACCCTTATGCTATCTAAAGAGGCGAGAGATTCTTTGATCAAAGCACTGCAAGAGCCCGAGCAATTCCAAGCTTTCCTCGCCGAAGAAAAGATGAAGGACGAATTAGAAGAAGTGCACACAGTCGGTATCACCTTCAGCGATGAAGATCTCTTCCTCGGGACGTGCGAGCACAACCGTCCCCTCTATGTGTCCGGATACTGTCATGATATCAATATAGGCAAAATTCTGGTTGACAATGGGTCCTCTGTCAATCTCCTCAATGTAAGAGTGTTGAAGGAAATCTGCATGAGCGTTTAGCATCTCGCTCGTGATAAAATCACCATCTCCGGGTTTGACTCCCAGTCATCACGGACGCTCAGGTCTGTAATATTGACACTACGCTTTGGGCTGCTTGTCACGGACATCAAGTTTCATCTCATTGACGCCAAGACTTGCTACAACGCTTTGCTCGGCCGGCCTTGGTTACACGAGTATAACATTATCCCTTCTACACAACATCAGTGTATGAAGTATTTCAAGGATGGTCTCGAGTATACTGTGACAGGGGAGTTGAACCCATTCTCCGTGAATGAAGTCCGAAAGTACGAAGATGCAAAATACTTCTTACCAGATTTCAGGACACAGAAAGATGTCACAAACTGAAGAACAAAGCTATCACCACTATTCCAGTCTTCGGGAGTGACACTGAGGAGGAAGAAGAAATAGTTTATTCAGGGCTGCCCCAAAGCAACAAGCCGGGACCATCCACCCCTATGCTGGTCTTCGGAAGAAACTCGGAAGATGAAGTCAATGCCGTATTTTCTGTTCGGCCATTAATACAAGCCTTTGCTGGCGATGATCGGAGTTTGAAAATCGCCATGGTTCCGCAAGAGCATTACAAAGAGCTCGACGCACTTAATACCTATAATGTGCAGGAACTGCAGACATTCTACGTCCTTCCCAGGCGAAGAGATGAAAGGCGATCCTCTTTTACCGATCAACGGAATCCAAATTGAAGGAAGAAGTTTGGCACGGCGCCGATTCTGCACTTGACAGGCTCCAGCCCATCCGTCTGCCCAGATACTACACAGAAGGCTTAAAAAGGCTATTGAGGGGCCAAGGCGTACCTTTTAAACAGACTGCTCGACAAGCTCAGTTCTACAACAGGATCTGGGACGTCCCTGGAACTCAGCGAAAATTGCCCAACGGGAAAATAGAAATGATCGGGCTTGGATATGTTCAATCCAAGAAACGGGAACGATTTCATGACTGCTATGTCATACAAGACTTTGACGAAGAAGGAGATGTTATGATAAAAGACGCTAACCCTGAACCAAAACGAGGTCCCGCCATGAAAATGCCAAGTCCGTCGTTTGAAGAAAATATGGATAAGCTAATAAGGGAAGCAGGTCAAAAGGTCCGGGATAATCATAATCGCGAAATGGCCATTTACGAAAAAGCCAGGATGCATCGCCTCCTTCAGCAGGCCATGGAGAATGACAATGCCTGTCGTCGCCAACCTGTCATACAAAAGACCCGGCGTAGAGGCAAAAATAAACCAAAGAACGGAAAAAGCGTTCGACGGCAGCAAAGCGGGTCTGAGAAGCCGCGCAATCAAGAATCGAGCAGCCAGGATCCGTCTCTTATAAAGAAGATGGGTCGAGAATATTCTTTTCCCCAAGACAAGACAAAGAAGATATTCGATCTTGTCATGAAACATCAGATGATGACACTCCCGGAGTCCAAGCACCCCGAGCAAGCAGGCGAGGTTTCTCACCCAGACTATTGCTCCTATCACCGAGCAATAGGACATCCTCTTGAAGACCGCTTCACCTTCAAGAACTGGGTTGAAGACCAGTATCAACTTGGCAGGTTCGCTCTATCCAGCAGCTGGAGGGTAACACCGCTGCAGAAGCATGAACCGAAAGCCACGTATGCAGCGAGAGTAGAACCAGAACAACATCGGTCTTGGAAGCGATCTCGCACCTGTCACGTGATAACGATGTCAGGAGAAAGAATATGCGAAGATATGGCTGATCTCCTCTGGTGCTTCAAAAACGATGATAACGAGGTGATCTCCGAGTTCCTACCGGTGCCAAAAGAGCTGGAAGATGGGATACATACTACTGTAGATAACCTCAGAAAAATCGACTTGGGAACGACAAACGACCTAAGGCCGACGTTCGTCAGTGAACTGTTGTCTAAAGAAAAGGAGGCTACGCTTAAAGAAGTGCTCATGCAGTATAAAGACTGTTTCACATGGAACTATTCCGACATGCCCGGATTGGATCCAGAAATAGCCGTGCACAAATTGGCGATATCTCCGGACGTCAGGACGATCAAACAAGCACCGAGAAGAATGCGGCTCGAGCTTGAAATGAGCATCAACGCCGAAGTCATGAAGCTAATCGACTCCGTCTTCATCCAAGAAGTTCAGTACCCTGACTGGAGTGCCAACATCGTCCCAGTAATAAAGAAAAATGGGACGGTGCACATATGTGTGGACTTTCGAGATCTCAACAAAGCTTGCCCAAAGGACGACTTTCCAGTACCGGTCATTGAGCTGATGATAGATAATACGTCCACTTACGAAGTTTTCTCCTTCATGGATGGCTAATCAGATAAAGATGCATCCTAAGGACCAGAAGCATACCGCTTTGCGTACCCCTTTGGGTATATTCTGCTACAAGGTGATGCCCTTCGATCTAAAGAACACCAGTGCCACCTATCAGAGGGCCATGACGAAGATTTTCGATGACCTCATACATGAGGTCATCGAATGCTATATTTGTTAGTGTATATGCCCTAGAGGCCATTACTGTATCATACTAGTTTGTATATTACTTAATGGAAGCTTGGGATATTCACCTTGTATATACAATCTTGCTCAAAATAGTAGTATGCTACTTGGTTTGTTTCTACTTCAATGTGTACATGTGTTTATTTTAGTATATCGCCTATACACATTAGTGGAGCCCTTAGGATCTTTTGCATGATTACCAGCGTTGTGATGGCAGTCACACTAGTGGGGGCTGGGTAATCTATAAGCACATCCTTATGCAGGTCCTTAGTCGCAGGACTATCGAAACAGGGCATCGATACTCCGAAGTAGACTAGCGCATGCGCTTCTCATCCCAGAGTGGGAGATGGTCTGTCCCACAGCCATCAGTACGTCGTACTGGAGATAGTATGTGGGTGCTCGTTGGGTTACGAGTACACTGGACAGGACTCGTCGGGAACTGACCGGTTGGTATTATACCTATCGTCAGTTATCAGTTCCTAGGTGACATGAGTATAGCTTAGTCCGCTGACTTGACACTGTCACTTCGCCTCGAGTGTGTTCCCACTGTACTTTGATTACTACCCTACCACGGTTCAAAGGAGTCGTGCAAACAGGTAGTAGTTGGGTGCAGTCCCGAAGCACTTGGAGGCAGTGACGATTAGACAGGATTCGTCTCCCGGTATTGGGGGTTGACATCGCGCTGTGTCTAGGAAAGCCATTACACGAGTAGTCCCTGGCCAGGGCAAGAGAGATATACTGGTAGGCTTCCAGTGTTATCTCAGGGTGTATTGGGCTTCACTCCGACACGACTTGTACCGCTATTAGGGGACTGACGTTTACCGCCCCCCTAGGCCCGCCATGCGATGTATCAGACGAACAGACCGGACTGTACGGAGATTGTCACATTCAAGCTCAGTAGGAGTTCAGATGGGTTTCACCTCGTCAGTCTTCTTGTCGACATCTACCTGGGGACCGTTACGCACAGCTAGTGCCACTTGCGGTCTGTGGTTAAACCCACTGCCAGCGTAGTGTCGAGTCTTTAGAGTCCCACACAGAAAGCTATTCGCCTTTTGGCAAAAGAGTAGAGGTCGCATGGTTTTGCGACAGGTCGCATGGTTTTGCGACAGGGTCCGGTCACATCCGTGCACTTGTGCACGTACAGTGTCCGGACAGTTAACACTAGCGGGCTTTGGTTTAAACCAGATCCTAGTGTACGTTTTGGGATTGGTTTTATCCAGTATGTATTCGTGTTCCTCGGAACGCGAATGCGGGTGTGTATGCACAGTTGACGGAGAGACAGAGGCAGAGAATTCTCATTAGGGTTGTTGACCGTTGACTGTTGACTATTGACTTTTTGCTCAACCCTAATGAGAATATGATATGTAATTAACAATAATATTAATTAAGTATTGTGGTGACATGGTTGTTGAGGGGTTGACTTTGTTGACTTGTTGACTTTGTTGACCGGTTGATTGGGTTGGACTAGTTGACCATCATGATGACAATGGCTATCATTTCATGGCATAGACTTTTTACTTGCTTGTTCTCTTGTGCAATATGAGTGCATGAAATGATATAGCCATTTTGACTTAAACCATTTACACAATACTTGATTACTATTTTTGTGATGATGGTTTTGGATTATGAGAGCCAAGTGAGAAAAGTCTTGCTCATTCTATCATTTTCATTCTCTCTCTTGTGTTCTTGAGCTCTCATCTCCTTCCTCTTGCTCTCTCCCTCTCTTTAGTCTATGGTTCACTTGTCTCATGTGTTGAGAACCAAGAACCATAGAGAAAATCCCAACACACTCTCCTCTACTCACTCTAGTTCATAAGGTTTAGCAAACCGAGTGAACTAGTTTCTTCAAAGTTCGAAGAAGAAGCCAAAGGTAGAAGCTTTCAGGTGGATCGATCTTCGGCGCAAGGAGAAGACGGGGTGAAGCCGATCCGGATAACCATCGAGGCTTGAAGACGATGGAGTTCAAGAAAGAAAGGTATAACCCCCTAACCGAGTAGTTAACAACTCCTAGTTAGGTTGTTAGTTAGATGTTTAACAAAGATCCGGTTTTGAGTCCATGTTACCGCCTCTAGAAAATTGTTTTTCACCAAATTCCGCATGCCCGAAAGTACCGGGAGAGGTAGCATGGATTTACAGTGGTATCAGAGCCTAGTTAAACTCTATCTAACATGTTAGCATAGTAGCTAGAAATTCGATCGGAGAAAAATTCCCGAAATAAACCCAAAATTCAAAGTTGCTGTCGATTTTTAAAGTTCTGTAAAATTGATAAATTTCATCTTTAAAATCGGCTCAGGGTTTTTATTAAACACCCATGAAATTTGGTCCCACGAATCAGTCAAAGCGCCGCGGAAACGCGGCGGGAGCACGCTCCCGCCGCGGTTCCGCGGCCGAGTTGACTCGGCCGAGGTCCAAATTTTGTGCAGTGTTTTTATGGGGTTGTTTTGGGATTTTTGAAATATGTATTTTCTGCCCAGATTTTCCAGAACGAAAATTTTGTGTTTGGGGCCTGAAAATCCGTATTTTTGATCGAACTTCTAAAGACTTAAGCTGACGGGTTTTTTTATCTGTGATGTGATATTTGTATTGAATGTCTGCTAATCGCTATATGTCGATTAGCGGGGGTTATACAAATCTGTGATCTGTAATGTTATTGGAATGTGTATATGAATTCATTGGATTGTCGGGGTGAATAGCCGGGGGGTTGTGAGGCGAGAGTTTTCTTTTCTTTCAATTCATGTAAATTTGTAAATTGATGTAATAATTATTTGTATGGCCGCACAACCGGGTCGGGGTTGTAGCCGTCATTGTATAATTTCTTTTTACTGTTTTTGCTCCTAGGATAGACCCATGGAGGGGGTGCACAAACTACCGGGTATGTTGAAGTGCCGAGTGGCCTACTCACGGAGTTGAGGGAGGTTGCTTCGCTTCGGGTACTTGGCGGGTAGTTTGCCGCACCCGTAGGGGTCTTGGGTGGGGTATTGGCTATTCACCGCGACCGTGTAATCTGCTTTTCGTTACAGGCTCGTACGAATTGCGGATTCCTAGTATATCCAATGTGTTCATCTGTGATCTGAAATGGCTATCATTGCAGTATATCTATATATGATATTATTTAGGCGTTGCTTATATTTTACAGCCGCGCTAGCCCAGCCCCCGCTCTGTCGTTAGTTAAGTAACCTAACGGGTAATGATGGGGCCCCGTGGCGAATGCGAATGGCATAAGCGTACGTCATATTTTGGTTGTTTTCTGCAATGGTAGGATTAAATGATGGGACGCATTAAAAGAACTAATGCAAGAATATCACGCATTAAAATAAATAATGCAAGAAAAATAAACCAAGTAAAAGTCGTTGGAACACTTTCGAAAAACCACTCGGTTCTTTTCAAAACTAACTTTTAAATGCGGAGCTTGAGCCACTCCTTTTAAAAGCTATCTCGTTCCATCGATTATATCAAGTTCACTACATTCACGGTTTAGCCAAAACCATTCATAGCCCTCCGTCGTTTCACATGGATGGTCAATAGTATTCAAGCTATGTTTGTTGGCCAAAGTCAAGGCATAGTGATTGGTAGCTATTGGGTATTCATGTGCAGCATAGATAGATGCGTTAGTTTGGAACAGTCGTACTGCCTTGTTGGCCAAAGTCAAGGGTAGGTGCGGGTGGAGTCAAATTAACCTGGAGAACGACGGGTAGAACTTGACATGTGACTTATGATTTGTTGTCCAAAGTCAAGGTCATAAGAGCATGGGGCAAAAATCCACATCGGGAGTTTCAAAAGAACTGAAACTTGCTAGTGTTGCATACCATTTGGAGTGTGATGATTCTGGTAGGATTCCTTCAGTTTCGTCACGCAATGATATTTGGATCCCGATCCTACTGTGAGTATATGCTGCTCTTCGGGAAATTTCTCACTTAACGATCAATGCTATAAACCAAGTAGGTGTCTAGAAAGGTGTTAGCGGGGCTACGCCCCCAGGGAAAAGAGATTATTTAATTAAGGAACTTCGCGAAAGCGTTGGAAAACCTCCCTCGAAGTACCAACACTGGCCTGGCTGAACGGTTAAGCAAGTATTGTACGGTGAGATTGATCCTGATTAATTCTTCCTTTTTGGTTTGAGGAGGGATTCGAGAAACAGTGGGAGCCATCCTGTTTAGACAAACTAAAAACCATTCTAAACTTATAAGAGCATCATGCTGAGTGTTTCTTCTCTCTCCTAATTGCAGCGACCAATCGACATGACTGGACTTAAGTTACTTCTAGATAAAAACATACTGACAGGGCCAAACTACAAAGATTGGCTCAGGAATGTCAAGATGGCAATCACTTACGACAAGCTGGGGTATCTTCTTACCACCAAAGCTCCCCCTGTCCCAGGTCCCAAAACCAGCGTCGCGGATAAGGAAATCCGTAAGACCTGGGAAATCGATTGCGCGAAGGCCAAGTGCCTCGTGCTTGCCTCTATGGACAACGAACATCAGAGGAGGCACGAGAATATGGACCTCGAATCCATATTTCTCTATACAAAAGAACTGTATGGAGAGCAGTCTCATATCGCAAGATACGAAGTGTTGAAGAAGTTATTTTCGGCAAGGTTGGCCGTCGGATCATCGGTAGCGGAACACGTGCTTAAGATGATTGGCTACATAGAAAAGCTCGCGGACCTTGGGACCACGTTGGAGAATGAGCTCTATACGGACTTGATTCTCCAGTCCCTTCCTTCCACTTACGCCCAGTTTATCCTGAACTTCAACTTACAAGAAAAAGAAGTTGAACTTTCAGAACTCCTCAACATGCTGAGGAGCGCAGAGGGCACCCTACAGAAAGGTAGGGAAACATCCACTTTGTTTGTAGGAGGATCTTCCTCTTCTAGGTCCAAGGCGAAAGCCAAGGGAAAGAAGAAGAAAGCCCCCGCCAAACCAAGGGGCGGTGTTAGTAAAGTGGATACGAAGGGAAAGGCAAAAGCAACAAAGAAAGTGGGAAAGCTTGTGGATAAGGAAGAATGCTTCTATTGTCATAAGAAGGGACACTGGAAGAATGATTGCAGGGCTTGGAAAGCCAGGACACAGGAATTGAAGCAGGTTGCAGCTTCAGCTTCAGGTGTGTATGTTATTGAAAACTGTCTTTCGATAAACTCTACTTCCTGGGTATTGGATACCGGATCAGGATCTCATATCTGTAATTCTTTGCAGGCATTGAGAAACCGTAGGGTTTTGAAGGCAGGTGACATGACCCTCAAAGTTGCAAATGGAGCTAGCATGGATGCTAAGGCCGTGGGGGACTATCACCTGGGGTTGTTTGATGGACACGTTTTGGTTTTGCGTAATTGCTATTTTGTACCCAACGCAACTTGTAATATCATTTCTGTATCTTTGACTTCTAAAGAAGGTTATGAATTTGCGTTTGTAAGTAATGTTGTAAACATTCACCTTAATCAAGTTTTGATTGGGTCAGGTACATTAAGCAATGGTGTATACGTATTAAACCAACCACAGATTTTCAATGTCCAGAATACACACAAAAGAAAGTCTCCGGAAATCAATCAGACTTTCTTATGGCATTGTAGACTAGGTCACATCAATGAGAGAAGGTTGTCGAAGTTACATACAGAAGGATATTTGAATCCGTTCGAATATCAATCGTATGCCACTTGTCAATCCTAAGGAAAGATGACAAAGACTCCGTTCACTGGACACGGAGTAAGGGCGAGCGAGCTCTTGGGACTCGTACACAGCGACGTGTGCAGTCCAATGTCTACACATGCGCGAAGCGGTTATTCTTACTTCATTACTTTCACGGATGACTTTTCAAGGTACGGTTATGTCTTCTTAATGAAACATAAGTCCGAAGCCTTTGGAAAATTCCAGGAATATAAGAATGAAGTAGAAAAACAAACCGGCAAAAGTATCAAGATTCTAAGATCGGATCGAGGTGGAGAATACTTGAGTGCCGAGTTCCTGGACTATTTAAAAGAGAACGGAATTCTCTCTCAGCTTACTCCTCCATACACTCCGCAACATAACGGTGTATCGGAGAGATGGAACCGAACCCTATTGGATATGGTACGGTCCATGATGAGTAACGCTGAGTTACCGTGATCATTCTGGGGGTATGCGCTAGAATCAGCTGCATACCTTTTGAACCGAGTTCCAACTAAGACTGTGCCTACTACACCATATGAGATGTGGTGTGGGAAGAGACCTTATCTTAAGAACATTAAGATATGGGGATGTCCAGCTTTTGTTAAAAAGCAGCATGCGGACAAGCTCGAGGCACGCTCAGTACAGTGCAAGTTCGTGGGATATCCAAAGAACTCCAAGGGATATTTCTTCTACTGCGAAGAGGAACAAAAGGTTTTTGTTTCTCGTCATGCCTACTTCTTGGAAACTGAGTTTTTGGAAACCCAGATAAGTGGGAGCACAGTAGAACTGGAAGAAATTCCAGAACCACGATCTATTACTGAAAGCTTAGTGGAACCAGAGGGTTCAAAAGAACAGGACATTCCTACGTCGCTCCGCAGGAGTAGTAGGCAGTCTCATCCGCCCGAGAGATACTACGGTTTTCTCATAGACGGGGATAGAGAGGATGCGTCATAGATTATGATGAGCCTACTAGCTTCCAGCAGGCCGTTCAGAGCGTTGACTCGGTAAAATGGCTGGATGCAATGCGGACCGAAATGGAGTCCATGTACACCAACAAGGTATGGACGTTGGACATTGCTCCAGACGGGATAAAACCCGTAGGATGCAAGTGGATCTTCAAAAGGAAGATTGGTGTAGATGGACAGGTTGAGACCTATAAAGCTAGACTTGTTGCAAAGGGTTTTCGTCAAAGACCTGGTTTGGACTATGACGAAACCTTTTCTCCAGTGGCTATGCTGAAATCCATTCGGATCCTTCTTGCCATTGCTGCCTTCCACGATTATGAGATCTGGCAGATGGACGTAAAGACCGCTTTTCTAAATGGAAATTTAGAGGAGTGTGTCTATATGGACCAACCAGAAGGTTTCATTCAGAGTGGGAGCAGCGGAAAGGTGTGCAAGTTGCTTAAGTCCATCTATGGACTAAAGCAGGCATCGCGGAGTTGGAACATCTGTTTTGATGAGACGGTCAAGGAATTTGGCTTTATCAAAAATCCAGATGAACCATGCATCTATAGTAGATTTGTAGCGAGAACTGTAGTATTCCTCATTTTATACGTGGATGACATTCTCTTAATAGGAAATGACATTCCTAAGCTACAATCTGTCAAGGGGTTCTTGTCACACAGGTTCTCCATGAAAGACCTGGGTGATGCCTCATACATCCTGGGGATCCGGATCCATCGTGATAGATCCAAGAGGATATTAGGACTTTCACAGTCCAGGTACATCGACACCATACTGAAGAGATTCAGTATGGAAGATTCCAAGCGCGGTAACCTACCGGCTTGTCACGGGATCACCCTCTCTAAAGAGATGTCTCCCAAGACTGATTTGGAGAGGGATCGCATGTCTATTATACCCTACGCTTCTGCGGTAGGCTCTATAATATATGCGATGTTGTGTACCAGACCGGATGTAGCTTATGCACTGAGTGTGGTAAGCCGGTATCAGTCAAACCCTGGGGAGAAACACTGGATAGCGGTAAAGAACATTCTCAAGTACCTGAGAAGGACTAAGGAGATGTTCTTGGTGTATGGCGGAAAAGACCTCCAGATCGAGGCCTTTGCTGACTCCAGCTTCCAGATTGACAAGGATGATTCCAAGTCCATGTCGGGTTTTGTCTTTACCCTCAATGGAGGGGCGGTGTGTTGGAAGAGTTCCAAACAGGAAACCGTTGCAGACTCGACGATGGAAGCGGAATACATCGCTGCATCTGATGCCGCAAAAGAAGCTGTCTGGATAAGGAAGTTCTTGAAAGAACTTCAGGTGGTTCCGTCCATTATTGATCCAATACCTCTGTATTGCGACAACAACGGGGCTATAGCTTTAGCGACGGAACCCAGGTCCCATCAGAGATCCAGACACATCTTGAGGCGGTATCACCTGATCAGGGAGATCGTGGATCGCCAGGAGATCGAGGTTCGGAGGGTTGCTTCAGAAGATAACACTGTAGATCCATTCACCAAGGCCTTGCCCCAGACTCAGTTCGAGCGGCTGATCGAGATGATAGGTCTTCGATACGCCAGTACATGGCCTCAGTGCAAGTGGGAGATTGTTAGTGTATATGCCCTAGAGGCCATTACTGTATCATACTAGTTTGTATATTACTTAATGGAAGCTTGGGATATTCACCTTGTATATACAATCTTGCTCAAAATAGTAGTATGCTACTGGTTTGTTTCTACTTCAATGTGTACATGTGTTTATTTTAGTATATCGCCTATACACATTAGTGGAGCCCTTAGGATCTTTTGCTTGATTACCAGCGTTGTGATGGCAGTCACACTAGTGGGGGCTGGGTAATCTATAAGCACATCCTTATGCAGGTCCCTAGTCGAAGGACTATCGAGACAGGGCATCGATACTCCGGAGTAGGCTAGCGCATGCGCTTCTCATCCCAGAGTGGGAGATGGTCTGTCCCACAGCCATCAGTACGTCGTACTGGAGATAGTATGCGGGTGCTCGTTGGGTTACGAGTACACTGGACAGGTCTCGTCGGGAACTGACCGGTTGGTATTATACCTATCGTCAGTTATCAGTTCCCAGGTGACATGAGTACAGCTTAGTCCGCTGATTTGACACTGTCACTTCGCCTCGAGTGTGTTTCCACTGTACTTTGATTACTACCCTACCACGGCTCAAAGGAGTCGTGCAAACAGGTAGTAGTTGGGTGCAGTCCCGAAGCACTTAGAGGCAGTGACGGTTAGACAGGATTCGTCTCTCCCGGTATTGGGGGTTGACATCGCGCTGTGTCTAGGAGAGCCATTACACGAGTAGTCCCTGGCCAGGGCAAGCGAGATATACTGGTAGGCTTCCAGTGTTATCTCAGGGTGTATTGGGCTTCACTCCGACACGACTTGTACCACTATTAAGGGACTGACGTTTACCGCCCCCTAGGCGCGCCATGCGATGTATCAGACGAACAGACCGGACTGTATGGAGATTGTCATATTCAGGCTCAGTAGGAGTTCAGATGGGTTTCACCTCGTCAGTCTTCTTGTCGGCATCTACCTGGGGACCATTACGCACAGCTAGTGCCGCTTGCGGTCTGTGGTTAAACCCACTGCCAGCGTAGTGTCGAGTCTTTAGAGTCCCACACAGAAAGCTATTCGCCTTTTGGCAAAAGAGTAGAGGTCGCATGGTTTTGCGACAGGTCGCATGGTTTTGCGACAGGGTCCAGTCACATCCGTGCACTTGTGCACGTACAGTGTCCGGACAGTTAACACTAGCGGGCTTTGGTTTAAGCCAGATCCTAGTGTACGTTTTGGGATTGGTTTTATCCAGTATGTATTCGTGTTCCTCGGAATGCGAATGCGGGTGTGTATGCACAGTTGACGGAGAGACAGAGGCAGAGGATTCTCATTAGGGTTGTTGACCGCTGACTTTTTGCTCAACCCTAATGAGAATATGATATGTAATTAACAATAATATTAATTAAGTATTGTGGTGACATGGTTGTTGAGGGGTTGACTTTGTTGACTTGTTGACTTTGTTGACCGGTTGACTAGGTTGGACTAGTTGACCATCATGATGATAATGGCTATCATTTCATGGCAAAGACTTTTTACTTGCTTGTTCTCTTGTGCAATATGAGTGCATGAAATGATATAGCCATTTTGACTTAAACCATTTACATAATACTTGATTACTATTTTTGTGATGATGGTTTTGGATTATGAGAGCCAAGTGAGAAAAGTCTTGCTCATTCTATCATTTTCATTCTCTCTCTTGTGTTCTTGAGCTCTCATCTCCTTCCTCTTGCTCTCTCCCTCTCTTTAGTCTATGGTTCACTTGTCTCATGTGTTGAGAACCAAGAACCATAGAGAAAATCCCAACACACTCTCCTCTATTCACTCTAGTTCACAAGGTTTAGCAAACCGTGTGAACTAGTTTCTTCAAAGTTCGAAGAAGAAGCCAAAAGTAGAAGCTTTCAGGTGGATCGATCTTCGGCGCATGGAGAAGACGGGGTGAAGCCGATCCGGACAACCATCGAGGCTTGAAGACGAAGGAGTTCAAGAAAGAAAGGTATAACCCCCTAACCGAGTAGTTAACAACTCCTAGTTAGGTTGTTAGTTAGATGTTTAACAAAGATCCGGTTTTGAGTCCATGTTACCGCCTCTAGAAAATTGTTTTTCACCAAATTCCGCATGCCCGAAAGTACCGGGAGAGGTAGCATGGACTTACAATATCGACGACCTCGTAGTTAAGAGAAAATCATACGAGAAACATTTAGAGCATCTGAAGATCGTGTTTCAACGCCTTAGGAAATACAACTTGAAGATGAACCCTCTCAAATGCGCGTTCGGGGTTTCCTCAGGCAAGTTTCTAGGATTCGTCGTACGACATCGAGGCATCAAAATCGACCCTTCAAAGATCAAGGTGATCATGGAAATGCCTCCGCCAAGGACTCTCAAGTGGCTGTGGCCTCTCCAAGGGAAGCTCGCGTATATCCGGCGATTTATAGCCAATCTTTCTGGCAAGTGCCGCCCCTACAGTCACCTAATGAAGAAGGGAACCCCGTTCGTCTGGGATCGTAAATGCCAAATTGCATTAGACGAAATCAAGCAATACCTGCAGAATACGCCAGTATTGGCCGTTCCCGTTAAAGGAAAACCTCTCGTCCTGTATACAACAACCCTTGAAGGTTCCTTAGGCGCGGTGTGGGCATAAGAGAACGACCAAGGGAAAGAGAGAGCCCTCTACTACTTGAGTCGAGTTCTACTGGGGGCAGAAAGCAATTACTCCCCCATAGAAAAACACTGCCTGACGTTGATCTTGGCGATAACGAACTTCAGACACTACGCGTGTAACATTTCAGAAAATATAAAATATTATTTTTGGAATTTAATATTAAAATAATAATTCCCGAAAACTGCCCGATTTGCGAAATTGGGGTTTTCGAAAAAGGGTATAAATATATACCAATAATTGTGAAATAAAAGGAAATTAAAATGATTTATTCATTTAAAAATATATTTAAAGGATTTGGCAATTTTAAAATTTATTATATGCAGTTTTGATAAAAACCCGATTAGTGCACTGCTAATCGCGATTAAGCCAAATCCGTGTTTCTACAGCTTTTCATGGCTAGTGCACCATGTCATGTTGCATTTGGTTGCATGTTATCTCATTTGTGTTGTTTTATGGGTATTTTGTGTTTTGGTTTTAAAGTTTAAAAGAAAAGGGTGAAAAAGGGCAAAAGGGTAATAATTGAGTGAGAGGATTAGAATAAAAGAGAGAGAGAGAGAGAGGACAGCAACCCCATCTCTTTTCTTCTTCTCCTTCTTCATCTTCTTCCCCCTCCACTTCACCCCTAGAGATCTTCTAAAAATATCCATCAAAACCCTAAACCCCTTTCATTAAAATTGATCACCTCCTTCTCCTCTACACATTGGACCAAGAAAAGTGAGATTTTGACAACCTTGAGGAGCTAGGATTTTTCTTGGGTTGCCCAAATGAGGTGATTTCATCACCATTATCATAGTATTACTTTTAATTTAGTATCCTTGCATGTTTAGAAGTGTTTAAGTTTGATTTAGTGAGGTTAGAAAATTCCTAGTTACGGTTTGAGTGTTGTGTGGATTGGGTGATGCCTAGTGGCTGTTAACAAGGCTTGGGTGGTGTTTTACTGACCTAGAAAAAGGGATGGAACCAAAAACAGGGATTTAGAAACCCTGACATCGGATAAATGTGTGAGTTGTGAGGGTATTATGGAATCTGGAGTAACCCGGGGCACTAAAAATAATTTTGCGAACACAGCGACACATGCAGGTACCCAGGAAGCTACCACAGAGACCCGAGACCCCAACTCCAACCCATGGCTGCAGATTTAATCATTCTGGTCGCAAATTGTGGCCAGAGTAGGGTGTATTTGGTTCATTTTGGTTCTAGGGCTTTATCTTCAGTAAATTAGACCCTCCATATATGCATAATTGACCAATTTGGCCTAGGGTAAAATCTGGGAGCACATTGGGATGTTTTTGGCTATGATTTCCGTATTTTGAAATGTTAATTCTTGATATTTGGATTTGTATTTGGTTGTTGGATGTTCGTACATCAACAACAAGGGTTGTTTGGTTGATTTTGTACGCGTAAGCTATAGGTTCTAACCTATGAGCAATTCGCGTGCCGTTTTGGTTTTTCCACCTTGATTTTAATATGTATTGCGATTGTTTATTGTTGTAGGTACCTTCACATAGATTCCGAGGCGACAGAGCGTGGAGTCATCGACTTCGGCAAGAAAGAAGCAAGGTGAGTGGATCTATATCCACGGGGGAAGTCGGTTGGATGGCGTATAGCACCCCCGCAAAGTTTGATGGAAAACTGATTTATAGAATATGGTTAAGGAAACCTATATTAGGAAGCTAGGGTTATAATTAAAGGATAGTTAGTGATACTATATTAGAAACTAAGGATAGTTAGAAATGATATAATACGGCTTTTATGTGATGACGGGATTTGAGGATGATGTTTGACGATATTGCCGTTTAGGGTACTATAGGACTAGATAGTCGATGTAGATGTGTCATCTGAACCATACATATTTCTAAACTGAAGAATCATATGCATCTTTTAAACAGATACCTTGAGGGACGTTATAGAGTTTCAAATGATATCTTTTCCTTAAAAACACAGTAACCCTTATTTTCAAAACTACGATTCGCTTCTTTAAAAATCTGATTGTATGGTTCGGGTGTGTATGTTAGATTAGATACTTAAACTTATAGTAGAGATTGAATGTTTAAGTAAACTCTACTTGATGTGTGATATAAATGCGACGACAAGAATATAAGACGAATATGATGATCTGATGATATGTTGGTATACGGATGCGAGTCGATTGAGATGATGGATACCTTGTCGGTCCCCTGATATGAGATCGTTATGAATGTGACCTGGGACATAGGTGTATATATATATATATATATATATATATATATAGAATGTTGTGAATCATGGATGATAGGCCGTACGTGATATTAGACCGTACCCTCATTGTCTTATAGGTTGATAGGATCCCTATTAGCTTAATGCCGCCGTACGATGATTTTCCGTACATGATGAGTTTGACTTGAGGTTTGATCCATACCCTTGACTAGAGGATGCCGTACGATGGATTATACCGTACGTGATGCTGTGAGGCTAGATGTCGATTGATAGATTCACCGACTCAGACATATGATAGTTACCTATACCTTATAGCTTTTAGCTGATGATTTACTTTATGCTGCATTCATGATATTATCATTGCATTGCATGCACCTGTGTTAGTACACTTACACCATTATCGATGATGCGTATGTTACACGTACACAGATTGGTCGGCTCACGCACTTCATCATCGATAATTTCCATGTCACTACGCAGTAGGATTGCTGCATCATGATATGACTCTTTGCATGATTTAATTGCGATAGTTACCTGTGCACTTTTATATGTTGTTGCATTTGACTTTGGAGATATTGGGAACCACAAGACATATTTTCAAAACGGGAATCATTTAAAGGAGCGGTTTTACATTAATATGATACATCACTGTTCCATGTTGCATGAAATACTGATATGCTTACATTTCCATCATATGTCACATACATCATGCTTCATAATCTTACACATTGAAATATGCTGTTTTCATGAGATTTCTGGATTTGAGAACCGTGTTCTTTTTAAAAGAAAGTATGTATTATTTTAAAAACCCGGTTTCTCTTGATATGATATTTCAGTGCGTCCACCATGTGTTTTCTCGGTTCTGAGACGTGTGACATGTGAAACCCGATTCGAGGAGTTGGATGAGGCCGATTGCGGGTACATGGTGGACCGGGTATGGTACCCCGGGGCGAGAACGGATCTGTCATGCAGTAGACGATGATCCTGGCAGAGGGACCACTACCTACCGGTGATAGTATTTTGGCTTGGCGGATATCCGGAGGATACCGACCGGAGTCGAGAGATGATATGGGCCGATCCGGACTGACGGAGCCCGAGATATGAGGATTTACGTGTCGATGTTGGACACGGGTTTCATGATGTTTTCGGGTGTCGATGCTAGGCACCCAGGTTCCATGATTTTGATGTGTCGTGAGGGACACCATTGATTTATATCCTCATACTTTCATGCACACTCTTTTATGATATTGATCCACAGGCATACATACATTGATTATATTGTTGGATGATATCCACATGATGATTGACATTGGTATTAGTGTTGGCACATATACTACCCGGTCACCCTAGATATCATAGTATTACCTTTATGATATAGTTGACCTAGGAGTCGTTGTTTATTCGATTTCTATCTGTTGATATTTTTCTACTCACGAGTTGGCAACTCACCCCCGTTGTGCCACAGTTCTTGCAGGTTGACCGCTTGGATCAGTAGCGGCTTTACTGGCACATAGTTGCATTCGGGTGTTTTGCATTGGTAGGGGGGACATTTGTATCGTTCCCACTCTTGTATCTACATTTCATATTGTATCTAGTTAACTCCATCAATAAAAATTAGTAATTTGTATGAGTAATGAGACTTAGTGAGACCGTGGTTGCGAGACTTAGAGCGAGGGGTTTTTCGCTACTTGTGGTTGATGTCTTGCTTATTTATTTATCTTTTTGTGGTGAACTTCGCCGTTGAGCGTCGTATACTTATTTATACTGTATTGCGTGGTTGTGATCCGCCGTTTGGCGAAGAGCTAGCTCCCGCTTGGGGCCTTTATCATTATTATGTATTTGTGGTTTTGGATCAAAATATACAAAGGAGGTGCTGCCAAAATTTTTAAAAGACGAAATATGTTTTCAAACTAGTAAATTTCACTTCCATCATTCATGTTCCTTTTCTATGCATTAAGAAAACTTTATTTCATTATACCTTTATTTCAAAATCTCATCTCCTTTATTTTCTTAAAAGGTTTAGATTTCTGGGTTTCAGCTTACTTGAATTCCGTTACGCCTTTAGACGTTGCGTGATTCAAGTGCTGGTCATGAGCTAATATTTCGGGTCGTGACAACGCGTTGGCACATGGGGTCCATCTTATATCAAAGGTAGATCTTCTCAAATATTTGATGTCAAAGGCTATATTAACAGGACAGCTCGCCAAATGGGCCCTGCTCTTGATGGAGTTCTCAATAACTTATCGGCCTCTCAAGGCAGTGAAAGGCCAGGCCATCGCCGACTTCCTTGCTAAGCACCCGATACCTGCCGATTCTCCTTTGAACTGCGAATTGCCCGACGAGCACGCGTTCGACACGATCGACGGGGAAAGAAGAAAGAATGATACCCGATGGGAACTTTACTTTGATGGAGCATCTTCCATGAAGAAGCGCAAACAAAGCACCCCCATAATCAAATCAGGGGCATGCCTAATCTTCGTGACTCCACAAGGAAGGATAATGCGCTTTGCCTTCTCCTTAACAGAGCCGAGGACGAACAATGAAGCTGAATATGAAGCTTTAATAGCAGGTCTTGAGATCGTCGTCGACATGAGAATTGAGAACCTCCTCATATACGGAGAGTCCCAACTGATCGTTAGTCAAGTAAACGGCGACTATCAAACATGCAAGCCAGAGCTGGTGAAGTACGGCGAGAGAGTACATCAATTACTGACTCAAATTACCTCCTATGCCCTGGAAAGCATACCGCGTGCGGAAAATAGCAAGGCAGATGCATTAGCCAAGCTCGCTAAAGAATTGGCCGACGAGAACCTCGATGACGTGAAGATCGTTGTACAAAGCCGTCGGGTTCTCACACCGGCAGAAGTATCTCCGGAATCTTCCGAAGAAAAGGGAGCGACCGAGGAAATGGCTCTACAAATAAAAGACCAGGAAAAAGCTAACGATTGGAGAGAAGTCTTTATAGACTACTTCAAATCTCGTCGAACGCCTGAAGATGCGTCCTCAAGACATCAGCTCATGAAACGAGCGCTATCTTTTGCCTTTGTCAATGATACTCTGTATAAGAGATCATTTGATTCTCTGTGGATAAGATACCTGGGACCTGAAGAGGCAAGGAGAGTCGTCCAAAAAACTCACGACGGACTCTGCAGTTCTCACCAAGCCGGGCCGAAGATGAAGCTGAAGATCAAAAGGATGGGCTACTATTGGCCCACGATGATCCAAGACTGCCTCGAATACGCGAAGCAGTGCCACTCGTGCTAAATTCACGGGGATTTTTCCACCAGCATCCAAATCTGCTACATCCGACACTAGCTGGCCATTCGAAATGTGGGGAACTGACATAATCGGGCCTATCGAACCAGCATCGTCCAGAGGACATCGATTCATTTTGGCGACAACTGATTACTTCTCTAAATGGGTAGAAGCAGTACCGCTGAGGGAAGTGAAGACGGAGAATATCCTCCATTTCTTCAAGACACACATCATTTACCGGTTCGGCACTCCGCGAAGGATTATCTCCGATAACGGGCCAGCCTATAGAAGCCACAAAATCAGCCGCTTCGCACAACAGCATAATATAGACTGGAGATACTCTTCGGTCTATAATCCCCGAGCTAACGGTCTAGCTGAGGCTTTCAACAAGACCTTGACGAAGATCGTGAAAAAGACGGTGTCTCGAAATAAGAGGGACTGGCACGAGAGACTGCATGAAACTCTCTGGGCATATCGAACTACGTTCAAAACTGCCACGAACACAACGCCGTATGCATTGGTATTCGGCACAGAAGCGGTACTCCCCCTCGAGATAGAGTTACCCTCTCTACGAGTGGCGGTTCACTACGAGCTAACAGATGAAGAAAATGCTCACCTTCAGCTTGAGGAGCTCGATGCCCTTGATGAAACCCGGCTCATGGCGCAACAAAATCTGAAGGCTTATAAAGAAAAGATGACGCGCTCATATGAGAGATTGACCAGGCCGAGAACAATCCGCCAAGGCGAACTCATGCTAGTGGTCAAAAGACCTATGATCCCCAATCATGCCAAGCGGGGGAAATTCGAGCCGAACTATGAAGGCCCGTATATCAAAGACAAAGTTTACCAGGGTGGAGCCTATCTACTCATGGACATACATGGCGAAAGACCTTTCAGGCCAAGTGTCACGCCCCGCTTCCCAGAGTACGTTAGATTGGGCACGTGACATAGCCAACCATGCTACCTGTGGGTAGGAAGTATCCATCCACAGTCATATTACGGCTGTAGAGATATCAAGAACAAGATAAAACTATCTAAAACATGTCCATAATCCAGAATAACAGGAGTCAATAATAAATAAATGCGGAAGCAAAGGATCCAATACAAATAACTGAAAAGTGTGTCCCATAATATGGGCTCACATCAGGAAATAAATGCAGGAAATAAAAATAACTACTACTGAACTCACAGCTCAGCCTGCTGGCTGAAGTACTCCTGCTCGGACTGCAACAGCGGTACGGAATCTGGGCCATGCAAAACCCAGACGTCAGCGCGTCATGTCATCAAGTAAAATAATATGGATATGTAACAGGCAATGTCAAAATAAACAAGAATAAAGCAATAATGTGAAACAAGCAGTGCATGGTAGTGTGCAGTAGGTAACTAAACTGTTCTATCAGGTTTTCTATTCTAAAGTCTTTGAAATCAATTGATGAATCGTCGATGTAACTCAATAGTATCCCGTGCATGCCCGGGACCACGGTCAAGATCCTCGGGGCTGAATCCGAGACGTGCCGCTAGGCAGTAACAGGTAGCAGGATGGGCGAGTGATGTCAGCATTATCACTCCGGGGCTGGCCTAGCCCGTAAGACTGATCAGAACAGGTATCGAACTGTTGAGTTACAAGTCGGTTTCACCTTTGATTTCCCCATACCCCCAAGTTATGTATGTCAAGTCAGGTATTCAGTAATCAAGAACTAATGCCAACACAGGATCAGGTACAAGCAGGTTTGTCTGGATAGACAACAGGAACGGTCCATGAAGACTACATGTCAGGTTTGTTGGCATTAGATACAAGATCAGGTAACGGGTCGAGTCATGGTACATCAGGTCAAGTCAACAGTATACGGTACCATATCAGGTGTATCAATATATATATGTGTAGCAATGTCAGGTCAAGATGTAAACAATATCGTGGGTGTGCTCACAATCAGATAAATAAGCAAACATGGGTATTAACAACATGAGATAAGCAATGAATTACATAATAAGCAGTTTCATTCAAATTACAAGGGTGCAGTAAAACGATATAGCCGTTTAGTCATGTTAACAGGTTTAAGCACCCTTAGCGGTGCAATAGTTTATGTAACGGTTCAATACAGTTATCTCAGGTTAATGCATGCGAGTGTCCGAATGTAACAGAACTACAGGGATAATTGCTACCAGCTATTTTAACAGTAAAATGTGATTGAACAGGTAGATTTGATTATTAGGTTTAAATTGGAAAACTGTAAATTCCATGTTTAACAGTAAAAATGATATAATGCAATTTTGTAACCGAAATGGAAAACGATTGTACCAAGCTTATTTTACAGGTTTAGGGTGTCAATACATATATAAATATATTGTATAGCATGTAGCAAGGGTTACTTGCCTCAAAAGGTCGATAAGCAGGTGGCCTGGTGGGACGTGACACGATACGGTGTGTGAAATGACACGACACGGTATTGGGTCTAGTCGCGATCTGGTGCACGGTCTGGGCGCGATCTGGACGCGATCTGGTGCGCGATACGGACGCGATCTGGTGCGCGGAAAGAACCCAAACGACGAACAAAGGAACCACACAGGTCGGGGTACCTCGCTGGAACGTCGGGACGCGTCGCCGGCACGGCCGGATTCTGGCGAGATGCAAAACAGCGACGTCAAGAAAACTTTGCAACAAGAAAAGAAAGGAAAAATAAAGAAGTAGAGAAGGCTGAGGTTTGGAAGGTGTGCGTGCTCTGGATTCAGAGGAGGCGATGGGGTGTGGTACTCGAGTCGAAGGTTTCTCCGGCGAAGAGGGTGCAGGGGAAGGGTTTCGTGGTCATGGGTATGGGTTCTTGAGGAGGCGGGAAGGAGAAAAGATGAGGGGAGAAAGAGAAACAAGGTGGTCGAGGAGGAGAGGTCTGGGATCGGGGTGCAGGCGACCAGGTGAGGAGGTCGACAGCGAGGTGTTGGGTGCGGGCGTCGGGTTGGTTTCTTGGGTTGGGTGATGCGTGCTCGGGTGTAGAGAGGAGGGAGGTGATGGAGGTGGTGTTGGTGAGGGCCGAGGTCGGGAACATGGGCGGCGGCGAGGCGACGAGGGCACGGCAGTAGCTAGGGTTCGCTGGAGGTTTGGGTTCTCTGAAGGAAAAATTTTACGTGGGGAAGAGAGAGATATAGGGGGGAGAGAGAGAGAGATAGAGAGAGATACCAGAGAGAGAGAGAGAGATAGAGAGAGAGAGAGAGATATGAGGAGGCCCACGGGGTTAAATGAAGAGGTATGATTGGCTGGGAGATAAAAGATTTATGGGTTTAGGAAATTTAACAATGATTTTAATTGAAACGGAAAAATATAGTGTAAGGTTTAAAATATTAAATATTTGGGATTATGGCGCAAAGTAAAACATTTCCAAATTGCGTCCGGGTCGGGTCCAAAAATTTGAAATTGAAATAATAGGATTTTAAGCGGGTTCCAATCTTTAAAATTAAGTGTCTTATGATTAAAAAGCATACCCCCAAGACGGACGCATGTACGCGCGCGTAGCCGTCCAAACTCGCCCGTTTCACTGAATGGGACGAGAACACAATACACGGATGCTACCACAAGGCTGGGGGTGTCTAGTAGGCCAAGATGGATATTTTTAATTTTATTTTAGATACCAAAAATTGTTATATGCAGAAATGACTTTGCCGGGTAAAATTTTATAGTAAGCCACAAACAAGCAAGATAAATGAAATGAGTACCACCTAATGCTCAAACAGTAACTGAAAAATAGTAGCATTGGGCTCGAGTGTTACATCATACCCAACTACAAAAAGAATTTCGTCCTCGAAATTCCCAGAATACAAACAAAAAACTACAAGAAAAGGTGAGGAAACTTCTGTCGGATTTCATCTTCTCATTCCCAAGTGGACTCTCCATGCGATCGATTACCCCAAGAAACAAGCACAAGGGGGATAACCTTGTTCTTGAGAACCCTTTCCCTTCGATCCACGATTTCAACCGGTCGCTCCTCAAAAGTCAAGTCTTCTCGTACTGTTAGCTCCGAATGATCCAAAACGTGTGTTTCATCTCGAACATACCTTCGTAGTTGGGATACGTGAAACACATCGTGCACACTTGGCAAGGATTGCGGTAACGCCAAACGGTACGCTACCTCACCAACACGCTCCAAGATCTCAAAGGGTTCAACGAATCGAGGACTAAGCTTTCTTCGACTCCCAAAACGAATCACCCCTCTAGTCGGTGATATCTTCAAGAATACCAAATCACCCACGGCGAACTCTAGAGGTCTTCTTGACGTGTCAGCCCAACTCTTCTGTCTGTCTTGAGCTGCCTTCATATGATTCCTGATAGTGTTAACCTTTTCAACTGTCTGCACCACCAAATCTGGTCCCAACAATCTTCGTTCACCGACATCATCCCAACAAACAGGTGAACGGCATTTACGACCATACAAAGCTTCAAATGGAGCCATCGGATAGTTGCCTGAAAACTGTTGTTGTAAGAAAACTCCACCAAATGTAGATGATCCTCCCACGAACCCTTGAAGTCCAACATGCATGCTCTCAACATATCTTCAAGAGTTTGGATTGTTCTCTCCGACTGACCATCAGTCTGAGGATGATAAGCTATGCTAAACTTCAATCGAGTCCCCAAACTTTCCTGTAAACTCCTCCAGAAGTGTGATAAGAACCGAGTGTCCCGATCGGACACGATGCTCATCGGTACTCCATGCAATCTTACAATCCCCTGCATGTACCGCTCTGCCAAAGTCTCTATTGATTGACCAACCCGAAAAGGAATAAAGTGAGCAGCCTTGGTCAACCGATCAACAATCATCCATACTGCATTGTTGCCCTTTGGACTCCACGGTAAAGCCGTCACGAAATCCATGGTTATATGTTCCCACTTCCACTGAGGAATCGGAAGTGGTTGCAATAAACCAGCAACCCTTTGATGTTTAGCCTTAACTTGCTGACACACCAAGCACTTAGCCACAAAGCGAGCAATCTCCCGTTTCATGCCTTCCCACCAGAAATGCTGTCGAATATCTCGGTACATCTTTATGCCTCCAGGATGTACAGAATAAGCTGAACTGTGTGCCTCCTTCATAAGCTTTTCACGAACATCTCCCTTTGGCACACACAAACGGCTACCATACCTCAACGAACCATCTTCGTGGACCAGTAAATCTGTTCGTAGTCCGTCTTCAACTTGCTCTCGAAACTTTTGCAGTCTAGGATCCTGCGATTGTGCTGCTTTAATATTCTCGATTAAAGATGACTGTACTTGCAACTGCATCAACTGTCCCGTAGAACGTGGTAGCACAACCTCCAAGTCAAATCTTCGAAAATCTGCAACGATCTCTTTCTGCGTAGTTAACACCTGAATTGCTGGAAACCGACTAAGCGCATCCGGCATGACGTTAACTTTCCCCGGATGGTACTTAAGATCAAGGTCGTAGTCAGCCATCAGCTCCAACCATCTACGCTGCCTCATATTCAGCTCTTTCTGTGTGAACACATACTTCAAGCTCTTATGATCTGTAAAAACTTCGACTCTTTCGCCCAAAAGGTAGTGTCTCCAAATCTTCAAAGCGAAAATCACAGCCGCAAGCTCCAAGTCATGAGTTGGACAATTCTTCTCATGGGTCTTCAATTGTCTCGATGCGTACGCTACAACCTTCCCATGCTGCATCAAAACACATCCCAATCCTTTTCCAGATTCGTCGCTGTGAATCACCAATCCTCCGGAATTGTCTGGCACAGTCAGAATAGGGGCGGTTATCAGCTACTGCTTCAACGTCTCAAAAGCTAACGCACATTTATCCATCCATACAAAAGGTACCTCCTTGCGCGTAAGCTTGGTCAACGGCTCTGCCAGACGAGCAATGCTCTCCACAAATCTCCTGTAGTATCCGGCTAATCCAAGAAAACTTCTTATCTCAGCAACATTCTTTGGAATAGGCCAATCTCGAACTACTGCAATCTTTTCTGGATCGACGGCAATTCCATCACCAGACACAACATGCCCCAAAACTTCACTTCCTCTAGCCAAAACCTGCACTTACTCATCTTCGCATAAAGCTTCTCCTGTCTCAACGTCTGCAGTGCGATCTTCAAATGCTCAGCATGCTCGAAAAGTTCGCCAATGCGAGGGATCGGGTACTTGTTCTTAATAGTCACCCGGTTTAAATCTCGATAGTCGATGCACATCCTTCCTGTGCCATCCTTCTTCTTTACTAGAAGAACTGGAGCTCCCCAAGGCGAGTTACTGCTTCGAATCCAACCCTTTTCAAGCAATTCAGCAACCTGCTCCTTGACTTCTTCCAACTCTACTGGTGCCATTGGATAATACGCTTTGGATACTGGCGCTGCACCAGGAATAAGATCAATTGCGAACTCCACGTCTCGCTTCGGCGGTAAACCCGATATATCTTCAAACACGTCCATAAAACATCGTACAACAGCCGGCTCTTCACTTAACTCAACTTCCATTGCTGCAAGAATATTGTTTGTCGGCCTAACCCTAAACTCGACTAGCCCGACAGAACTGCTTCCTTACCGCAACTGATGTCTGCTGCAAACTCCCTTTCATCCCAGATAAACTCTTCTGCTCTCGGGCTGCCGCAAGTACTTGTGAGAAAGTGGTCAAACCCAGGGAGACGATCTGCTTCTGGATGTCTACGTCCAAGCTGCGCATGAACCTTCGTGCCCTGTCTGCATCGTTGGCAACTAAAGGTCCAGCGAATCTACTGAGTCTTGTCCATTCTGCTGCGTGCACATCTACGGGTGCTCCATTCTGCCTTAGCCCAATAAATTTCTCTTCCATTTCCTCCCGTGCAGTCCGCGGGAAGCACTTCTCCAGGAACCTCTTAGAAAAATCCGCCCACTTGATCGGATTGGGCAAGCGGGTCTCCTCCACAAGCCACCATTCTCGGGCGTAGTCCACTAATTGAATGCGTACCACATCAACTCTTTTGTCATCTGGGACCTGTGCTGCAATCAACAAATTTTCTGTGTCAACTAGCCACTGTTCGGCTGGCAACGGCTCCTCCAAACCAGTAAATGTAGACGGACCCAAACGCCTGAAGTCTGCCACGGTCCCTACTCGGTCAACTGGTTTAGCTCCAACACTGTTTACAGACTACTGAACGATCTGCAAACCTTCCTGAAATGAGTCTGCTTGCTGCTGGATCAGCTCGGTCTGTTTCTTTTGATTCTCCAGCATTCCTCTTATCACTCCAAGCATGGCGGCTTCGTCCGCACGCCTCTGGTACGTCTTCAAATTCTTACCTGCCATAATCCTGAAATCAAAACACCCAACATTAGCATGATGATAGATTCTGAATATAGATCAAGGCTAGAACTCCAAGATACTTAAATAGAGTACCGCATTGTAACTATGCCGCGGTATCATAGCCACAATTACTTAACTCCACCCAAGTGGCCTAAGTCCTAGAGATAACAAGGAATCAGATTCTCGAGTCGATATGCAAAGGAAGTTTGTACATCGTGAAAGATATAATCAGGAAGAATGTGATTCAAGAATGGAAAACGGCAAGGTGGCAGGATACGTTTCCTAAACACGGGTATTCTGATTCGTGTATTGGGTACAATACCCAACTACAAAAGAATCAACCCAACTAACCTATGGCTCTGATACCAAAAGAACCATGTTACGCCCCGCTTCCCAGAGTACGCTAGATTGGGCACGTGACATGGCCAACCATGCTACCTGTGGGTAAGAAGTATCCATCCACAGTCACATTACGGCTGTAGAGATATCAAGAACATGATAAAACTATCTAAAACATATCCATAATCCAGAATAACAGGAGTCAATAATAAATAAATGCGGAAGCAAAGGATCCAATACAAATAACTGAAAAATGTGTCCCATAATGCGGGCTCACATCAGGAAATAAATGCAGGAAATAAAACTAACTACTACTGAACTCACAGTTCAGCCTGCTGGCTGAAGTACTGCTGCTCGGACTGCAACAGCGGTACGGAATCTGGGCCATGAAAAACCCAGACGTCAGTGCGTCATGTCATCAAATAAAATAATATGGATAATGTAACAGGCAATGTCAAAATAAACATGAATAAAGCAATAATGTGAAACAAGCAGTGCAGGGTAGTGTGCAGTGGGTAACTAAACTGTTCTATCAGGTTTTCTATTCTAAAGTCTTTGAAATCAATTGATGAATCGTCGATGTAACTCAATAGTATCCCGTGCATGCCCGGGACCACGGTCAAGATCCTCGGGGCTGAATCCGAGACATGCCGCTAGGCAGTAACAGGTAGCAGGATGGGCGAGTGATGTCAGCATCATCAATCCGGGGCTGGCCTAGCCCGTAAGACTGATCAGAACAGGTATCGAACTGTTGAGTTACAAGTCGGTTTCACCTTTGATTTCCCCATACCCCCAAGTTGTGTATGTCAAGTCAGGTATTCAGTAATCAAGAACTAATGCCAACACAGGATCAGGTACAAGCAGGTTTGTCTGGATAGACAACAGGAACGGTCCATGAGGACTACATGTCAGGTTTGTTGGCATTATACACAAGATCAGGTAACGGGTCGAGTCATGGTACATCAGGTCAAGTCAACAGTATACGGTACCATATCAGGTGTATCAATATATATATGTGTAGCAATGTCAGGTCAAGATATAAACAATATCGTGGGTGTGCTCACAATCAGATATATAAGCAAACATGGGTATTAACAACATGAGATAAGCAATGAATTACATAATAGGCAGTTTCATTCAAATTACAAGAGTGCAGTAAAACGATATAGCCGTTTAGTCATGTTAACAGGTTTAAGCACCCTTAGCGGTGCAATAGTTTATGTAACGGTTCAATACAATTATCTCAGGTTAATGCATGCGAGTGTCTGAATGTAACAGAACTACAGGGATAATTGCTACCAGCTATTTTAACAGTAAAATGTGATTGAACAGGTTGATTTGATTATTAGGTTTAAATTGGCAAACTGTAAATTCCATGTTTAACAGTAAAAATGATATAATGCAATTTTGTAACCGAAATGGAAAACGATTGTACCAAGATAATTTTACAGGTTTAGGGTGTCAATACATATATAAATATATTGTATAGCATGTAGCAAGGGTTACTTGCCTCAAAAGGTCGATAAGCAGGCGGCCTGGTGTGACGTGACACGATACGGTGTGTGAAACGACACGACACGGTATTGGGTCTAGTCGCGATCTGGTGCACGGTCTGGGCGCGATCTGGACGCGATCTGGTGCGCGATCTAGACATGATCTGGTGCGCGGAAAGAACCTAAACGACGAACAAAGGAACCACACAGGTCGGGGTACCTCGCTGGAACGTCGGGACGCGTCGCCGGCACGGCTGGATTTCGGCGAGATGCAAAACAGCGACGTCAAGAAAACTTTGCAACAAGAAAAGAAAGGAAAAATAAAGAAGAAGAGAAGGCTGAGGTTTGGAGGGTGTGAGTGCTCTGGATTCAGAGGAGGCGATGGGGTGTGGTACTCGAGTTGAAGGTTTGTCCGGCGAAGAGGGTGCAGGGGAAGGGTTTCGTGGTCATGGGTATGGGTTCTTGAGGAGGCGGGAAGGAGAAAAGATGAGGGGAGAAAGAGAAACAAGGTGGTCGAGGAGGAGAGGTCTGGGATCGGGGTGCAGGCGAGGTGATGGGTGCGGGCGTCGGGTTGGTTTTTTGGGTTGGGTGATGCGTGCTCGGGTGTAGAGAGGAGGGAGGTGATGGAGGTGGTGTTGGTGAGGGCCGAGGTCGGGAATATGGGCGGCGGCGAGGCGACGAGGGCACGGCAGTAGCTAGGGTTCGCTGGAGGTTTGGGTTCTCTGAAGGAAAAATTTTACGTGGGGAAAAGAGAGATATAGGGGAGAGAGAGATATATATAAGGGAGAGAGAGAGGGAGATAGAGAGAGATACCAGAGAGTGAGAGAGATAGAGAGAGAGAGAGATACCAGAGAGAGAGAGAGAGATATGAGGGGGCCCACGGGGTTAAATGAAGAGGTATGATTGGCTGGGAGATAAAAGATTTGTGGGTCTAGGAAATTTAACAAAGATTTTAATTGAAACGGAAAAATATAGTGTAAGGTTTAAAATATTAAATATTTGGGATTATGGCGCAAAGTAAAACATTTCCAAATTGCGCCCGGGTCGGGTCCAAAAATTTGTAATTGAAATAATAGGATTTTAAGCGGGATCCAAACTTTAAAATTAAGTGTTTTATGATTAAAAAGCATGCCCCCAAGACGGACACATGTACGCGCGCGTAGCCGTCCAAACTCGCCCGTTTCACTGAACGGGACGAGAACACAATACACGGACGCTACCACAAGGCTTGGGGTGTCCCGTAGGCCAAGATGGATATTTTTAATTTTATTTTAGATACCAAAAATTGTTATATGCAGAAATGACTTTGCCGGGTAAAATTTTACAGTAAGCCACAAACAAGAAAGATAAATGAAATGAGTACCACCTAATGCTCAAACAGTAACTGAAAAATAGTAGCATTGGGCTCGGGTGTTACACCAATAAACGGTCGCTTCATGAAAAAATACTACGCCTGGCGAGTCATGGCCTAGGTCAACGGTAGATGACGCCGCCTATGTATGCTCGCTATCTTCCTAAGCCTAAACTCTATAAGTAGTAGCCGGCTTTCGGACTGAAACGTCCTTAAACTAACGATGGACCACTATATCATAAAACTGTCTATTGACCGAGACGTCGATAAATTACTACGGATCGCAGCATCCCAAGGCTGACACAAAAAAAATATAATAAAAAAAAGGTGGAAGAAGAAAAAGAAAGAAAACGGTATGTCCATAAGCAAAATGGGCACGGATGAAAACCCGAAAGGGCTCCGTGAGTAAAAATAGCAGGACTGCTGGCGAGTTTGTGAAAACTCGAAAGGGCGCAGTCTCGTTAAAAGACACTTGTAAGGTCCTCTCGACCCTGTAAGGAGAAACCACCTGCGTGAGATCCTTACGACTCACAAGGGAGCAGCACACTTAGGGATCCCCATGATTCCTAAGGAGAAATTACACTTGCGATATCCTCACGACTCGTAAGGAGAACCCTCTTATGAGACCCTCACGGCTCATAAGATTCCAAAGCCTTAAGCTACAGGGATTTGAACCTATTCTTAAGCAGTCATATACCCCGATTCTGCCCTACAGGCGGTTCAATACTGACCCTTATTTACAATCCACGTGCGCGAATAAATATTTCCCTAAAAAAGTCCCACCAGAGACTGGGGATATGCTCACATAGCAAAAGGCGCTTGTAAGTCCCCTCGACTTATAAGGAGAAAATACACTTGTAAGATCCTTACGACTTATAAGAGACCATACACTTAAGACTCCTCACGATTCTTAAGGAGAAAACGCACATACGAGATCCTCACGACTCGTAGGGAGAAATACCTTTATGAGACCCTTACGGCTCGTAAAGTTAAAAGCCTTAGTCGACAGGATCCTAACCCTGTTTACTAAGCCACATTTGTTCGACATCGGCAAAGGCAAATGATGATTCGCTCCTGGCAATATCCCAGTTGTAGCGATGCTGATGCCTAAAATCGGTATCAAATCCCAAATTCATAGCGAAAAGCCAGCAATCTATAAATGCATATGAAATAGCCGAAATGATGGGGCAAATTGCAACAAAATCAGCAAGTAAAAATGTATGCATACAAGATAGCCGAAATGATTGGGCAACTCGCAATAAAAAGCAGCGAGTAAATAAAAAATATAGCCGAAATGATTGGGCAGCGCGAAAAATAGCCGAAATGATTGGGCAATCGCGACTTTCACAATATAAAAGCTGAAATGATAGAGCATCGCGGAAAGAAAAATATATAAAATGAAACTATTTTGCCCTACAGGTGAGATCACATCGATCCCTGTATACAATCCAGGAGCACAGACAAAGAGGGAACCATACCTTCCCACCAGGTTCCATCAGAAAAAGAAGCCAAATCACGACGGTTCACAGACAGCCTGGAGATCATCTCAACATCCGTCTTATTACAACATACGCAACATTAACAAATCGAAGCTGCGGCGAAGTTCCCAGTTCCATGACTCGACGATGCACAAACAACCGAGAGTCAACCAATCCTGGTTTCATGGAACACGGCTTATGTCGATCCTGACCCCGTGAGAAGTGTCCAGAGCGGATCCTGGTCCTTGCGGAACACGGCTTTGTCAATCCTGACCCCGCGGGAAGCATCCAGAGCAAATCCTGGTTTCGTGGAACACGGCTTATGTCAATCCTGACCCCGTGAGAAGCATCCAGAGCGGATCTTGATCCTTGCGGAACACGGGTATGTCAATCTTGACCCCGTGGGAAGCATCCAGAGCAAATCCTGGTTTCATGGAACACGACTTATGTTAATCCTGACCCCATCAGAAGCGTCCAGAGCGGATCCTGGTCCTTGCGGAACACGGCTATGTCAATCCTGACCCCGTGGGAAGAATCCAGAGCAAATCCTGGTTTCGTGGAACACGGCTTATGTCAATTCTGACCCATGAGAAGCGTCCAGAGCGGATCCTGGTCCTTGCGGAACACGGCTATGTCAATCCTGACCCCGTGGGAAGCATCCAGAGTAAATCCTGGTTTCGTGGAACACGGCTTATGTCAATCCTGACCCGTGAGAAGCGTCCAGAGTGGATCCTGGTCCTTGCGGAACACGGCTATGTCAATCCTGACCCCGTTGGAAGCATCCAGAGCAAATCCTGGTTTCGTGGAACACGGCTTATGTTAATCCTGACCCCGTGAGAAGCGTCCAGAGTGGATCCTGGTCCTTATGTAATAAGGCTATGTCAATCCTGACCCCGTGGGAAGCATCCAGAGCAAATCCTGGTTTCATGGAACACGGATTATGTCAATCCTGACCCTGTGAGAAGTGTCCAGAGCAGATCCTGGTCCTTGCGGAATACTGCTATGTCAATCCTGATCCCGTGGGAAGCATCCAGAGCAAATCCTGGTTTCGTAGAACACGGCTTATGTCAATCCTGACCCCGTAAGAAGCGTCCAGAGAGCATCCTGGTCCTTGCGGAATACAGCTATGTCAATCCTGACCCCGTGGGAAGCATCCAGAGCAAATCCTGGTTTCATGGAATACGTCTTATGTCAATCCTGACCCCGTGAGAAGCGTCCAGAGCAGATCCTGGTCCTTGCGGAACACGGCTATGTCAAACCTGACCCCGTGGGAAGCATCCAGAGCAAATCCTGGTTTCGTAGAACACGGCTTATGTCAATCCCGACCCCGTGAGAAGCGTCTAGAGCGGATCCTGGTCCTTGCGGAACATGGCTATGTCAATCCTGACCCCGTAGGAAGCATCCATAGCAAATCCTGGTTTCGTAGAACACGGCTTATGTCAATCCTGACCCCTTGAGAAGCGTCCAGAGCGGATCCTGGTCCTTGCGGAACCCGACTAATGTCAAACCTGACCCCGTGGGAAGCACCCAGAGCAAATCCTGGTCCCATAGAACATGGCTAAAGTCAATCTTGACCCTGTGGGAAATGGCCAGAGCAACCCCTGACCCCGTGAAATGCGGATCATGTTAACCTCATCCATCACTTACGGGTCCTTTCGACTCGTAAGGGAGAAAACTCTTTTGTGAGATCCTTACGACTCTCAAGAGAAAACGCACTTAAGAATCCTCACGATTCTTAAGGAGAAATTACGCTTACGAGATTCTCACGACTCGTAAGGAGAAATTCTTTATGAGACCCTCACGGCTCATAAAGTTGAAAAGTCTTAGGGGGAAGATCCTAACCCTGTCTCCTAAGCCATTGCTGTCCTACAAGAAGATTAAAATAGATTATCCACAAAATGCATTTACTAAAAGGGACACACCATCATAAAGCAAAATATGTCTTTTATTCATGAATCAAAATGAGTACAAGGTACAATTTATGAAAGAATCAAAAAATACTCTCATTCAGGAGTATGTACAAAAGAAGAATAAAAAAATATACAATTCTTCAGGCCGGCGGAAGATTCAATAGATTTGCCAATTCATCCCTTTTCCGCTGGGCCTCAGCCTCATGATTCATTATCATTAAAAGATGAGCCTCCGCCTTCGCCTGTTGGGCCTGGTATGAGGCAAGCCGACTTTCAAGCTCTTTTTTGGTAACCTTATAAGCTTCGACCATTTCGTGAGGGAAAATGACGGCCTTATCAATATCTACCACCTCCTTGATATCCTCTTGAAGCCCTCGCCAAAGATCATATGCCTGAGTGGTCTTGGCCATAAGATTAGCTTGAAGTTCCCTCAGCGCTTTGGAAGCCAGCTCACTCTTCGAAAACTTTCGGCTGAGCGTCTTCTCACATGACAGCATATTTGAGGCGCATCGTTCGATCAACAACCGCAAGCTCACCTTTGCAGCTACAACCTCTAAGGGAAGACGTGTACATTCAAGAATATGCAGGCAAGCCTCCACCTGACGACAGAACTCAACCCAGACTTGCACCAATGTTTCACTATGGTAAGTAGCAAGAAAGGGAAGAGAACCGTTGGCTTCAGCAGCAAATGCTTTGGCCGTGGTCAAACTGCGAGCATGAAGGTCTTCAATCAGAGCTGACAAGGAGTGAAGGCTTAGCTTTGCCATCCGTTCCGAGGCACGTAGAGCATAGGGGCCGGGCGGCATCACAATGCGAGATTCCAGCGTGGTAAGAACTGGCAAAGCTGTTAAGATCCATAGAAAACAATCAGCGAGATTCATAAGTAAAAGCGCGGATGGAACAACATTAAAACTTTACTTACCCACGATCATGCAGGAAGGGTTTGAAGGCTCCCCCGGCCCGTCAAGAATCTCAACTTCGTCATCGGCCTCCAGAACTGGAGAAGACATCAGTATCGTTATATGGAATAATGATAATGCCGCGAAAAAGGCAAACAACACTAACCTTGCCCGGAAGATAGGACGATGCATTGAAGGGATATTGCCTGCGGAGCGGCCATCTCTAGCAGACACTGAAAAGATTTCCTGGGAGACAGATCAGCGATAGACGCCGCCAACCCGCGCAATTCTAAAAAGACAGAAAGGTTCAGATAATGGTGAGATTATCAATATAAAATATATAAGGCTACCTTCGATGCTCTTCCCACTCTGGACTGGAGGGATAGCAGCTTCGGCGGCCTCCTCGACACCCCCAGGCACCTCATCGGGGACATGGGCCAGTATAATAACTTCCGGTTGGGGAGTAGTAGCCATCGCGGAAGGCTCTGATGAGAGGACGATGGCCTCAATTACCTGCCCCACAGCCTCCGGGCCGTCCCCAGAAAGATCCATTGAATCGGCGGCCAATGAAGATGCCTCTTCCGGGGGAGCAAGCACTTGGGGAGAGGGAATCACCGAGGGGAGCTCCATGGCAGGAACAACAGTTGTATCGACCCCCTCCACAGTTGTTAGTGTCTCATCGGGAATGTTTACGGATTCCGTAGTCAAGGCGCGACTCGAAATCAGATCCTCTGCCATTGCCGAAGTCCCTGCAAAGTTTTCACGAGGACAAGGATGTATACATATAAAGCAGTGCAAAATACTACCAAAAAAGGGGGGAAATATAGATGTACCAATGCGCAAAGTAGCTTCTAATATGGCTTTTTCAAGCCGACATTCCTTCCTGAGGAGGTATGCTTGCCAGGGTTCAAGGGTAGACTCATGGCCGCCGGTCCACAACGACAACGCATCTTCAGCATCGGCCGAGATAGGCTGCTTAAGGGCTCTCTCGCCTCCCTCTTCCAAAGGACCTATAAATATTTGCCTTATCGATGGAGGATCTTCGTAGAAGATGACGGCAGGATAAGGCCTCTTCGGAACCCTTACATTCTCAGCTTCATCCTGGGAGCGTCTTATAGCCTCAGCCAATTGTGCGGCTTCCTCGGCAGATGAACCTGGAAAAAGTAGACCACCATCCGATTCTTGCATGGATAGTGGTTCATCTTGAAGGATAGGCTCTGATTCAACTAAAAAGTCAAGCAGATTGGTGACTGTCTTCTTTCGCCTCTTGTACCCGGAACTAACTGCAGAAGATGATCGCCTCTTTCCCCTCGGTACTTTAGTGCGACGTTGACCCACTTCGCCTTCAATATCCTCACTCGGTGGTGCCGCCGCCGACGACACTGGCATTGCTGACGCCGCAGCTGATGATACTACTACTGGCGCCCTATTGGCCCTTGATTGAGCTCTAGTTCGCGGAGGCATACCAGCTGTGGGAGTTAGATCCACTTCCGCCGCCTCCGGAATAAGCACGATACCAATATCTTTCAGGGGAGGGCGAACCACTGCATGCGGTCGCGGCGGAACTCCCGTAGCCTGGATCGGAGCGGGAGCCCTATATCCGAGGAGCATCCTCCTCTCCTCGGCAATAATGGGACTGACTCGGTGGAGGTACCGGCCCATGAATGACCTCACACATCGAGGAATATATTCATCTTCAGGAATCACGAAGCGAGAGCCGGTGTTCAGCCGCATGAAGTGATGAGCGGCGTCACAAATGACTTCTGACGATGGGCTGGGCTCCACTGTAAACGCTTCAAAGGGGATACCCTGATCATATCCCAGTTGCCGAGCATAGCGGTGTGGGTTGTACCGCATAAAAAGAGCCACACCGTTTTGATGAAATACCAGATAACTCGGTCTGATCGAATATAAGTGCGTGGCTTCCTTGGGCTTCAGGGAAGGTACTCCCTCTTTCGACGAGTCACAAAGCTGTTGAATCGGTCCTGAAGGAGCAGAGAGGACTCGATCATTGAATACCATCCCGCCTATGTTGGTATAGGGATTAATCAGCACACGAATAGCTCCGGACTGAGTCGGATCAGGAGCAGAAGCGTCCACCAACCTCACAAGCCGCGGAAAAGTGTAGGTATCATAAAAGCTGGGTCTCTGATGCGCGGCAAATGCCCCTAGCACATGCATCTCAATCCATGACGTAAAGTAATGAAGACAGAAACTCACTACGTTCACACCTGGTGTTGAGGTATTGGCTACAGCGCTTAACCCATAATACAGATGCGCTAGTCCCGCAATGCCCATGGCTAGTCGCGTCCCTCCAGCGATGCGGTGAGCAGGGTTAATGACCGAAGCTCTCATGAATCGACGGTGTGTTGGAATGACGAACCAGCTGAGCCAGACGCTGATAAAGCCCACGAAGAAAGTCTCTTCATCTATGCCAGGAGCTGCGATCGACTCAAAAGGTACAGCCGACAGGATTGGAATGTAGAACTGCGGCAAATCCTCTTCTTTAGCCGGTAGCTTATTTAAACCAAACCTAAAGGGGTCGTTGATATTCGCGAACTTTGGAGCCGTCTTTGATAGAACGTCTCTGCGAAGGAAGCAGGCAATAAAGCTTTTGAAAGTGACGCCCTGCTCTTCCGACTTTGTGAATAGCTTCTCAAAAATGCTCAGAGTCTTGATTAAACTTGGGTGCTTGTGGCGGACGGCATTTTCAGTCGACAGGCCGTCAAGCATTGCAGGCTCAGTTTCGAAAACATACTCATCAGGAGACAGCAGTTCTTCATAGAGCGTCCCCCTGACCGGCAACCCCGAGATCTCGTAAAACTCTTCCAGAGAAATTGAAACTTCGCGATCCCCTTGAAAGAAGGTGTTGGTGGGAAGATTCCATTGATTTAAGAAAGCCTTAACCCACCAGACATGGGGGGACTGATAATGGAAGAGAGACGCGTACACCGCCTGATAGAGCCCGACCCTCTGCAATCACGCACGATGAGCAGACAGGATATAACGACCCCAGAGAAGGTAACCCGTGGGTTGTCGAGGGGTAAGCCCTATTTTGTAAACCTGTCCACAGGGCTGGGCTTCTCCTTGGCAGATACAACGCCCTAAGATGTCTATAGACGGCACAGGGTGGTTTGGAATCCCAGTTGTTGACGGCTTGAGCCGTCCCGCAGGGGTCCAGTTCAGCATCTCCACAGCAAAGGCGGTCCGTGGACGCTCCATTAGCAAAAATGAGTAAGTAGGCTCTGTTGGTATCTCGCAAAGAAAGCTGCGGCGGCCCAGAATGATGTGCCCATACCAGGTCCCCCATAAAAGTAAGTTGGTGCGATTAGGGTCGTGAGCTCTAATCATCGCCATCACCTCTTCATCAGACGGTGACTGAGGAAAGGCAGCCTCCGAGCAAGTGAAAGGGAAGTACGGAAGTGAAGCCATTGTTCCTGAAACAGATAAGAAAACTGTTAATGAAGACCACATGTGTATATATATTTGTAAACATATATATAAAAAAAGGGACAGTGGATGAAAACGATAAACAACTTATTTTATGGGACCATTGGTTACAAAACACAGGGGCCCCACAAAATCAAGATGGCGGCTCACTAATAATGAGGCTGAGCAATCATCATGAGAATAACGGGAAGATTCTCAATGAATTCAAATGACTATACACATTCCCCCAAAGAGAAACCCATCTTGGACTCTGCGAAAATCAAGTAGAATCTCTACTGAATTTTTTTTTTCTTGCAAGAACAACTCAGGATGAAAATCCCAAGAAATTCTCTGTGAAGGATGAGTTCTTTAGAGGAATTAAATTCCTTTTGAATAGAGGAATTAAATTCCCATAAAACAGTTTCAGAGTTAAGACTCTTTGGAATGGAATTAAATTCCAGAGAAGACAAGTATCACCACTGATCCCTGATATCAGAGAATCCCTAACAAAAGGAGTTTATTACTTAAGGGTTCTACATTATGGGAAGATAGGTTCTTGTTAAAAGGGAAAAACCCTTGGTGTGGATTTAAAATACAAAGAAAATTTCTGCAAAAAGTTCGTCAGCCATTCAATATCCTTACTTGAAAAAGGAAATCTTTTGTTGGCAGAGTTAAACTATGGAAATTTTTGAAACAGAGAACTAAGCTCTGAGAAAGAGAATTAAATTCTCAAGGCAAGAAAAAGCAAGGAAGAAGATGAAAAAGTGGAGCCACTTCTGAAGGGATCCCTGCATTTATAGGATGTGATGGGAAACGGTTCATCTCTCACCTTCCCTAGGCTGATCCAACGGCTACAAAAAATGACAGCGTTGCACTCACGTGCAAACACGTAAGAACAGCGCTGTGGGGGCATTTGTTCCCTTATAAAATATCAGGAAAACCCCAATGGGGCATCACGTGCCCACACGTGACCAGGGGTCACGTGCTGACACGTGATGGTTTCCTGGGGATTCTGCTGAAATAGAATTAAATTCTAGTCAAGCAAGCAAATAGTGGAGTCACGTGCCCACACGTGATGGGCATTTACAAAACCACTGAAGGAATTAAAACTATAATAAAACAGCAAGGAAAGATCCCAATGGGGCATCACGTGTCTACACGTGACCAAAGGTCACGTGCTGACACGTGATGATTCCTTAGCTCTTTAAAACTGCAGAATTAAATTCTGGTGAAAATGTTTAAGGGGGGTCACGTGTCAACACGTGATGAGTTCCTAAGCTCTTTAATTAATAGAATTAAATTCTATTTAAAATGATCAAACAACGAGATCACGTGCCAACACGTGATAGGCTTTAAGCCTTCTGAACTAATAGAATTAAATTCTAATTAAGAAGGAATCGAGAACCCTAACTGAAAAAATATCTTTCTAAATCTTTCCAAACAAGAAAAGATTGCGCTCTGTAAAGTGAAGCACCGTTGGATTAAAAATTCAATGGTGATTAAAAATTACCAACTTATAGAAAGATTCTATACAAGGAAAGATTTCCCTGAAATTCACCAAGAATAACAAACAAAATATCTTTTGAAAAAAAAATCCAATGGTGAATAAAATTCACTGAGTAATCTAAAGGATCATGTTGATTACAAAATCAAATAAAATCTTTCAATGAAAGATTGACTAAACAGATTGATTATTTTCTTTCTCCTATAAATAGGAGCCAAGAAGAGAAAAGAAGGGGCCTTGGGAATTTTTTTAGAAAATACAACAACAGAGAGAAAAAAGAGAGGAGAATTTAATTCTCAAGAGAGAAAAGAAGATTTCTTCAGAAGAGAAGAAAAACCCTAGGTGAGAAAGGGGAAAGAGATCTATGCTCCATAAAGCAAAAGAGAATTTAATTCTCAAATTAAGAGTTTAACTCTTCTGAATAAGAACTTAGTTCTTCCTTTGGTTGAAGATCTGCAGAAGCAGATCTCCCCACAAGTTGAGAATTTAATTCTCATCGGGGAGATTCTGCCATGCAGATCCAAGACTTAAAGGGAGAATTTAAGTTTAAGGAATTTAATTCCAAGAATTCACAGGAATTTAATTCCTCCAAATGGAACTGGGGTTTAACCCTACATAAGAATTTAATTCTTCCAAATATATAGGAATTTAATTCCTCCAAAAGAAACTAGGGTTTAACCCTACACAGGAATTTAATTCTTCCATATGCATAGGAATTTAATTCCTCTAAACAAAATTAGGGTTCAACCCTACAAAAGAATTTAATTCTTAAATAAGGGACTTAAAACTCTCCATGCACGTAAAAAAAGCCAGTATCCTACCTGATCACGTAGCAACACGTGACTCCCCTCCTCAATGAGTAAAAAAGCAAGAATGAGACATGGTCACGTGTCCCCATGTGACCCTTAAATAGACTCCTCAAGATGAGAAAGAAAAAATCTTGGAGGCAATGCCTCATGTGCTCACACGTGACCCTCAAAACAAAATGGAACAAATCCAAAGGCAGTACTAAGTTATGGCGCCTCACGTGTCCCCACGTGACCCTTGACTAACACCTTTTTAGAAGGGCAAATGAGGGAAAACAGAGGAATTAATACCCAATATATTGGCACTATCACGTGTCCACACGTGATGATTACAAAGGATAAGTGTTTAACACTTATTTGCAGATTTTGAGAGTAAAATAATGGAGGTTTGGCCCAATTCTAAGGCGCCTCACGTGACCCCACGTGACCACCTCATTTCTTAGTGCTTAACACTATTTTGAGCGTTTTGTCCCTAGTGTTTAACACTGTTTTAAGCACATCACATGGGAACACATGACCGCTAGATATGTGCTAGTGTTTAACACTATTTTCAAACCAGTCTCAGCCTAAATTGGCTAAATCTTCCAAAGGAAAGACTCCCCTTTTGACTGAGCCTCAAGTACATCCTTGTCTTCCAATATTGATCATCTCATATGGTATATAAGTGCTCAGCACTCAATAAAAGACAAAATGTTGTCAGAGCCCCAAACCCCGGTTTAGCATTGCTAAATAATGGGGGGCTGAACCCAGACAAATGTTCAACAGTCCAAACAAAGGTCCAGCATTTCAAACCTAATTGGACTTAGCCCTAGTTGGCCATAAGTCCTCAATTCAGATTTAACTGAGCCCATGTGCTCATAATCCAATTAATTGATCTTAGTCCCAAATTGGACTATAGATTTCCCAATCAACTTTGGTTCAAGGGTGCATCTCTTCACTCCTTTGATATTTGTCGTTGTAATCCTTCAACGTCTTCTGAGAGGTGACGGTTCCCGATAACCAATCATTCCACGGACTGTGGGGTCCTTAATGTAGGGTTCCTAGGCACTCTCCAGAGGTCTCACAAGGCATCAACCATGCCAATTTCAAATTTTACGGGTGCCGAGAAACCCTAATACGGATCGTTAACTAGATATTTTAGGCGAAAGATGCAACTAGTAAACTACTTTACTAAGAGAACGGAAATACAACCTTTGTAGATCCGGTCCTCCACGTCCATAGCTCCGCAATTAAGTCTCCTCGCTGTCCATATGGAAACCCGGGCTCTAGCATCGGCTTCATCGGAGAATGGACGGGCTAGGTCATCGACTACGATGCCGAAGATGATCTACGTCGAGGCATCACTAGATCAAGCTCCAACTTCACCAAGTCATGAAACTTATGAAGAAAACACACTCTACTACTTGGCAAGAGGTAGAGGATGAAGAAATAGGAAGTGGGTTCACTTTAGAATTGGATTTCTCACTCATTTTCATCAATCACCATTGATGGTCCAAGGTTTCTTCATGTTGAAGATGAAGAAGAAGAAGAAGGAAAAATGTTATGATAAGTATTTAGTAAAATGAAAATAATAATAATACTTATCATCTACCAACCATGGTCAAGTGTAGAGACTAAACTAGGGTTAGTGGGAATGGTTAGGGTTAAGCATGAGACAAAAATGGTCACTTAGGTCAAAGCTTCATGAAGCTTCAACTAGAATACAAATCAAGCCACCATTTTCTTTTCAAGCCTTTCATTTTCCAAAAATCAATAGATAAATAAATAAGTGAATAAAACAAAACCCTAACCATTAACATGTAACCATGGTTTGATCTTTACACAAAAACCCTAGCAAACATGTATCATCAAACATGATACAATCAAGTGCACAAAAGTATATCTCATATACAATGTGCACATCTGAGTGAGAATGTCCATTTAAAGTGAACCGATACTAGTTAATGCAAAGTAATATATCAAATATATAATTATGCATTAAATCATTAAATCAACACTTGATTTAACGATCCGGTCATATCGCATATAACCGACTAGTATCATATGTATCGGCTTATCGAATCAATACTAGATTCGATAACTAGGTTATATCGCATACAACCAATCGATACATTCATCGCGAGAATGAAATACGGTATCACATACACGCATTATTCTCGGTCCCGCACATATCTCATATGCGCTCCTATTTCGTTTTGCTTGAGCCAGGAAACCTCTGTGTAGGACTCTAAAGACTCGTCAATACGCCGGCAGCAGGTGATGATCATATCAAACACCCGCAAGCAGCAAGCGGTCTGCTAAACGTAACGGCCACCCGGGTATTGAGCGATGAGAAGATCGACGAGCAAGCCCACTCACACTCCTGTGAATCCAACCAGTAACACTTACCGTACAGTCCGGTCTGATCGTCTGATATGTCGCATATCTCGCCTAGGGGTGGTAAACGTCAGACCCCAATAGCTCGATAAGTCGTATCGATATGAGGTCTATAACAGTTTGAGAAACTACTGGTAACACTTACCAGTAAATCTCAGCAACCGTGGCCAGGGATTTCCGGTTATAGCCAATCGAATACAGCGCAACATCAACTCCCTATACCGGGAGAGACGAATCCCCTCCTATCGCTCATTGCCTCCATGTGATTTGGGACTGTACCCAAAAACCACCGTTTTGCACGCCCTCTTGGACGTGGTAAGATGGAAATCAAAGCACAGTGGGAACCACACAAGACTCTATGACGATCTCGGGTCAACAGACTACTCTGTACCAGTGTCACCAGAGAACTGCCATCTGACGTAAGGTATAATACCATCTGGGAGTTCTCGGCGAGTCCGTCCAGTGTACCCAGTCTCTACTGAGCACCCGTATATCATCTCTGATGTCAAACACCAATGGATATGGGATCATCCATCGCCCATCTGTATGGGTCGAGAAGGTATACGCTAGTCTACACTGGTATATCGATGCCCCGTCTCGATACACCCACGACTAGGGACTTTGAAGGATGTACTTATGGACTATCATGTCCCCACTAGTATGATCCGCATCATAGTCCAGATAGTCAAGTACACATCCTAAGGGCTTTACCAACATGTAACAGAGAGACAAGTAGTGTACACGTTAAGGTAAAGAGTAACCAGATAGCATACTATCATGTCGAGCAAGAAAGTCCTCCCTATATATGTCCCAGCATCCACTATAATATACATCCTATGTATAGTAATGGCCTCTAGGGCATACATATAACTAACAATCTCCCACTTGCACTAGGGCCATCTGATAGCAGTGGTTGTAGTATCTCATACTCAACCATCCCATAAAAATCTCTCTCTGGGAACAGGCCTTTGTGAGTGGATCCGCTGTGTTGTCCTCTGAGTCTACTCTCCAAACCTCGATCTCCTTGGAGATCAACCATCTCCATGATCAGGTGATACTGCCTTAGAATATGTCTGGATCACTGATGGGACCGGCGTTCCTAGGCATAAGCCACAACCCCATTGTCTCACAATGGTAGGAACGTAGTTCATCTTATGAACCACTATACACCCAAACAGCATCTTTGGTAGCATCTTAAGTAGCGATGTATCCAGCCTTTATCGTCTAGTATGTCACGGTATCTAGTTTGGAACTCTTCCAACATACCGTCCCTTTACTGAGGGTAAAGACAATGCCTGTGACTGACACTCAGTCGTCATTATCAACCTGGAACACTTCCAGTGATTCTTCCCAGGATCAATTGATACCATCTCACTACAGCTAGTGAGTATTCTAACATCCATTTAGATCTATCTCATAGGTCCAAAACCCAGGATTTAGTAGGTATCACTTTGATCCTATGTGGAGAATCATTGTGATAAGCGGAGATTGACCGAGCGTAGCATAGGAAACTTCTTTTTTATCAAGAGTATGTCATCCACGTACTCTACGAGGATCGCCACCATACTCCCTACTACCTTTTTGTTTATACAAGGTTCATCTACCATTTTGATGATGTCAAACTCTTTGACTAACACATCAAAACAGATGTTCCAACTCCGCGATGCCTGCTTTAACCTATAAAGCATCTTGTGCACGTTTCCGCTGCTCCCACTGTCTACGAGGCCCTCTGGCTGTGTACTTATAGACTCCCTCTTCTAAAACATCATTTAGAAAAGCTGTCATGACACCTAACCACCAGATATCGTAGTCATGGTATGTAGCCGTGGCAAGTAGAATCTGGATGGACTTAAGCATAGATACTGGAAAAAGGTTTCATCATTATCCACGCCTGGTCAATGACGAAAACCTTTAACAAGTCTAGCTTTGAAAGTCTCAACTTTTCCATCTACACCAAGTAATCTTCTCAAGATATACTTGCTCCTGATGGGGATTTAACCCTTCAGATATAGCAACCAAAGTCCATACTTTGTTGGTGTATAAGGATTCCATCTCAGATCGCTAAGCATCCAGCCATTCTTACAGATTCCCACTCCTGATGGCCAGCTCGAAACTAGTTGGGTCATCATCTTATGATGCAATCCTCGCTCCCACTGTCATAGAGAAACCGAAGTATCTCTCAGGTGGGTGAGGAACCCTACTAGATCGGCGGAGAGGCTGAGGTTCGTTGGAATCTACTGAATCCTTTGGTTTTACCAAATCATCTGCTGTTGTTTGTATAGCTGGAACATTTCCAGTTCTACATAACAGACCTTGCCTCGAGCTTGTCCGGATTTTTTTTTAGGCATAGACCGGACAACCCCAAATATTAACTAGCTTAAGACATGGGCTCTTCCCTTTCCATATCACATATGAAATGGTAGGCAACTGATTTGACTGGAACCCTATTCAATAGGTATGCAGCTTCTCAAGTGCATAACTCCCAAAAGGAAATAGGTAACTCATTAGTACTCATCATAGAGCACACCTTATCATATAAGGTGTGATTGCTCCGCCCCGATATACCATCTTGCTATGGTGTATTCAGAGGAGTAATGCTGAGAGCGAATCTCATTCTCCTTTAGAATAGTTCAGGAATTCCGTGCTCAAGTATTCTCCTTCCTGATCACATCGAAGGACATAATACTTATACCCGTATTGGTTCTCTACTTCTAACTTATATTCTGTGAATATCTCAAAAGGTTCGGACTTGTGTTTCAACAGGAACATAGGTCTGAATCTTGAAAGATCATCAGAGAATGTAATGAAGTATAAAGAACCGGTCTTGGCAAGTGTAGACAGGGGACCTACATACATCAACATGTATCATCCCAAGAGTTCACTAACTCTTTCTCTGTTTCCAGTAAACGGAGCTCTGGTCATCTTATCTCTGTGACATGACTGGAAAGTTTCATAAGATGTAAATTCAAACTGATTTAAAAATGCATCTAATATGTAACTTCAGCCAGTCGGATCGCATTGATATGACCTAGTCTACAATGCCTGAAGAAGGATCCGTTCATTTCTGAACTCTTCCTCTTCTGTGTGTTCCGTATACTAAGAACTGTAGTTTGATTTAGAACTTCAATGCTTTTAGATAACGTGCCTGAACCGATCAACTTTTGATATAGGAAATGTTCAAAACATTATCCAACAATACAAAATTTTACCGTTTCTTTACTAATAAAGAGACAGATATGATTTTGTATATCAGGTTCGGTATCTAATAACATTCGTTCAGAATCAATATATTGGTAATACAGGGTGACAGTGACTAACAGACTTGGCTGCAACACTTGCCCCGTTTTCGGCCTCATGAAACTTATCACCCGTTCTCAGTTCTCTACCCATCATGTGGCCCTATGTAACAGATTACATATCTGGGATCCTGATCTGGTATCACATACCCAGGACGTAAAGGATACTGAGAAACAGTTCTCTATAATGAACACACCCGAAGATGATGCATCAGCATGCACTCTCTTCGTTTGGGCGGCACGGGAATTCTGGTAATCCCCTATTTCCTGCTCTGTCTTATAACAATTATAAGTTGGAGCGGGACCAACGTTCCCCAGCTCAGTAAAACAAGCGGGTTCGGTCAATAATCCATTTTATTATCTTGATTAAGGCGTGACATGGTCGCTACCTGGAGAGAGAGAGAAGAAAACACTCAGCGTATGCTCTTGCAAGAATAGATTGGTTATTATTTTATCTAATCAGGATGGCTCCCACTACTTTTTATCAAATCTTCCTTCAAACCCTAAAAGGAAAGACTAGCCGGGATTAATTACACACTACAAGTTCGCCAATCTTTCAGCCAGGCCAGTGTCGGTACTTTGAGGGAGGTCCCCCGTGCTTTCGCACGAACCTAATTAATGTAAACCTCGTTTTCCCAGAGGCGTAACCCCGTTGACACCTTTCTAGACACCTACTTGATCGGCTAATTGTAATATGTAAAACTCTCCCAGGAGTAACTCTTACTCGCAGCGGGTATCGGGATCCAACTATCTCATAGAAGGTATGCAATCTCATTGCAAATTTCAACACTTGAAATTCCCGATAATATTTTGCCCCTAGCAGCTATATGACCTTAACATAGTCAACAAATCATAAGTGCTAGTCAAGTTCAACCCGTCATTTCCTGATTGAATTAAACCCACCCGCACGACCCTTAACATAGTCAACAAAGTCGCACGACTACCCTAATCCAATCACATCATATGCTTATGCAGATAAGCACTAATTAGCTACCGCACACTACGCCTTAACATAGTCAACAAACGTAGCACGAATACTAACTAGTACTTATCTGAATTGACGGAGGGCTACGACAGGTTTTTCTGAAAACCTATTGCGTAATGAACTTGATATCGTTGTAGAATCAAATGATTTTAAAATGGACTGCTTTTGAGGCTTTTCTAGTTTTGTTAAAGGAGTCACTCCCGGTGAAGGGATCGTCGGTCCTTTCCTCGTCGAATGAGGTGCAGGATATATCATATATATCACTGTGCAAAGCAAAAACTCTTAAAAGCAATCAAAAGACAAACCGAGTGTGTAGCATCTGCCAGTTATTGCTAAAGGAGTCACTCCCGGTGAAGGGATCTCGGTCCTTTCCTTATCGAATAAGGTGCAGGATATATCACATATACCTCTGTGCAAAGCAAGAACTGTAGCTACCTGTTTTATTTTGAAATTCGATTCTACAACATCTTAGGTTTCTTTTTATTTCATTAATCTCATTAATGAAGTCCCATCATTATAAGTACCTAATCATCACAGATAAATACGACGTACACTTATGCCATCCGCATTCGCCTCGATGTCCCCTCATGCACCGTTAGGTTAGGTAACTAACGGCAGAGCGGGGCAGGGCTAGCGCAGGTGTAAAACATAAGTAACGTCTATATAATATATCATATATACTATATACTGTATCTATCACAGAACATCACATGATCACATCACAGATATCGCAGCAGAAGAAACATATGAAACATTGGATATACTAGGACGTCCGTGTTTTCAATACGAGCCAGTATAAAACACGGATTCCACAGTCGTGATGAATAGCCTATCCCACACCCCTAGACCCCTACGAGAGCGGCAAGCAACCCTACCAATTCTAGGGTTAGGAGACCCGGACTCGACTCCTCGAGATGGTCTCCCACTGGACTCCAGAACCCGGTTACTTGTGCCCTCCTCCTTGGGTCTATCCTAGTGCGGAAAAGTAAATAATATACAACAACGGTGACAACTTCCGCAACCTGGAAGTGCCCCAATAAAAGAATATTACATACAAGTTTTTACATGAATGAAAATGAAAAACACTCATCTCACATAAAAACCCCCCGGCTATTCAAACACGACGATCCAATATAACATATCTAGCAACACATAACATCACATGTCATCAACGTAAGTAAATATGCGCATCCCAATTGTCGTTGACATATAGCAACGAAACCGGCGATATCACATATTACACTTACGGTCACAGAAAAGAAAGTGTAAAACTACAACAGTTGGAATCCGCAATCTCTTTAGACATCGCATGCCTAATCAAATGAATTCCTTAGACATCGCATGCCTAACAATTATAAACCCCGCATTTTAGTCTCATTATCGAAAACTCTTTTCAATATCAAGTCGGGCAATTCAACAAGATTCCCGACATCCTGATCGAATGCTCGTCGCAAACTTTAGTAGGCGGCCGCACCCCTGATACCGTCGACGAAGTGCACCAAGGCGGAACACCGCTACCGCGAGCACCCAAACGGATGCTTTCGGCGACGGGGTTCTCCTACAGTCACTTGGTCGGGGCTATGGGGTGAGGCTGTCTATTAAGTTTACCCGGCGAGTATCCGCGTACGCTACGTGATTGCGACGGACTTTTGATCACATCAAAACTCCGTGGCAACCGATCAAGTGAGACTAAACTGCTATGTTTATAACATTCATTCCGTTATCTCATAACTACTTGTGAATTCCAATTATTGTATCACATTCCGGATAAATAGAAAATGTTAAACTTTCCGATCGAACAATCGAACACCCAAGTTTTCCCGAAACATCAACACATGAAATAAGTCTAACAACGTTCAGTTCGTGCCTCAGTACCAACGGTCCAGCCGTAGAAGGGTCAAGCCAACGCCTCACATGTGGCACGCCGTACTGCCCCAAACCCGAAGGTTCAAAGGGCAGTTCAAGACGGTCACATAATCGAGTTAAGGTTTGTTGTCTTCTAGAGGGACCATCGCGTTACTTGCACTACTTAGAACGTCGTTAAACTACGGAAAAATCCAACACTTGGAAATTTCCCGGCAGGGGAAAATTTGGGTATTTATATCCGGTCGAACTTTTTAACATATTCTAAATATTACCCGGAAAAACACACTGACAAAATTAGACAATCCGATCGAAACACCGAGTCCCCAATACAACCCAGAAAATTCAACTCTTGAAAAATTAATAAAAATTCCCAGGAAAACCAGCACTGCAAACTAGGAATTACTGTGCAAAATTTATTGCAAGAGGAGACAAAAGGGCCGCGGAACCGCCGCATTAGCATGCTAATGCCGCGGTTCCGCCGCGCTTTAATGGATTCAGGGGCCCTGTTTTATACAGTAATTCTTAGAATCTTCTACTGAGTTTTCTGAATATTTTTAATATGGAAAAAACCGCTTTTTCAGAAAAAATCCAGAGAAGGTTAAAAGTTAGGGTTTCGGGGTTCGATCGGGTTTCTAACATCGTCTACGCATCGCCTAAGGCTCTAGCTAGGCTCTGATACCACTGTAGGGTTCCTAGACACTCTCCAGAGGTCTCACAAGGCATCAACCATGCCAATTTCAAATTTTACGGGTGCCGAGAAACCCTAATACGGATCGTTAACTAGATATTTTAGGCGAAAGATGCAACTAGTAAACTACTTTACTAAGAGAACGGAAATACAATCTTTGTAGATCCGGTCCTCCACTTCCATAGCTCCGCAATGAAGTCTCCTCGCTGTCCAAATGGAAACCCGGGCTCTAGCATCGGCTTCATCGGAGAATGGACGGGCTAGGTCATCGACTACGATGCCGAAGATGATCTACGTCGATGCATCACTGGATCAAGCTCCAACTTCACCAAGTCATGAAACTTGTGAAGAAAACACACTCTACTACTTGGCAAGAGGTAGAGGACGAAGAAATAGGAAGTGGGTTCACTTTAGAATTGGATTTCTCACTCATTTTCATCAATCACCATTGATGGTCCAAGGTTTCTTCATGTTGAAGATGAAGAAGAAGAAGAAGGAAAAATGTTATGATAAGTATTTAGTAAAATGAAAATAATAATAATACTTATCATCTACCAACCATGGTCAAGTGTAGAGACTAAACTAGAATACAAATCAAGCCACCATTTTCTTTTCATGCCTTTCATTTTCCAAAAATCAATAGATAAATAAATAAGTGAATAAAACAAAACCCTAACCATTAACATGTAACCATGGTTTGATCTTTACACAAAAACCCTAGCAAACATGTATCATCAAACATGATACAATCAAGTGCACAAAAGTATATCTCATATACAATGTGCACATCTGAGTGAGAATGTCCATTTAAAGTGAACCGATACTAGTTAATGCAAAGTAATATATCAAATATATAATTATACATTAAATCATTAAATCAACACTTGATTTAACGATCCGGTCATATCGCATATAACCGACTAGTATCATATGTATCGGCTTATCGAATCAATACTTGATTCGATAACTAGGTTATATCGCATACAACCAATCGATACATTCATCGCGAGAATGAAATACGGTATCACATACACGCATTATTCTCGGTCCCGTACATATCTCATATGCGCTCCTATTTCGTTTTGCTTGAGCCAGGAAACCTCTGTGTAGGACTCTAAAGACTCGTCAATACGCCGGCAGCAGGTGATGATCATATCAAACACCCGCAAGCCGCAAGCGGTCTGCTAAACGTAACGGCCACCCGGGTATTGAGCGATGAGAAGATCGACGAGCAAGCCCGCTCACACTCCTGTGAATCCAACCAGTAACACTTACCGTACAGTCCGGTCTGATCGTCTGATATGTCGCATATCTCGCCTAGGGGTGGTAAACGTCAGACCCCAATAGCTCGATAAGTCGTGTCGATATGAGGTCTATAACAGTTTGAGAAACTACTGGTAACACTTACCAGTAAATCTCAGCAACCCTGGCCAGGGATTTCCGGTTATAGCCAATCGAACACAGCGCAACATCAACTCCCTATACCGGGAGAGACGAATCCCCTCCTATCGCTCATTGCCTCCATGTGATTTGGGACTGTACCCAAAAACCACCGTTTTGCACGCCCTCTTGGACGTGGTAAGATGGAAATCAAAGCAAAGTGGGAACCACACAAGACTCTATGACGATCTCGGGTCAACAGACTACTCTGTACCAGTGTCACCAGAGAACTGCCATCTGACGTAAGGTATAATACCATCTGGGAGTTCTCGGCGAGTCCGTCCAGTGTACCCAGTCTCTACTGAGCACCCGTATATCATCTCTGATGTCAAACACCAATGGATATGGGATCATCCATCGCCCATCTGTATGGGTCGAGAAGGTATACGCTAGTCTACACTGGTATCGATGCCCCGTCTCGATACACCCACGACTAGGGACTTTGATGGATGTACTTATGGACTATCATGTCCCCACTAGTATGATCCACATCATAGTCCAGATAGTCAAGTACACATCCTAAGGGCTTTACCAACATGCAACAGAGAGACAAGTAGTGTACACGTTAAGGTAAAGAGTAACCAGATAGCATACTATCATGTCGAGCAAGAAAGTCCTCCCTATATATGTCCCAGCATCCACTACAATATACATCCTATGTATAGTAATGGCCTCTAGGGCATACATATAACTAACACTTAAGTCCATAGACTATGATGTTCTTAAACTTTATAGACTATGATGTCTTTAAACTACGGACTGTGGGGTCCTTAAACCCATGGACTATGATGTCCTTAAGCTCGAACTGTGGGGTCCTTTAAACCCATGGACTAGGATGTCCTTAACCTTGGACCACCATGTCCTTAAACTGGTAATCGACCGTAATATCCCTAAACTAAACAATAGAGTCCAAATGCTCTTTTGTTGGATCTAAACGATCCCGCTAAGTTGATCTTAGTCCAAAATTTGACTAACGTATCCTTAACAAACGTTTAAGTTGATCTTAGTCTCAAATAAGACTAACGTATCATTAAACCCAACCCCCAAACCCAAATCTAAGAAAATACGGATTTGGACTAATCCACGCCCTACGGGCGACGACATAAATTATTCTCCGTATACAATCCACGGGCAACCAAAAAACAAAACAAACACACACGACACGAAGTGACCATCTGGAGAAGGAGAAAGTGGTTACCGCGATGCGGTAGAGTAATTAATTGCAGGGGCTTGCGCCTGCAGGGAAGAGCGCCCCCACAATCAAAAACCCCTCAATGAGGGGGAATCTGACGAAGTCTGCTACATCAGCCGCCTCCGTTTAAACCTTCGATACATGGTGTCATAAATCAACTTGGCATCTTCAGAGAGATGGACGGATAGCACCAATTAGTATCTGCCCCCAAATTCAGGCAAGACGAACCTATGCGGTCGCGTCTCTGTGTTCGGAGGAGAACAGATTCTGGCACGCGAACGAATCGTGGTCTGCTATGGTTGCCCCTGGATTCGAGGTACTAAGATTTGGTGTCTTTCTCCGTACAGAAAACAGAAGATCAATGGCTTCAAACTGCACTAACTGCAACTGAAACTCTCGCTCTGTCCCGTCCGGAGGAGTGACTTACGGGCCCCAAGCGGCCTCCATCTTCGCTATGCCGGTGGAACAGGTGACTCAAGCCACCACTAGATTGTTCTTCGGGACCATGCTCCCGTCAACAAGCTTCAGCGCTCCTGTACCATCACAAGAAGCTCCCAAGAAGTGATCGCGGCCCTACCGTAAAACCATACGGTCTCTACACCTTTTGCCCGGTGCAGGGAAACTCTCTGTATGGGACTCTAAAGACTCGACACTACGCTGGCAGTAGGTTTAACCACAGGCCGCAAGCGGTACTAGCTGTACGTAACGGTCCCCAGGTAGATGTCGATAAGAAGGCCGATGAGTAAACCCATCCGAACTCCTACTGGGCCTGTATGTGACAATCTTCGTACAGTCCGGTCTGTTCGTCTAGGACTATCGCATATCGGGCCTAGGAGCGGTAAACGTCAGACCCTAATAGCTGTATAAGTCGTGTCGGAGTGAAGCCCATTACACCTTGAGAAACTACTGGAACCTACTAGAAAATCTCTCTTGCCCTGGCCATGGACCTTGCGTAATGGCTCTCCATACACAGCGCGATATCAACCCCCAATACCGGTAGAGACGAATCCTGTCTAACCGCCATTGCCTCCAGGTGCTTCGGGACTGCACCCAACTACTACCTGTTTGCATGACTCCTTTGAGCCGTGGTAGGGTAGTAATCTAAGTACAGTGGGAACACACCCGAGGTGAAGTAGCAGTGTCAAGTCGGCAGACTAAGCTGTACTCATGTCACCTGGGAACTTCTATTTGACGATGGGTATAGAACCAACCTGCAGTTCCCGGCGATTCCTGTCCGCTCCTGTCCACTGTACCCGTAACCTAACGAGCACCTGCATACTATCTCCAGTACGACGTACTGATGGCTGTGGGACAGACCATCTCCCCAGCTGGGATGAGAAGCGTATACACCAGTCTACTCCGGAGTATCGATGCCCCGTCTCGATAATCCTATGACCAGGGACCTGTATAGGATGTGCTTATAGACTACCCAGCCCCCAGTAGTGTGACTGCCATCACAACGCTGGTAATCAAGCAAAGATCCTAAAGGCTCTACTAATATGTATAAGCGATATGTTAAAAGAAACACATGCACATATTAAAGTAGACACAAACCAAGTAGCATACTATCATTTTTAGCAAGACTGTCAATACAACTATGAATATCCCAAGCTTCCATTAAGTAATATACAAATCAGTATGATACAATAATGGCCTCTAGGACATAAACACTAACAATCTCCCACTTGCACTAGGGCCATGTACTGGCATATCGCAGACCTATCATCTCGAATAACCTCTTGAACTGCGTTTGAGGAATGGCCATTGTGAATGGATAAACAGTGTTATTCTTCGCATCTACTCTCTTCACCTCGATCTCCCGGCGATCTACGATCTCCCTAATCAGGTGATACCGCCTTAAGATGTGTCTGGACTTCTGATGGGACCTAGGTTCCTTCGCTAAAGCTATAGCGCCGTTGTTGTCGCAATACAGAGGTATTGGATCAACACTGGTAGGAACCACCTGAAGTTCTGTGAGGAACTTCTTCATCCAGACAGCTTCTTTTGCGGCATCGCAAGCAGCTATGTACTCCGCTTCCATCATTGAGTCAGCAACGGTGTCCTGCTTAGAACTCTTCCAACAGACCGCCCCTCCATTGAGGGTAAAGACATAACCCGACATAGACTTGGAGTCATCCTTATCACTCTAGAAGCTGAGTCGGCAAAGGCCTCGATCTGGAGGTCCTTTCCTCCATACACCAAGAACATCTCCTTAGTCCTCTTCAGGTACTTGAGAATGTTCTTTACTACTATCCAGTGCTTCTCCCCTGGGTTTGCCTGATACCGGCTTACAACGCTCATTGCGTATGCTACATCTGGTCTGGTACATAACATCGCATACATTATAGAGCCTACCGCAGAAGCGTAGGGTATAATCGACATGCGAGCCCTTTCCAAATCAGTCTCGGGAGACATCCCTTTGGAGAGGGTGATTCCGTGACAAGCCGGTAGGTTACCGCGCTTAGAATCTTCCATACTGAATCTTTTCAATATGGAGTCTATGTACCTGGACTGCGAAAGTCCCAACATCCTCTTTGATCCATCACGATAGATCTGGATCCCCAGAATGTAGGTGGCATCACCCAGGTCTTTCATGGAGAACTTCTGTGACAAGAATCCTTTGACTGACTGTAGCATAGGAATATCATTTCCTATTAGGAGAATGTCATCCACGTACAAGACGAGGAATACTACAGCTCTCTCTACAATCTTACTGTATATGCATGGTTCATCTGGATTCTTGATAAAGTCAAATTCTTTGACAGTATCATCAAAACAGATGTTCCAACTCCGCGATGCCTGCTTTAGTCCATAAATGGACTTAAGAAATTTGCACACTTTACCGCTGCTCCCACTCTGAATGAATCCCTCTGGCTGATCCATATAGACGCATTCTTCTAAATTAGCATTTAGAAAAGCTGTCTTTTCATCCATCTGCCAGATCTCATAATCGTGGAAGGCAGCAATTGTTAGTTATATATATGCCCTAGAGGCCATTGTTGTACATATGATGTATATTATAATGGATGCTTGGATATATATAGAGAGGACTTTCTTTCTCGTCATGATAGTATGCTATTTGGTTTCACTTTATCTTAACATGTTGACTTATATTAGTTTACTGTCTTACTCTCACATGTTGATAAAGCCCTTAGTATTTGTACTCGACTACTGGGACTATGATGAGATCATACTAGTAGGGCCAGGATAGTTAACGAGTACATCCTATAACTGTTCCTAGTTGAGGGTGTGTCGAGACAGGGCATCGATACACCAGAGTAAACTAGCGTATATGCATCTTGACCCATATGATGGGCGATGGATGATCCCATATCCAATGGTGTTTGACATCAGAGATGGTGTATGGGTGCTCAGTGGAGACTGGGTACACTGGACGGACTCTCCGAGAACTCCCAGATGGTATTATACCTCACGTCACATGGCAGTTCTCCGGTGACACTGGTACAGGTTAGTCTGTAGACCCGAGATCGTCATAGAGTCTTGTGTGATTCCCACTGTGCTTTGATTTCCACCTTACCACGTCCAAGAGGGCGTGCAAAACGGTGGCTTTTGGGTACAGTCCCGAATCACATGGAGGCAATGAGCGATAGGAAGGGATTCGTCTCTCCCGGTATAGGGAGTTGGTGTTGTGCTGTGTTCGATTGGCTATAACTGGAATTCCCTGGCCAGGGCTGATTTAGAGATTTACGGGTAAGTGTTACCAGTAGTTTCTCGACCCGTTATAAGCCTCACATTGACACGACTTATCGGTTACTGGGGTCTGACGTATACCACCCCTAGACTAGATATGCAACATATCAGACGAAGAGACCGGACTGTACGGGAGTGTTACTGATTGGATTCACAGGAGAATGTACAGGCTTGCTTGTTAATCTTCTGATCAATCAATACCTGGATGGCTGTTACATTTAGCTGACCGCTTGCAGCTTGTGGGTGTTTGATATGATAATCACCTACTGCCGGCGTATTGACGATTCTTTAGAGTCCTACACAGAGGTTTCTTGACTCAGGCAAAACGGAGTAGGAGCACATATGTGATATGTGCGGGATCGAGAATAATATGATATGAGATACCGTATTCTATTCTCGCGATATATGATATCGGCCGGCGATATTTGATATCAGCCGGTGCATCGGAACAAGTGTTGATTCGATGAATCGGTGCATGATATATTAGGGGGGCCGTTGATCTTTAGCAAGCCCTTCGTATGCAAGCCATACTAAATAATCTAAGTGACTTTCGGTCAGTTATATGCGATATAGCCGGATTGTCGGATCAAGTGTTGATTCGATAATTTAATGTATAATTATATATGTGATATATTACATTACATTATCTAATATTGGCTCGCTTTATTATTTCATTTTCTCACCGGATAATACATTGATATATATGCGATATGTGTTAATTGTATTATTTTTTTTTTGTTACAAAAATATATTATATATGTGATATATAATATTGTAACATGTTATGATTACAAATGCAACATGATTAGTGCAGATTAAACATGGTTAGGGTTTGATTTGGGTTAATCTTTTCTAGAAGCTTCTAGAAGCTTTTATTTTGTTTTTTGCAAAGATATTATGTGTTGATATTTTGCTTGATATTTTCCTAACCCAACCCACACCCTTTACCCTAGTTAAATCTCTACAATGGTTAAGTCTTTCTTGAATTAACCATGGTTGTAACTGTAATGATATAACATTTTCATTATTCATCACAAAAGGATAATTCATTCTTCTTCTTCTTCCTTGAGCTCTTAATAAGCTTTCTAGGTTTTTCTTTTGTGATGGATTAGTGTGAGATTATGAAAACAAAAGAGAGTTAAATTCCTACTTCATCATCCTCATCTATTCTAGCCAATTGGATTAGGGTGTTCTCTTCTCTAATACTTGATTAGAGAAGTGAGGGCTTGAGTTAAAGAAACTTCAAGGTAGATCATCTTCGAGAAAGAAGACTTCAAGCAAGTATGGATCATTCGGGTTGTGGAGCTTCTCTTGAGTCCGGGAGATCATGGATCGCGGCGAAGGGACTACTACTCGGAGCTTATGAAGCGAAGGAGCGGACTACAAAGGTTGTAATCCCTCTCTCTTAGTTGTAAAGATAATTAGTTGCATGTTTAACCCTAATTATCTAGCAAAGATCCTCGTTTTGGGTTGTTCGGCACGTCTAAATTTTTAATCGGGCATGGTTGATGCCTTATAGACCCTTGTGAATGTGCCTAGTAACCCAACAGTGGTATCAGAGCCTAGCTAGAGCATTAGGCGACGTGTATACGAAGTTAAAAGTCCGATCGAACGCCGAAACATCGTTTTTTGACCCCTCCCTGGAAATTTTTAAAAAATTAATTTTTTCCATATTAAAAATACTCAGAAAATTCAGCAGGCAATTCTAAGGATTACTGTAAAATACGAGCCCCCAACTCCCTAAAGTCGCCGCTGAACCGCGGCAGGAACATGCTTCCCGCGGCGGTTCCACGGCCGTACTTGGGAGTTAAGGCCTCGTATTAGTAGGGTTGATCCGTAGGTATTAGTATATACTTCTGGGAATTTTTAATCTTGCTCAAGTGTTGAGTTCTCTGGAGATCTTTTGTATTCGTTGATTCGATCGGAAAGTTTAATTTAGTTTGGTTTTCCGGATAATTTAGAACCTGTTAAAATGTTCGAATGGATATCAATAACTCATTTTTTTCCCGACACGAAAAACTTTCAAGTGTTGATTTTTTCTTGAGTTTAAAACTTTTGAAAAACCATGCAAGCATATCTGTGGACCCTCTAGAAGAACGTAACCTTAACTCGATTATGTGACCGTCAAAACTTCCAATGAACCTTTGGGTTTGTGGTAGTTTGGCGTTGCCACATGTGAGGCGTTGGTTTGACCCTTCTACGGCTGGTTCACTGGGGCTGTGACATGTTCTGAGATTTTTTGAACTCCGCTCAAGCGTTGAGCTATTTGGGAAATCTTGCGTATTTGATTATTCGATCGGAAAGTTTAACTTTGTCTATTTATCTGGAATGTGATACAATATGTGGAATTCATATAGTTAGGCATGAAATGCGAAGTATGTGATATTTCGGATTTATGATGTCTAAAGTGATTGTGGATTCCAAATGTTGTAGTTTTACACTTTCTTTTCTGTGACCGTAAGCGTAGTATGTGGTGTATCGCCGGCTTCGTTGCTATACATCAACGACAATCGGGATACGCATACTTGCTTATGTTGATGATATGCGATATTATGTGTTGCTGTGATATGTTATATTGGATCGTCGTGTTCTGAATAGCCGGGGTTTTTATGTGAGATGAGGTTTTTTTTTATTTTCATTCATGTAAAATTCAATTGTATGTAATATTCTTTATTGGGGCACTTCCGGGTTGAGTTTGTTGTCACCTTTGTATATTATTTACTTTTCCGCATTAGGTAGACCCAAGGAGGGGAGTACAAGTAACCGGGTTCTAGGGTCCAGTGGGAGGCCATTTTGAGGAGTCGAGACTGGGTCTCCTAACCCTAGAATTGGCAGTGTTACTTGCCACTCTCGTAGGGGTCTAGGGATATGAGTTTGGCCATTCATCGTGACCGTGGAATCCGTGTTTTATACAGGCTCGAAATAAAACACGGACGTCCTAATATATCCAATATTTCATATGTTATCTTCTGCTGCAATGTTCTTTGATGAGATCATATTACTGCCTAAGACGAATGCTTATACTATATATATGTTGATATATAAATATTACTGCTTTCGTTTCTTCTGTGATACTTAGGAAGCATTAATTGATGGGATTTTATTAATGAGATTAATAAAAGAAACGAAACCTAAAAGATGTTGTAGAATCAAAACTTTATAAAAAGGGTAGCTACAGTTTTGCTTTGCACAGCGGTATATATGGTATACCCTGCACCTTATTCGATGAGGAAAGAGCCGAGATCCCTTCACCGAGAGTGACCTCTTTAGCAAAACTAGCAGATGCTACAAACTTGCGGTTTAGTTTTTGACAGCTTATATAGTTCTTGCTTTGCACAGCGGTGTATATGATATACCCTGCACCTTATTCGATGGGGAAAGAGCCGAGATCCTTTCACCGGGAGTGACCTCTTTAGCGAAACTAGAAAAGCCTTAAAAACACTCCTTTTCAAAATTACTTGTTTCTACAACGATATCAAGTTCATTACGCAATAGGTTTTCTGAAAAACCTGTCGTAGCCCTCCGTCATTTCAGATAAATCCTACTTAGTATTCGTGCTGCGTTTGTTGACCTTGTCAAGGCACAGTGTACAGTAGCTAATTAGTGTTTATCTGCTAAAACATAAGATGTGATTGGATTAGGGTATTCGTACGGCCTTGTTGACCTTGTCAAGGGTCATGCGGGTGGGTTTAATTCAATCGGGAAATGACGGGTTGAACTTGACTTGCGATTTATGATTTGTTGACCTTGTCAAGGTCATAGATCGCTAGGGGTAGAATATTATCGGGAATTTCAAGTATTGAAATTTGCAATGAGATTGCATACCTCCTATGAGATATGTCACGCCCCGCTTCCCGGTGTACGGTGAAGTGGACGCGACGAGGTCTGCTATGTATATACTTAGAAGTACATACGCTAAGCGTATCTAAGAAATATAAAAGTAAATCACAAGAGACAAGAGATATAGAAATAACAGCAACTTTATTAATAACATTCTTTTGTACAATGCATGAAAAATAAATACAACTGAAATGAAAAGCGATGCCTAAACAGTGGCATAACAGGAAATGAAAATACTGAATAGTACAAGGTACAATGTCTAGAGCTCGGGGTCTTCGTGAAACTGCTCCAAGTCTTCACCGGTGGGCTCGATCTCTGCTGGGTCCAAAGCACCCGACGACATTCAAAGAAGAAAGAAATAGAATGTCGTCAGCGAACAGGTCGCTCGGTAAGTCCCAAAGATAAAGAGGAATTAGAAAAGACAGAATAAGAGGTATTTTCTAAAGAGATTGTAAAATATTATAGCATATTGTGTTAACGCTGTTGTTTGTAGCTTGGTACAGAAGGATGCCAGTGTATACGAGAGGGGTCTCTATATGCTAGAGATCAGGGCAAACGGAATGTACAAGGAACCGTTAATCCACGGTACAACAGCAATGGAATATAGGTTAAGTGTCTTAATCTGACCACCTCGTGCCACCTTTAACACCTTCCGTACCAATCTACCCCTTAAACCCCATAGTGTTTTGATAGTATTGTGTATTGTATTGTGTAAGTTGGATGACTGACCAAACCATGATATCAGTAAAAAGATTGTAACTGCATAATCAGGTAAATGGAATAACGGAATAATGGATGTATATCCATGGTTTGATTCAGTCAAATTGTATAGATTGTTAACTGGATTCTGGGATTCATGTATTCATATTGAGTTGGAATATTAAAGAATATAGATTGACTTGAATCATATTCAAGTCAGAAATAATCAGACTCAAACTCGAGTCAGACTAAAAGAAATGTAATTTGAAGTTCTATAATTGTTAGGGTCTTTATTGTAATTTATAAAACTTGAGGAGGTTTTATGTAAAAATACTTTTGTATAGTTTTCAAGATACACCTCAAGTATTTATTATTCGTCTTTATAGTTATAATGAATGTAATTTTATTTTGTGTTATTTCTAGTGAAAATATCCTAATTACATAAATAAAGGTATTAATTTGTAATATTGATTTATTTGAAATTCAAGGTATTTTAATGTAACTTTTAATCTTGTAATTTTTAGGAAAAGGTGGAAACTTTATCTTATAATAAAATAGGTGTTTAAATGATAAATATACATATGTTTATACAAGAATAATTTTTAATAAATATTTTGTTTTCCAAAAATCTCATTTTTCTTAAATGTCGTATTTTAAACCTTTCGAGACCGAATGCTCCTTGCGGAGGTCTGCATCTCGCACTACTAAGCCCGAGGGTGCACGATAAACCGTACTATCCCTAACGAGTTCCCCAAATGTGGGTTGTAGTGGCGCTTTGCAAAGATTTAATAAATACTAGTCATTTAGAAAACGGTTTTATAAAGATAAGGTATTTATTTGTAAAAGGGTGTAAATTTCCGTATTTTAGATTCTAGGGTTTCCTAAGCCAACTAGCCTATTTCTAATTGGTCTAAACGACAAGTCATTAGAAGCCTCAAATCGCCTCTTCACCGCCAATTGTGGCCAGGTAAGTACAAGTGAGAAAGGAGGGATCCGCTCACGAATCGTGAGGCGGGCCTTTTAAAGTTACCTTTGCTCACTTGCCTAGCCTAGACACCACAAAGTCAGGTTTAGATAAATGATCGATGTCCACGACTTATCATATTTCCTATTAAAAGATATTGTTTTAAAATTGTATAAAACTTGGAACCTTTAGAAAAGATTTATAAAGAAAATGGTATTTTAATGAAAAATCTTGTTTTATCGTATTCTAAGTTTTTAAGGTAGCGTATTATGATTACATATGAGTGTGTGTGGAGGTAGGTCATTACCTCGTGATCTACTTTAAGGTATAGTAAAGTTTAGGGGTTAAATATGATAAACTAACATGATGGTATTAAAGTGAAAGAATACGATATATTGCAAAAGCTATCATTTCATGTGTGAAAACTTGTTCAAATTAATTTTTAAGTGATTAGTAGTCAACATGAAGATGTTTAAGCATTATGGAATTAGTGATAAGTGAGATTTGATAGAAAACCGAATCGGAAATCGGTTTGCTCCGATTTCCGTCGGGTTTGAAAAGTCGTATTTTAATGGAAGAAAAGAAAGGTAGAAAAGGGGGACTTACGGGTTTGGACAACGCTAGAGAGTGAGAAGAAGGTAGTGGGTTTGCCGGTGCGTCGAAACGTCGTGAAGAGGTCCTAGTACGATAGCCGGGATTTCGCCGTCGATTTCGTCAGCGCTTCGCCTTTCGCTCGTTTTCTCTCGTACCAAGTTCTCTTGGAATTTTGAGAGAGTGGACTTAGGAAAAGTGATGAGAGGGTAGAGGGTATGGGGGGTTTATATAGGGTTAGGCTAGGGTTAGGGTTTTTAATAAAAAAATATAAAAATTCTTTAAAACTCATTAAACTTAGGATTAAAAGGGATTTATTGGCCAAATGATAACCGATCCAAGCATTTAGAGTATGCAGGAGGGTGGACCAGGTCAAGAGCCAACTTTTCTCTGTTGGCGACTCGGCCGTCCGGCCAAGTCCGGCCGGCGGCGCCGGACCGAGTCGGCCGGCGGCGCCGAGTCGGGCCGAGTCAGGCCACCAGAAGCCGGGGAAACTTCGGGGGTACAATTTGGTATATTTAGTTTTTGTTGTCCAGTACACATTTTGGGAGTTATGGCCTTTTGACTGCTGACTTTCCAAAAAAAATAAAACAAAATAAATACAAAAATAATGTGGGGCATGGGATTTGAACTCTAGTGGCTTAGTTCAGCAGTGCAAGGTGTTACCAATGAGCTACAAGCTCCTTCTTGTAATTATGGAGTGAAATAAATACTTAAAGAGATATCAGCCACAATAAATACTCTAAGTATACATTGAATTTAAATCAATTCGTTGTACATTAAAAATGGAGTTGTTACAAGATAGTTGGATCCCGATACCCACTGCGAGTAAGGGTTACTCCTGGGAGAATTTTACACAGGACAATTAGCCAATCAAGTAGGTGTCTAGAAAGGTGTTAACAGGGTTATGCCTCTGGGAAAACGAGGTTTATTTTAATTAGGTCCGTGCGAAAGCACGGGGAACCTCCTTCAAGTACCAACACTGATCTGGCTGAAAGATTGACGAAATTGTAGGGTGTAATTAATCCCGGCTAATCTTACCTTTTAGGGTATGAAGGAAGATTTGATAAAAATAGTGGGAGACATCCTGATTAGATAAGATAATAACCAATCTAATTTTGCAAGAGCATACGCTAAAATGTTTTCTTCTCTCTCTCTCTCCAGGTAGCGACCATGTTAGGCCATAATCAAGATAATAATATAGATGTATTGACTGAACCCGCTTATTATACTGAGCAGGGGAACGTTGGTCCCATTCTTTCTTATAAGAGTAATAAGACTGAATAATAAACAGGAGAAAATCTGGATTCTCACGCCGCCCAAACGAAGAATAAGCATGCTGATGCATCTTCTTCGGGTGTGTTAGTTATTGAGAACTGTTTCTCAGTTCACCCTACGTCCTGGGTATTAGATACCGGATCGGGATCCCATATATGTAAATTGTTACGTGGGCTACGTAAAGGTAGAGAACTGGGAAAATGTTATCATTCCATATAAGTAGGGAATGGTGCAAGTATTGTAGCCAAAGCAGTTGGCGAATATCACCTTGTATTACTAAGTAGTAATACATTGATTCTGAACGAGTGCTATTATATACCGAACATGATGTGCAACATTATATCAGTTTCTTTATTAAGTAAAGAAGGATATAATTTTGTAATACAGGATAATATTATGAACATCTTCCTAGATCAAAAGTTGATTGGATCAGGCTCGTTACATAATGGCATATACGTTCTCAATCAAAATACAGTCCTTAATATACAAAACACACACAAGAGGAAGAGTTCAGAAATGAACGAATCCTTCTTATGGCGTTGTAGACTTGGTCATATCAATGCGACACGGCTAGCTAAGTTACATAAGGATGTATATTTGAATCCGTTCGAATTATCATCTTATGATACTTGCCATTCATGTCTCAAAGGTAAAATGACCAAAACTCCGTTTAGTGGACACGGAGAAAGAGGTACGGAACTCTTAGGACTGGTACATAGTGATGTATGCGGTCCCATGTCTACACACGCCTGGAACGGTTCTTCCTACTTCATTACATTCACTGACGATCTCTCAAGATACAGACATGTGTTCCTGATGAGACATAAGTCTGAAGCTTTTGAGAAATTCAGGGAATATAAAAACGAAGTAGAGAACCAAACGGGCAAAAGTATTAAGATCCTTCGATCTGATCGAGGAGGAGAATACTTGAGCAATGAGTTTCTGGACTATCTAAAAGAGAATGAGATTCTCTCTCAGCTTACACCTCCCTATACACCACAGCACAATGGTGTATCGGAGCAGAGGAATCGCACCCTATTAGATATGGTGTGCTCTATGATGAGCAATGCTGAGTTACCTATTTCCTTCTGGGGCTATGCGCTTGAGACAGCGGCATACCTATTGAATCAAGTTCCGTCTAAATCCGTACCTACCACACCGTATGAGATATGGAGTGGGAAGAGATCGTATCTTAAACGAGTTAAGATATGGGGTTCTCCGGCCTATGTCAAAAGGCAAAATCCGGACAAACTCGAGGCACGATCAGTTCTTTGCAAGTTTGTAGGATATCCAAGCAATTCGTATGGATATCTATTCTACCATGGTGAACAACAAAAATTGTTTGTTGCTCAACATGCCATCTTTTTAGAAAAGAAATTTCTTGCAAAAGAAATTAGTGGCGAAGAGGTAGAGCTGGAAGAGGTTCCAGGGCCACAAACTACAACTGATGATTTATTGGAACCAGAGGATTCAGTAGTTCCCGACGAAACCCAGCCTCTCCGCCGATCTAGTAGGGTTTCTCATCCACCTGAGAGATACTACGGTTTTCTCGTTGATGGTGGAAGCGAGGATTGCATCATGGAAGATGATGACCCGACTAGTTTCGAGCAGGCCATCACGAGTGGTGACTCTGTGAAGTGGCTGGATGCAATGGGATCTGAGATGGAATCCATGTACACCAACAAAGTATGGAATTTGGAAGTTGCTCCTGAAGGGGTAAAACCCATTGGGAGCAAATGGATCTTTAAGAAGAAATTTGGTGTAGATGGAAAAGTTGAGACTTTCAAAACGAGACTTGTTGCAAAGGATTTTCGTCAACGACCAGGTGTGGATTATGACGAAACATTTTCTCTAGTGGCTATGCTTAAGTCCATCCGGATCTTACTTGCCATTGCTGCATACCATGACTACGAAATATGGTAAATGGATGTTAAGACCGCCTTTCTAAATGGTGATTTAGAAGAGTGCGTGTACATGACTCAGCCAGAGGGCTTCGTAGATAGTGGGAGCAGCGAAAATGTGTGCAAACTGCTTAAATCCATCTATGGGTTAAAGCAAGCATCGCGGAGTTGGAACATCTGCTTTGATGTTGTAGTCAAAGAGTTTGACTTCATCAAAAACATAGATGAACCTTGTATCTATAAGAAGGTTGCAGAGAGTAAGGTTGTCTTCCTCGTATTGTACGTCGATGACATACTCTTGATAGGAAATAATGTTCCTATGCTGCAATCAGTCAAGCTCTTCTTATTACAAAGATTCTCAATGAAAGATCTAGGTGATGCCTCCTGCATACCGGGAATTATGATCGATAGAGATAGATCTAAATGGATACTGGGATTGTCCCAATCCAGGTACATTGATACCATACTAAAGAAGTTTAGTATGGAAGAATCCAAGCGTGGTAACCAACCCACGATCTCTGGACTCTCTCTCTCCAAAAAGATGTCTCCCAAGACTGATTTAGAGAGAGCTCGCATGCAAGGGATACCCTATGCTTCGGCAGTAGGCTCTATCATGTATGCGATGCTATGTACCAGACCCGATATAGCATACTCACTAAGTGTAGTGAGTCGGTATCAAGCAGATCCTGAAGAGAGTCACTGGACAGCTGTGAAGAACATTCTCAAGTACTTGCGAAGGACTAAAGAGATGTTCTTGGTATATGGTAAAAGAGAACTCCAGGTGGAGTCCTTTACCGATTCTAGCTTCCAGAGTGATAAGGACGACTCTAAGTCGCACTCGGGATTTGTCTTTACCCTCAATAGAGGGACGGTATGTTGGAAGAGTTCCAAACAGGATACCGTTGCAGACTCGATGATGGAGGCTGAATACATCGCTGCCAACGATGCTGCCAAAGAGGATGTCTGGATAAAGAAGTTCATTACTGAACTTGGTGTGGTTCCATCCATTGAGCATCCAATACCTTTGTATTGCGATAACAATAGAGCTGTGGCTTTGGCCAAGGAACCCAGGTCCTATCAGAAGTCCAAACATATTCCGAGGCGGTATCACCTGATCAGGGAGATAGTTGATCGCCGGGAGATCGAGGTCAGGAGAGTTGATACGAAGGACAACACTGCGGATCTACTCACGAAGGCCATTCCCCAGATACAGTTTAAGAGATTATTCGGGATGCTAGTTATGAGATACTACAACAGCTGGCCTTAGTTCAAATGGGAGATTGTTAGTTATATATATGCCCTAGAGGCCATTGTTGTATATATGATGTATATTATAATGGATGCTTGGATATATATAGAGAGGACTTTCTTGCTCGTCATGATAGTATGCTATTTGGTTTCACTTTATCTTAACATGTTGACTTATATTAGTTTACTGTCTTACTCTCACATGTTGATAAAGCCCTTAGGATTTGTACTCGACTACTGGGACTATGATGAGATCATACTAGTGGGGCTAGGGTAGTCAACGAGTACATCCTATAACTGTTCCTAGTCGAGGGTGTGTCGAGACAGGGCATCGATACACCAGAGTAGACTAGCGTATATGCATCTTGACCCATATGATGGACGATGGATGATCCCATATCCATTAGTGTTTGATATCAGAGATGGTGTATGGGTGCTCAGTGGAGACTGGGTACACTGGACGGACTCGCCGAGAACTCCCAGATGGTATTATACCTCATGTCAGATGGCAGTTCTCCGGTGACACTGGTACAGGTTAGTCTGTAGACCCGAAATCGTCATAGAGTCTTATGTGATTCCCACTGTGCTTTGATTTCCACCTTACCACATCCAAGAGGGCGTGCAAAACGGTGGCTTTTGGGTACAGTCCCGAATCACATGGAGGCAATGAGCGATAGGAGGGGATTCGTCTCTCACGGTATAGGGAGTTGATGTTGTGCTGTGTTCGATTGGCTATAACTGGAAGTCCCTGGCCAGGGCTGATTTACAGATTACTGGTAAGTGTTACCAGTACTTTCTCAACCCGTTATGAGCCTCACATCGATATGACTTATCGGTTACTGGGGTCTGACGTATACCACCCCTAGACTAGATATGCAACATATCAGACGAAGAGACCGAACTGTACGGGAGTGTTACTGATTGGATTCATAGGAGAATGTACAGTCTTGCTTGTTGATCTTCTAATCTCTCAATACTTGGGTGGCTATTACGTTTAGCTGACCGCTTGCAGCTTGTGGGTGTTTGATATGATCATCACCTGCTCCCGGCGTATTGACGATTCTTTAGAGTCCTACATAGAGGTTTCTTGACTCAGGCAAAACGGAGTAGGAGCACATATGTGATATGTGCGGGATCGAGAATAATACGATATGAGATACCGTATTCTATTCTCGCGATATATGATATCGGCCGGCGATATTTGATATCAGCCGGGTCATCGGATCAAGTGTTGATTCGATGAATCGGTACATGATATATTAGTCGGTTATATGCGATATAGCCGGATTGTTGGATCAAGTGTTGATTCGATAATTTAAAGTATAATTATATATGTGATATATTACATTACATTATCTAATATTGGCTTGCTTTATTATTTCATTTTCTCACCGGATAATACATTGATATATATGCGATATATGTTAATTGTATTATTTTCTTTTGTTACAAAAATATATTATATATGTGATATATAATATTGTAACATGTTATGATTACAAATGCAACATGATTAATGGAGATTAAACATGGTTAGGGTTTGATTTAGGTTAATCTTTTCTAGAAACTTCTAGAAGCTTTTATTTTGTTTCTTGCAAAGATATTATGTGTTGATATTTTGCTTGATATTTTCCTAACCCAACCCACACCCTTTACCCTAGTTAAATCTCTACAATAGTTAAGTCTTTCTTGACTTAACCATTGTTGCAATTGTAATGATATAACATTTTCATTATTCGTCACAAAAGGATAATTCATTCATTCTTCTTCTTCCTTGAGCTCTTAAAAAGCTTTCTAGGTTTTTCTTTTGTGATGGATTAGTGTGAGATTATGAAAATAAAAGAGAGTTAAATTCCTACTTCATCATCCTCATCTATTCTAGCCACTTGGATTAGGGTGTTCTCTTCTCTAATACTTGATTAGAGAAGTGAGGGCTTGAGTTAAAGAAACTTCAAGGTAGATCATCTTCGAGAAGGAAGACTTCAAGCAAGTATAGATCATTCGGGTTGTGGAGCTTTTCTTGAGTCCAGGAGATCATGGATCGCGGCAAAAGGACTACTACTCGGAGCTCATGAAGCGAAGGAGCGGACTACAAAGGTTGTAATCCCTCTCTCTTAGTTGTAAAGATATTTACTTGCATGTTTAACCCTAATTATCTAGCAAAGATCCTCGCTTTGGGTTGTTCGGTTAAATCGGGCATGGTTGATACCTTATAGACCCTTGTGAATGTGCCTTGTAACCCAACAGCAATGGCAAGAAGGACCCGAATGGATTTGAGCATAGCCACTGGAGAAAAGGTTTCATCATAGTCCAAACCAGGTCTTTGACGAAAGCCCTTTGCAATAAGTCTAGCCTTATAGGTTTCAACCTGTCCATCTACACCAATCTTCTTTCTGAAGATCCATTTGCATCCTACGGGTTTTACCCCATCTGGAGCAATGTCCAAAGTCCATACTTTGTTAGTGTACATGGACTCCATTTCGGTCCGCATTGCATCCAGCCATTTTACTGAGTCGCCGCTCTGAATGGCTTGCTGGAAGCTAGTAGGGTCATCATTGTCAATGATGCAATCCTCTCGATCCCCGTCTATGAGAAAACCATAGTATCTCTCGGGCGGATGGGACTGCCTACCACTTCTGCGGATAGGCGCTGGGATGTCTCTTTCTTCTGAAACTTCTGGTTCTACCATTCTTTCAGTAACAGCTTGTGGTTCTGGAATTTCTTCCAGTTCTATTGCGCTCCCACTCTTCTGATTTTCTAAAAATTCAGCTTCCAAGAAGTGGGCATGACGAGAAATAAAAACCTTTTGTTCCTCTGCGTAATAGAAATAATACCCCTTGGAGTTCTTTGAATATCCCACAAACTTACACTGTACTGAGCATGCCTCGAGCTTTTCCGCATGCTGCTTTTTAACAAAAGCTGGACATCCCCATGTCCTAAAGTGTTTAAGACAGGTTTTCTTCCCACTCCACATCTGATATGGTGTGGTAGGCACGGTCTTGGATGGAACCTGGTTCAAAAGATATGCAGCTGATTCTAATACATAACCCCAGAAAGATCGCGGTAACTCTGCCTTACTCATCATGGAATGAACCATATCCAATAGGGTTCGATTCCGCCTTTCTAATATACCATTGTGTTGTGGTGTGTATGGAGGAGTAAGCTGAGAGAGAATTCCATTCTCTTTTAATTATCCCAGAAACTCGGCACTTAAGTATTCACCACCTCGATCAGATCTCAGTGTCTTGATACTTTTGCCTGTCTGTTTTTCCACTTCATTCTTGTATTCCCGGAATTTCTCAAAGGCCTCGGATTTATACTTCATCAAGAAGATATGTCCATACCTAGAGAAATCATCCGTAAAAGTAATGAAGTAGGAATAACCACCTCTTGCATGTGTAGACATTGGACCGCACACGTCATTGTGTACGAGTCCCAAGAGCTCGCTCGCTCTTACTCCGTGTCCAGTAAACGGAGTCTTTGTCATCTTTCCCATGAGACAAGATTCACAAGTAGTATAAGATTGATATTCGAACGGATTCAAATATCCTTCTCTATGTAACTTAGTCAACTGTGTTTCATTGATGCGACCTAGTCTACAATGCCATAAGAAAGCCTGATTTATTTCTGGAGACTTTCTTTTAAGTGTGTTCTGGACATTGAAAACCTGAGCTTGATTTAATACGTATATACCGTTATCTAATGTACCGGACCCAATCAGAACTTGATTTAGGTGAATGTTTACTACATCGCTTACGAATGTAAAATCATATCCCTCTCTAGAAAGTGAGGATACTGATATGATATTGCAAGTCAAACTAGATACATACAAACAGTTACGTAGAATCAATATCTGCCCACTTGTCAGTCTTAGGCGATGTTCCCCCACGGATTCAGCGTCCATGCTCATTCCGTTCGCAACTCTGAGAGACATATAACCTACCCTGATAACTCTACGATTTCTCAAACCATGTAACGAATTACAGATATAAGATCCTGATCCGGTATCTAGTACCCAGGAAGTAGAGTTAATTGACAAACATTTCTCAATTACAAACACACCCGAGGTCGAAGCCACAACATGCTTCGAATCCTGGCTACTGGCTTCCAAAGCCCTGCAATCTTTCTGCCAATGCCCATTCCCATAACAATAGGAACATCCCTCCTTCCCTACACCATGTCCCGAAACTTTTGCTCTTCCCATTCTTTCTACTTCACTGACACCGTATATCGGCTTTGTGGAGGTCTTCTTCTTTTCACCCTTTTCTTTCGCCTTGGATGCAGAAGAAGAAGGTCCCCCATTAAGCAGAGCTGGTGTCTCCCTGGTTTTCTTCAGGGTGTAAGTAGAGGTAGGGACTGTGGAAATAAGTCAGCATATGACCTGTTTCCCAACGTGGTCTCCAGGTCCGTGGGCTCATCAATATAGCTAGTCATCGTAAGGACGTCGTCCCCTACAGATGACCCGACAGCCAACCTCGCTTGAAGCAATTCGTTCGAGGTCTCATATCTTGCGATACGAGATTGCTTTCCATATAAATCTTTGTTATGGAGAAAGATGGAAACTAAGTCCATCTTCTCGTGCTGCTTCTGGTATACACCATTCTCTGAAGCCAACACGAGGCACTTGGCATTCGCACTGTCCTTTTCCCTTGTCTGACGGATATCCATATCCGTGATGGTGGAAACTGGACCTGGGACGGTGGGGGCTTGAGTAGTAATAGGGTGGTCCAGCTTGTCATAGGCAATGGACATCTGTACAGACCTTTGCCAGTCATAAAAGTCAGATTCAGTCAACTTGTTATCTAGATGTAACCTAGTCATGGTCACATGGTCGCTGCAGTTGAGAGAGAGAAGAAAACACCTTAGCATGATGTTCTTGCATGTTTAGATTGGTTTTTAGTTTATCTAAACCGGATGGCTCCCACTGTTTCTCGAATCCTTCCTCAAACCATAAAAGAAGAATTAGTCAGGACTGATCTCACCGTATAATACTTGCTTAACCGTTCAGCCAGGCTAGTGTCGGTACTTCGAGGGAGGTTTTACGACGCTTTCGCAAAGTTCCTTAATTAAATAACCTCTTTTCTCTGGAGGCGTAGCCCCACTGACACCGTTCTAGACACCTACTTGGTTTATAGTATTGATCATTAAGTGACGAATCTCCTGATGAGTAGCATATACTCACAGTAGGATCGGGATCCAGATATCATCGTGTGATAATGCTGAAGGAATCCTACCAACATTATCAAACTCCAAATGGTATGCAACACTAGCAAGTTCAGTTTCTTTAGAAACTCCCGATGTGGATTTTTGCCCCATGCTCTTATGACCTTGACTAAGGGCCAACAAATCATAAGTCACATGTCAAGTTCTACCCGTCATTATTTAGGTTGATTTGAACCCACCCGTATATACTCTTGACTAAGGGCCAACAAAGTAATACGACTGTCCCAAACCAACGCATCTATCTATGCTACATGTGAACACCCCAGCAGCTACCAATCACTATGTCTTGACTAAAGGCCAAACAAACATAGCTTGAATACTACTGACCATTCATATGAAATGACAGTGGGCTACGACTGGTTTTGGCGAAACCGTGAACGTAGTGAACTTGATATAACCGAAGGAACCTGATAGCTTTTTAAAAGGAGTGGTTAAAGCTCCGTAATTAAAAATTCTACTCTTTTAAAATAACCGAGTGGTTTCTTTTAAATTTGTTCCAACGATTCAGCTTTGGTTTGTTTTCTTTGCATTAATATAATGCGTCCCATCATTTATCCAATCATTGCAGAAAACAAAGAAAATACAACGTGCGCTTATGCCATCCGCATTCGCCACTGGGTTCCGTCATTCACCCGTTATGTTACTTAAGCAACGCCTACTAGATATCATATATAGATATTGTACATTCGTCAGATGCAATAATAGGCATTCCAGATCACAGATGAACATATTGGATATACTAGGAATCCGCGTTTCGTTTGAGCCTGCAATAAAAGACGGATTACACGGTCGTGATGAATAGCCAAACCCCACCCTAGACCCCTACGGGTGCGGCAAACTACCCGCCTAGTACCAGAAGTGAAACAGTCTCCCTCAACGACGTGAGTAGGCCATTAACCACTTCAAGGTACCCGGTAGTTTGTGCACCCCATCTTGGGTCTATCCTAGGAGCAAAAAACGGTAAAAGAAATAATACAACTGTGGCTACAACCTCAACCCGGATGTGCCCCGCAAAAGAATATTACAACATATTACAATTTATATCGAATGAAAGATAAAAACTCTCATCTCACGTCCCCGACTATTCATCCACGACAATCCAATGAAGTTCATATCCACAAACAAATATCCATTACAGAAATGTGCAACCCCAACTAACCGACATACTAGCAATTAGCGGAGGTTTACGAACATATTAAACATCACAGATAAAACCTGATTAGCAAATAACTTAGAATTTCGATCGACAACCTTTTTCCGTGTCTACCCCAAATGCAAGCCACCACTGAAAAAACCTGGGCAGAAACAAAAAATACAGGAAAACAGAACACCCAATCCGCCGCGCTTCCGCAGTCGTCTCACCGAGTTAGCAACTCGTATTTCTCCAGTATTCTTAGAATTCCCTGCTGTGAATTTTCATACCTCTGAAGTAATTTTTTCGAAAGGTTTAAAATCGACAGAAACTTGAGGGGCCCGGGGTTAAGTTTTCGTGTTTTTTCGACGATCGAAGTTCTAATTAGTTGCTAACAAGCTAGTAAAGGTTTAGTAGGCTCTGATACCACTGTAAGTCCATATCATGCACCCCACGTGTTCGCAGGGAGGCGGAATATATGAAAAACAATTATCAAAGCTTCGTAACACGGACTTGAGCACATGGATCGTGTCTAAACCATTACTAACAAACAACGAGAGGTTTAACTACTCGGATACAAAGTTATACCTCACGTTACCTGTCCTTCGGGTCTTCATCGCTGTCCTCCACACCTCGTCGGCTCTATGAAACATGGGTAGCTCAACGGCCTCCTCGAGTCAAAGACGATCCACCTGAGAGTCTATAGTCTGAGCTCCTATCTCGAATCTGAGATAACTACGGCTTCTAGTTTGCTAATCTAGAAGTCCTAGAGAGTGTACAGTATTTAGATGGATTACTTAGTCACTTAAACCCTAGGATTCTCAACTCATGAGAGCTTTTAGGGTTTGAGGAAGAAGATGAAGACTTGAGGAGAGAGAAGTGTTTTGTGATAATGAAATGAATAATACTCATGCTAGAATAATATGAAGCATAATAACATCTCTCTTGATAATATCAAGATAATATCTAGCATGCTTCATTTAATTCTAAGGGTGAATCACCTCATGAGTCATTAAGCATTTAATGTAAACATATACCTCATCCTCCACCTCATTTAGTTTAAATCCTAAAAGGAAATAAACACAAATGAGTCACCTTCTTCTAGAAGCTTCCCGAGAAATTACGAGACTGCCCCTCCCATCCGTATTTCCGAAAAACACGGATAATCTTTGACTGAATAAATCCATCTGTATAATACTAGAATCTGGCTTAAACCAAAGCCTGCTAGTATTATCTTCCCGATCATAGTACGTGCACAAATGTACGTAAGTGATCACGGCCCTGCCGTAAAACCATACGGCCTCTACACTTTTTGCCCGGTACAGGGAAACTCTCTGTGTGGGACTCTAAAGACTCGACACTATGCTGGCAGTGGGTTTAACCACAGGCCGCAAGCGGTACTAGCTGTACGTAACGGTCCCCAGGTAGATGTCGGTAAGAAGGCCGATGAGTAAACCCATCCGATCTGTTTGTCTAGGACTATCGCATATCGGGCCTAGGGGGCGGTAAACGTCAGACCCCTAATAGCGGTATAAGTTGTGTCAGAGTGAAGCCCATTACACCTTGAGAAACTACTGGAACCTACCAGTAAATCTCGCTTGCCCTGGCCAGGGACCTTGCGTAATGGCTCTCCATACACAGCGCGATATCAACCCCCAATACCGGAAGAGACAAATCCTTGTTGAAGTCAAAAATTGCACCCCGGTTGACCAAGTCAAAGTCGTGGTCAACCCCAAGCCAAGTGGGCCCAAGCCCAGATCAAGTGGGCCCATGCCCAAGTCGAGTCCGAACATGAAGCGGCCGGCCCTCCCTCATGCCAAATTGAAATCATGTAATAAATAATTTTTATGTAATTTTTTATGCATGAATGTAAACAAAATGGGCATAAAGCCAAATTTTTGTAAGCCCATGGCTTAATGTGCGAAAAGAAATAGCACATGAGACATGGGATGGGCAAAATGCCATTTTGTAAAGCCCAAGGGGCTATATGTAAATGTGTAAACCTATATAAGGCAACATGATGATGAATAAAGGATACACTTTTCATTTCCACAAAAACCTAGGGTTTGTGCCTCTTTCCCCTTTCTGAAGGTTCCAAACCTTCTTCTTTCTTTTGAATTAAATCAAGAGTTTTACTCTTCCATTTCCAAAACTAAATAGTTTTTCACCATAAAACCCACAAAGGGGAACTTAGATCTGTCATTAGATCTAAAAAAGAAGAGGTTTTTAAAATCTCACATCTCTTGGTCTTCAAGATCCGGTCAAATGACAGGAAGAAGAAGGAGACCCATCTCCAGAAACCCCACTTTGGGGAAGAACTAGGGCTCAAGGGGAGAAGCCCCTTCATCAGTTTCAAAATATCCTTGGAGTTTAACTCCTCATACACACAAACACAAAAAAAAAATTAATAAGTGCTCCTTTCTGGGAGTACAACTCCCATTGCAGGGACCAAGTCCCTTTTTGCGCCCGAGCGCCCACGTGCCGACACATGGAGCGCTAGCGCCCAAAGCGCTAGCGCCCACGTGCTAACACGTGGGGCGCTAGCGCTCAAAGCGCTAGCGCCCACGTGCTAACACGTGGGGCGCTAGCGCTCAAAGCGCTAGCGTTCTTGCGCTCAGAGCGCTAGTGTTCTTGCGCCCAAAGCGCTAGCGCCCGAGCGCCCACGTGCTGACACGTGGAGCGCTAGCGTTCTTGCGCTCAGAGCGCTAGCGCCCGAGCGCCCACGTGCTGACACGTGGAGCGCTAGCGCTCAAAGCGCTAGCGCTCTTGTGCTTAGAGCGCTAGAGCCCGAGCGCCCACGTGCTGACACGTGGGGCGCTAGCGCTCAAAGCGTTAGCACACAAAGCACTGGCGCTTTTCCCCATGCATCCTCTGGATGCCCTTTCCCTTTATTTTTTATATATATATGTATATACACACGCACACACATACACAAACTCTACAACACTGTCCTTCCCAAAAAAAATTTGGGCCGAGGCGCTGCCCCGCACCCCGCAAGAGGGCTGCTAGCCCCCTTGACCCCTAGCCCGCTATCCGGGTAGCGGGACGCCCTTAAAAACTCTGCGTGGCTCCCGATATATCCAAGCCCCCCTAAAACAAAAGCACACGTACGCTGCACGTTGAGTTCGCATGACCAGTTTAACCCGTCAATCGGAGGTTCCCTCGCTCCAAAGGCGAGGGCTAATTAACGACAGCTTAGTCCACGGCTGCCGGAGATTCGGATCCCCACGATCAATAAACCCCAGCCTACCCTAGGTAGGGGGAATCTGTAATGCGCCTGACAAGCACGCGCGTATTCCCATCTCAATGGGGAGACGAAAAACAGCCCTACAATCCTATCTAAACGCCACTACCTCCAAGTGCTTCGGGACTGCACCGAACTACTACCTATTTTCATGACACCTTTGAGCCGTGGTAGGGTAGTAATCTAAGTACAGTGGGAACACACCCGAGACAAAGTAGCAGTGTCAAGTCGACGGACTAAGCTTTACTCATGTCACCTGGGAACTGCTATCTGACGATGGGTATAGAACCAACCTGTAGTTCCCGACGAGTCCTGTCCGGTGTACCCGTAACCTAACGAGCACCTGCATACTATCTCCAGTACGACGTACTGATGGCTGTGGGACAGACCATCTCCCCAGCTGGGATGAGAAGCGTATACACCAGTCTACTTCGGAGTATTGATGCCCCATCTCGATAATCCTACGACTAGGGACCTGTATAGGATGTGCTTGTAGACTACCCAGCCCCCAGTAGTGTGACTACCATCACAACGCTGGTAATCAAGTAAAGATCCTAAGGGCTCTACTAATATGTATAAGCGATATGTTAAAAGAAGCACATGCACATATTAAAGTAGACACAAACCAAGTAGCATACTACCATTTTTAGCAAGACTGTCAATACAACTGTGAATATCCCAAGCTTCCATTAAGTAATATACAAACCAGTATGATACAATAATGGCCTCTAGGGCATAAACACTAACAAAAGCCATCACTAGCCAGTCCGAGTCTGACATTGCGAGGATCACTACTGAATATTGCGTGCCTCCTATCGAAATCCTTCCATGCTGGTGAATCTCTTGGATGACTCATTTTTCTATCTTCACTTGGAGGAGCACGGTGATGCCAAATCATTGCCTCGACTGTTTTCTTGCTCCTGAATAGCCTCTGCAGCCTCTGTGTTATTGGAAAGTATCGCGCTATCTTGACAGATATATCGGGCTTCTTATTAGAATCTTTCGGCTCATACCTGGCCTCTCCGCATGTTGGACACTCTTTCAAATCTGAATTCTCTTTCCGGTATAACACGCAATTTTTAGGACATGCTTGAATCTTCTCATACTTCAGACCCAAATCAGACATCATCTTCTGGGCTCCGTACCAGCTGTCGGGCACGTTATTTCCCGGGGGTATAGAATCTTTCAAGAATGAAAGAAGCATTGTGAATGACTTGTTGCTCCATCCATTTAGGCACTTAATCTGGAAAAGTTGGACGAACCATGAGAGGGTGGAATGCTTTGCATTCTCATAAATTAGTTTTCTAGCATCATTCATGAAATTTTCATACTTATCCACACGCGGTCCTTGACCGGAAGGAATGTCATCTTCGGTACGAATAGATTCACCTATGGCAGCCTCTACCATATCCTCCATTTCTTCTGATGGAAAGAAATTACCGTCTTCTTCTTCTGCCGTATTACCATCTTCTCCTTCTTCTTCTACAACATTATTGTCTACTCCTTCTTCTTCTACCGCATTACTGTGTTCTTCTCCTTCCTCGTGATATAGCCAAGTTGTATAAAGTCTAGTAAAACCATGTTTAACTATATGAATCTCTGCAAATTCTACCTTCTTCCAGTACTTATTCCCACATCTATCGCACGGGCAGAAAATCTTCTCAATCACGATCTTATTATGTGCGCGTACAAATTCAATAAAAGCAGCAACTCCTGCGACAAACTTAGGTTGCATACGTTGTTGCCAGTCCACATACATCCAGTCCTTAACTCTGACGTACTCATGGGCCATGTTAGACTGTATAACATATAAATTGTAGGTTATGATGACTATATTGAGAAATCTAAGAACGGGATGGTTACTGACAAAGGAGAAAATCAGTGTATATGCTTTGTGTGTGCGTTTGCCGTTGAAAAGAACAAATTATCGATAATCAAAGTTAGATTTAAGGATACCCATGTATGAGTTGTATTATATATATATATATGTGTGTGTTTCAATTTAAGATTTCGCTTAAGTGTAGGGTTGTTAGTGTGTATGTGCTGTGTGTGCGTTTGTTGTGTATTCGTGTTGTATGTATGTGTTTCGGCTGTCGGGGGTAAGGTTTTTATCCCATTAAGAATGTATAGAGCAGACATCCATTCACTTGTGTTTTCAACCGTTTCGAGTAAATTTCGGCAGCACCTCCTCACTGTTCTCCGAGTACACTGTAATAGAATAGATAATCATTTCAAAGCTGTGAAACAACGTTGAAATGAACATTTAATCTATCTTTGTACATGGAGAACCAGCGGAAAAGTACCAACGAAATATCTCGAAATGGATGAAAACACAAGTGAATGCAGGTGTTTGCTTTATAAATTCCTAACTTGTCCATACGGGACAAATCTATCGGTTATCATTTGATTGAATCTTCTCATCACATAGACTACACGACGGTTGTTAGTACCGAGCTATACCGTCGGATATTTAACAACCTTCGTATAGTTCTATGTCATGACGAACATCGAATGTATGTTAACCGATAGACGGGAACTAAGTGACGCTTTGAGTTTCATATATGAGTATCGATGAGAATATGAAAGTTTCATATTATCATCGAGTATCATATATTGGTTTTAACTTGAACATCTTGAATCACTCTTTAATGATGCGTTTGTTGTGTATTCATGTTGTATGTGTGTGTTTCGGCTGTCGGGGGTAAGGCTTCTATCCCATTAAGAATGTATTGAGCAGACACCCATTCTCTTGTGCTTTCAACCGTTTCAAGTAAATTTCGACAGCACCTCCCCGCTATTCTCCGAGTACACTGTAATAGAATAGATAATCATTTCAAAGCTGTGAAACAACGTTGAAACGAACATCTAATCTATCTTTGTATATGGAGAACCAGCGGAAAAGTACTGACGAAATATCTCGAAACGGATGAAACACAAGTGAATGCAGGTGTTTGCTTTATACATTCCTAACTTGTCCACACTGGACAAATCTATCGGTTATCATACGATTGAATCTTCTCGTCATATAGACTACACGACGGTTGTTAGTACCAAGCTATACCGTCCGATATTTAACAACCTTCGTATAGTTCTATGTTACAACAAATATCAAACGTATGTTAACCGATAGACGGGGACTAAATAGCGCTTTGAGTTTCATATATGAGTATCGATGAGAATATGAAAGTTTCATATTATCATCATGTATTATATATTGGTTTTAACTTGAACATCTTGAATCACTCTCTAATGATGCGTTTGTTGTGTATTCGTATTGTATGTGTGTGTTTCGGCTATCGGGGGAAAGGCTTCTATCCCATTAAGAATGTATAGAGCAGACACCCATTCGCTTGTGTTTTCAACCGTTTTGAGTAAATTTCGGCAGCACCCCCCCGCTATTCTCTGAGTACACTGTAATAGAATAGATAATCATTTCAAAGCTGTGAAACAACGTTGAAATGAACATCTAATCTATCTTTGTACATGGAGAACCAGCGGAAAAGTACCGATGAAATATCTCGAAATGGATGAAAACATAAGTGAATGCAGGTGTTTGCTTTATACATTCCTAACTTGTCCACACGGGACAAATCTATCGGTTATCATACGATTGAATCTTCTCGTCACATAGACTATACGACGGTTGTTAGTACCGGGCTATACTGTTCGATATTTAACAACTTTCGTATAGTTCTATGTCGCGAAGAACATCGAACGTATGTTAACCGATAGACGGGGACTAAGTGGCGCTTTAAGTTTCATAAATGAGTATCGATGAGAATATGAAAGTTTCATATTATCATCGAGTATCATATATTGGTTTTAACTTGAACATTTATCATGAATAGGTTTTCAGGGTAATAAAAGAGGATGCAAATTTTGGAACCAGACAATTTCAGAATAAAAGAGGATGCAAATTTAGGAACCAGACAATTTCAAAATCATAATAATACACATTAGCGGTATTTAGGATATGCCAATACATTAGGAGTACCCATCATCTCAGATATAACAATATTAAGTTTAAATTAATACATCACTATCATTAAACATAGCCATGATTTAGTACATAAAATTCATGAAACATAGACTCCATCAACAATATTAAGATTAAGCTTGCAATTATTCTTCAACATTTTATTCAAGGCAACCAAATGTTTGAAAATGAAAAGATTGTAAAGTCCAGCAGCTTTGTTTATTCTAAGTCCTGCATCTTGACTCACATCACATAGCCCCATCAATATAAATTTGAAGTGTAGAACAAGATACATAATATAAAACAAATTTCATAATACATAGGTAGTTTAACATATCATAAATATAAAAAATAAATTGAAAAATATGGCTGAAACTGAATTTGTTTAAGCCCTAATTCCCTAACCTAAATTTCCTCCTAAACCATCATACTAATTCCAAACCCATTATGAGCAAAATTCAACCCAATCATTCATGCCCAAATTTTTGTAACTGAAACCAAAATTAAATGAATGCGCAAAATTTCAAATCACTGATTCCAACTTTCGTACCATAAAGGGATAGATTCTCTTACCGTTGAAGTTGACGAAGTTCCTCTAATTTTTGAGATTGCCATCGAAGCCCTCAAAATTCGAAATTGACCCTAACCCCAACCCCTAACCCCAACCCCAATCCCAACCCCAACCGAACCCTAACCCTAACCCTAACCCCAACTGCAACCCCAACCAAACCCTAACCCCAACCCCAACCCCAACCAAATCCTAACCCTAACCTAAACTGAAGCCGGTGCCTAACCCTAATCCTCACCCCTACCCGAACCCTGAACCCTCAACCCTAGCCCTAACATCATCAAAATTATAAATAATTTGAGATTTCCTAACCTCTAGCGGGCGGTGGAGGAGACGACGGAGGAGACTGGTGGTCGACGACACAATCGGCGACAAGTCGTGGGCTGTGGCGACGAGGAAGTTGACGAGGAAGTTTTGGGAACGATCGAAGGCGGTGGCGGGCCGCGGGCGGAGGGCGGTGGCGACGAGGTGCGAAATCGAGGCGCGAGAACGATCGATCGAGACGCGGGAGAGAATGATGAGAGAGAGAATTTTGGGGAACGGCGAAAGCTTTTCTGTGCCTTTTTTTTATTAATAACCCATATATATGCCCTTACGGACTTAACCGTAGGTCATTTATTTGCGGCTCCGTAGGGCCAAACAACAAATTACAATTTAATAATTTTAAATAAAAACGTAGGGCACCGTAGGGACAACCATGGGGACCTACGGCTTAATCCGTAGGGACAATAAAAAGTTCCCCCTACAGATTCCTGTATCCGTAGGGGCAACCCCATATTGTAGTAGTGTAAGGGGATTCTTTCGACTCTTAAAAAGGTGGAGTTGGAGTTTTGTGAGAGCTGCGTTTGTGGGAAGCAAAGCGCGCTCAGTTTTAAAATTGGAGGCATACTGAAAATGACCAAGAAACTGGAGATGGTACATACGGACGTATGGGGTCCGGCCTCAGTGGAGTCTTATGGAGGAAATCGGTACTTCGTGACGTTCATCGATGATACAAGTCGGAATACATGGGTATACGCGATGAAGAAAAAGTCTGATGTGTTTGGCATCTTCAAACATTGGATTGCGCAGGTGGAGAACCAAACGGGGATGAAGGTTAAACGCCTAAAGTCTGATAATGGCGGGGAATACTGCACCCAAGAGTTCGAGGAGTTTTGCTCGCAAAAGGGTATTCGTTGGTTGAAAACGGTATTGGAGACGCCACAACAGAATGGCTTCGCTGAAAGGATGAACAGAATGATCCTAGAGCGAGTGCGAAGCATGACCTTGAATACGAATGTGCCAAAACTCTTATGGGCAGCAGCAGTCGATGTTGCTGTGTATCTGATCAATAGAAGCCCGGCGAGTGCGCTTGATGGAGGCATTCCAGAAGAAATTTGGTAGGGTAAACCTGTCAACTATTCGCACCTTAATGTATTTGGCTGTATTGTATATTATGTGATTGAAAAGGTAGAAAGGAGTAAGCTTGACTCCAAATCTAAGAAGTGTGCTTTCATCGGGTATGGTGGAGACGAGTACGAATATCGGCTGTGGGATTACACAAGCAAGAAAGTAATTCAAAGCCGGAACGTTGTCTTTGATGAGAAACACTTATATAGAAAAGAAAAGCAAGCCAAATATGATGTTGTATCTGAGTTCATGGAGTTAGACGGAATTCAAGAGAACAATCAGGTGTCTACAAGTGGGGATCAAAACATGGAGGAAGCTGCAGTGCAGGATCAGGTTCAAGAACATGATGGTGACCATGTTCAGCAACCAGATGTACCAGTTCTGAGGAGATCTATGAAAGAAAGGAGATTACCTGAAAGACTTGTGACTGACTTCATTTTGTACACGGATTCGGGGGAGCCTGAATCCCTTGAAGAGGCGACGCAAGACGGTGCTAGTAAGCAGTGGGAGTGAGCTATGGATGAGGAGATGGATTCTTTGAAGAAGAACCATACGTGGGACCTAGTGAAGCTACCCAAAGATCGAAAAGCGTTGTTGAATAGGTGGGTGTACAGGATAAAAGATGAGGCCGATGGTGTGAAGAGGTACAAGCCTCGCTTGGTAGTCAAGGGATATGAGCAAAAGCATGGAATTGACAATCAAGAGATATTTTTCCCTGTGGTGAAAATGACATCAATTCGAGTGATCCTTAGTATTGTGGCGGTTGAGGATCTGCACTTGGAGCAGCTTGATGTGAAGACCGCGTTCCTTCACTGAGATTTAGTGGAGGAGATATATATGATGCAGCCACCGGGATATGAGGTGAAGGGGAAAGAAACCATGGTGCGTAGACTGTGAAAGAGCTTGTACGGTCTTAAGCAAGCTCCAAGGCAGTGGTATCTCAAATTCGATCAGTTCATGTTAGAAATGGGATTTGTGCGCAGTGTGTCAGACCACTGTGTTTATGTTCAGACTTTTGAGGACGGAGACTATATCATTCTATTACTCTATGTAGATGACATGTTGGTAGCGGGTCCGACTTTCGAGAAAATTCAAAATCTGAAGAAGATGATGGCTGAAAAGTTTTCCATGAAAGATTTGGGAGCGGCCAAACAAAGTTTGGGCATGAAGATCATTCAAGATAGGAAGCAGAGGAAGTTGTGGTTATCGCAAAGGGACTATATCGAAAAGGTTTTGAAGTGGTTCAACATGGACAAGTAAAAACCGGTGAGTACGCCTTTAGCAAAACATTTCAAACTCATGAAGGAGTTTTGCCCGACAACTCAAGAGCAGAAAGACGAGATGGCAAGAGTGCCTTATGCATCTGCGGTGGGGAGTTTAATGTATGTGATGGTGAGTACGAGACTAGATATTGCACATGCAGTGGGAGTTATGAGCCGGTATATGCAAAACCCGGGGAAGGAGCATTGGAATGCGGTGAAGTTGATTTTGAGGTATCTTAGGGGTACGTCTTGGCACTGCTTATGTTTCAGGGGTGACTCTCTAAAGATGCAAGGTTACATTGATGCGGACTACTCGGGTGATCGAGATAGTGGGAAGAGCACAACAGGATACGTATTTACGGTTGGAGGAACAACGACGAGTTGGGTATCTCAACTGCAAAAGGTGGTAGTATTGTCAACTACGAAGGCTGAGTACGTGGCGATCACGGAAGCCAGTAAAGAGATGATATGGTTACAAGGGTTACTTGAAGAGTTGAGTAAGAAGCAAGACTTCAATACCTTGTGGAGTGACAGGCAAAGCGCAATACATTTGGCAAAGAATGCAGCATATCATTCTCGGACGAAACATATCAAGATGCGGTACCACTTCATACGCATGGAGTTAAAGATGGTGAGTTGACACTACAGAAGATCGCGTGAGAAAAGAATCCGGCGGATATGTTCATCAAAATTGTACACAGAGATAAGCTGAATCTCTATTGCAGGATGGTGAATCTCTCCATGAAAATTTGATGAGGAGAGAGCAGCAGCGAAATCGTGTAAAGTTTACTAGTGTTGAGAATCAAGCCAAAAAATTACTCCAAGTAGGAGAATGTCAAGATTGTGATGAATTTGCATCAAGATGGAGTTTGTTGAAAAGTGATGCAAATTAAGGCTTTGTTAGGCGCTACTTTTGACATGCATGATATTGTTAGGTGGTGACAATATTAGGTAGTGATTTTGTTAGGTGCTACTTTTGACATGTATGACATTGTTAGGTGGTGACAATGTTAGGTAATGACTTTGTTAGGTGCTACTTTTGACATGCGTGATATTGTTAGGTGGTGACAATGTTAGGTGGTGAATTTGTGAGGTGCTACTTTGACATGTATGGTATTGTTAGGTGGTGACTTTATGACATTGTTAGGTGGTAACAATGTACTAGCTAGGTGCTATAAAAGTACATCTTATGAGTGGGGCAAAATCATCACAAGCATCATCACAAGAGGCAAAGGCCAAGAGAGATTAAGAAAGAGAGAGATTTTTATAGAGAGATTTGAGAGAAATCTCCTAGGGTTGCTCTTGTTTGCAAACTTGATTCAAGTATAATAGACGTTTGCAGATTCCGCTCTATTGGGGACTAACCATACGGTGGGTGAAGCTCGTTAACAAATCTATCTTGTTTGTGATTGATTAATTTCTTATTCCTGCACTTTAATTTATATTGTCATTCGTCGTTTAATTGCGTGATTGTATTTTTTGCGTGATTTGGGTTTTGTAGCGAGCACTATTCCTTGGAGCGACTCTTCCCCCAACAAAATCTTCCAGTAGATTCTTATCAAAATTCCCAAAAAAAAATCGGGTAACCAACCCATTGAGTCGTCAACTCCACTAAAACCGACACATTCATAGGGCTCCTTTGTGATTTCAACATCCTTAGAAACCTCGTCACCGTCGTTATCATCAATAACCACCACTTCTGGCTGCTGCAAGGCAGCCGACTCCTTTGTGATCTGAACAGCCCCGTAGACCCGTCATCGTCATCATCATCAATAACTATAATCTCCTGATGGTGTTGTTGTAAAGAGGCCGTTTCCCTTACGATATCAGCAAGCCAGCTGGCGTCGGCATCATCTTCGGCCCCCCATTAACATCAAATTAGGCAGGTCATCCATCATGATCCCCTCAAGATACGCAAAATAATCCGCTGACGAGACGCCTGCTGAGTCTTGAGGTGATTCGCCACCTCCAGCTCTAACAAAAGCCACAACAGCCTCATCTTCGTCGTCATCGTCGATAACAATTATAGCCTTCTTCTGCTGGTCTGAAGAGGCCCCTGAAGCATGATGTTAATAGCATAGAAAATGGAGAGGTCCTCAACGATGAGGTCCATCATGAAACACATCACCAAAGATTCAAGCGGCCATGATCGCACTCTTTCCGCTCATCTTCTTCATTGGGACCTTCCTTTTGCCTATCTCCCCGCCTCGCTTTCATTTTGAAGAAGAAGAAGAACAACCCACCATCGATTAATGTTTCAAAAAATTAATAAAACCCAGAAAAAATTCAAGAACAGGAGGAAGAAGAAAGCAGATGAGTTTATTTATGAGAGATAGATAGATAGGAGAAGAATAGGTAGAGTTAGGGTTTTGGGTTTTGGTTGCCCTTTTTAGAATGCGGGTATGGGTTTCTCTCTCCTCCATTGGTATGATATTTGATAATCATTTTGATATTGTATATCCTAAGTTTTTGAATTTTGGACGACTAAAAATGGATGATAATTTATCCACTAGCTTAAGCAACTTCTAGCTAGCCCACGCAAAACCTTGGTTTGTTTATATATTTACTACCTTCTCTGTAAGTATTTGTTTAAAGGGCGATTTTTATATACCACCTCCAAAAGTTTCATATTTTCCTTTTTTAAATGCTAAATTTCAACTTGATGTGATGAACTTTGGTCACTTTCACCCAAATCTATTTTGAACTTCTAAAATGATGCAAAACCATCATAAATTTTTCTTTGTACCGGAAAATTCCTAATAATGGAGTTAACATGTAATTAATAAAAAAGATAAAATGACTAAGGTATTAATTCAGTCATTTTCCTTTTTTTTTGGTTAAATCAAATGTTAATTCACTAGTAGAAATTAATGCAATAACGAGAGGCAATATTTACGAGGGTCAAATTTCCATTAGCAATGCGTACACTGCCAAATGAATTTTCCCTTTTGCTAATATTTTTTTGGCAATAATCTATTTCTAAGGGTGAAAGAATACATTACCGGGAAAAGGGATAAAGGGCGTAAATTTTATTTGGCCAAAACATAAGAAGGGAAACAATGCCGACGGATATTTCCTTTGTGTAACCCTTCGAAAATCGTTTAGGCAGTTTTTCGGTAATCGGATAATTTTTCGGCTTTTTCCGTAAAAAGTCAAAATAGGTATTTTTCATTGTAGACCTAATTATACAAAATTTAGATAAGATATTACTATAAATTGGTCACTAAAATGCCACTTATAATTTTCTAGTTAAATAAAAAAAATTCGTAATTAATTATTTTTTTATTATTTTAAGCTTTTAAAAATACATTAAATTAGTGATAAATACAAATTTAATTAGGTAAATTTCATAATTAGGAATCTTTATAAACTAAAATAGAGTGTTAATAAATTGTATCATGACTTTGTAACATTTTAGTTTTATGGTTTGAAATTTATGAAAAAAATAATGTAAAAAGGGGTTTTTTTGGAAAAAGTTGATGTGAAATGCATTAAATGAGATTTAAGGGGTCTTTTTGACCTAAAAACCTCTACACAAAACCCCCACTTGCTCTCCTCTTACTCAGGCCGAGCTTTCCCCCTCCTACAGCCCAAAATTTTTCACCATTTTCCTTCTTCAAATTCTTGCAAAAAAATCAACAAAATCTAAAAAAATTCCACACTTTTCCTTACAAATTCAAACCCCATCCTTAGTCTACCTCCTTTCCAACCCAAATTAGTTTAAGAACTTGAAGAAAGGAGGCATCTTTGGTGGGTTGAGCAAACTAGGGTTCAACTTGTAAGGATCGGTCAGGGAAACATCGGACACGGCGCGTAAAGGCAAGGCGGTGGTCGGATCGGATTAGCGAGGCTTTCAAGTGAGTAGATATATTCATCTATGGGGGAATCATCTGGATGGCGCGAGGCGCGCCCTAGTTAGGATTACCTTATTTCTTGCAAGACTTGTATTGCTAGTTAGCTTACCCTTTCAGTTACATTGCATACCTTACAGCTAACCGTATACTAGATTGCATGGACATTAATATACACATATGCGATATCACTTCGTAGGACACGAACACTATTACCGTTGGAATCTGCTGCACGCGCACTATTCATGTGACACACACGCCTTTGGTAATTGCCATGCCACGTGCACTATAGAACTTGTTTAGCTTAGTATCGCCACTTGCATCGTACATGATATATGAAATCGCATAGCATGTATATACCTTGCATCATCATCATACTTGCATAGTTTTCTAGCCACAATTCACGTCGCATACCTTGTTATCATAGACATTTATCATATATAACATGTGGACATTATGATTTTCTTGAGGATTTCAGTAGTGCTGCGATTTCTGGATTTTTGGGGAAAACCGCAAGAATTTAACAAAAGCTTATATCTATCATTTTTAAAAAACAAAGTTGCGGTTTTCTCGTGATGTATGTGTCGTCCACCATGAGTTTTCATGTTTTCTGTTGGATTTCGAGACCCGATTCGAGGAGTGGATGAACCGTCTCGGGTACATGGTGGGCCCGGTATGGTACCCGGGGGCAAGAAGATCGAGTTGTAGACGATGAGCCTGGCAGGGGAAGACTACCTACCGGTGATGTCTGGCGTGGCGGATATCCGGAGGATACCGACCGTTGTCGTGAGATTTGATGACATGGGCCGATCCGGACTGACGGAGCCTGATATTTTGAGAAATTGATACAGTGAGACATTGAGACAGAGGTGATTTCATATTTGGTGTCGATGCTTGACACGATTTTCAGATGATTTCTTGATGGTATTTAGCTATTATACAGATATTCCTTTTTCTAAAGTTAAGAATGCAGAACTCTTAACATTTAAAACACTTAAAGATTTAGTAATGACATTGCATACATGTGCATGCATACTAGATGTATTATATCACATCTGAACATACATGCTGTGACACATTTGCGTGCATTCTTACGATTGCCTTATTAGATGTTATATTCTACTCACGAGTTGGCAACTCACCCCCGTTGTGCCATAGTGTCTTGCAAGTCGGACTCATCAGTCTTGTAGCGGCGGCTATCTTATCATCAGCTCTTTTTGCTCAGACTCGCGACATCGCCCGTAGGTGGGTTGCGAGCACACTTTATTTCTTTTTGCTCTATCATTGTATCTAGTATTCTCCATCTACCACTTTGTATTTGTATATGCGACCTAGTAATGAGACTGAGAGATTTGTATATATGTGGTTTCTTTTAGGTCGAGCTCACTTGAGCCGACGTTGTGTTTTCTGATATTTTGAATTTCTTTTATGCTCTTTTCTTGATATTACTTATATATTGCGTATGGTTGTGATCCGCCTTGGGCGAAGAGCTAGCTCCCGCTTGGGAATGCCATTTGTTTATTACAGGTTATATATATCTTGTTGTACCCATTTTGGGGGATAGAATTTACAGAGGAGACTCTGCCGAAATTTTCGGAAATTTTTGATGTTTTTAAAAAGGGATTCTATGCAACTTAATTGATTTAAAAATTGCTTTCATGTAAGGTTTTCCTTCACTCTCTTTTGATTTTGGTTTCGATTCTTCTGAGCTTTGGCTGACTTAGGTTATGGTACGCCTTTAGACGTCTCGTAATCTAAGTGCCAGTCACGTTCCATACCTTTGGGTCGTGACAAAGTTGGTATCACAGCATAGGTTTTACCTTTCTGAGTGTAGGACGACCTTAGTAGATGGAGTAGGTGACTTAAGCAGAGTGGCGTAGCGTGGGTATGATCCGCGGCATACTTACGATACGGTACTCCGCCTAAGTGACCTTAGGGCATAATTGCTTGTATTTCCTTTCTTGATTCCTTGCATTCCTTGATTCAATTGCAATGTTCTTATCAGTCCTGTTTCTTATTCTAGCTTCGATGCCGCCAAAGACTACGAGAGCTCAGCGGGCTGCCGCTAGGGATGAGATTCGGGCGGGCCCGTCTGAGGCGAGGATCGAGCGGGAGGATACGCCTACCCCTCAGGGTCATACTGATCCGCCTTATCCAAACCGTATTGCCAGATTAGAGGCCGGCATGCAAGAGTTGCGACAGATGATGGGATCTTTAGTTGAGTCCAGCCGGACATAGAGATCCGAGGACGTTCCTTCCACCACACAGACCACGATTGTACCTGCTGCACAGATGGTCACTCCTGCTGCTACTATGGAGACTATCCCTGTTTCACTACAGGAGTTCATGAGATTGAGACCTCCAGCTTTTACCGGTACAGATGCGACATAGGACCCACAGGCATTTCTTGATAGGATGGCTCGGATTTGCCGTTCGTTGAGGTGTTCTGATGATAGATTGGTGGAGTTTGCGAGTTTTCGTCTGGAGGGTCTTGCCCAGACATGGTACGATTCAGTAGAGAGAGGCCGAGCTGCAGGTCTACCTTCTATGACCTGGGACGAGTTTACAGCTGCATTTCTTGCCCGTTTCCTTCCGGAGAGTGTCCGAGATGCTCGAGCCCGTATTTTCGAGTCTCTACGCAAGACTCCTGGGATGACGGTGTCGGAGTATGATATACAGTTTACCCAGTTGTCTCGATATGCTCCGTACTTAGTAGACACAGAAGAGAAGAGAATAAAGAGGTTTGTGCGAGGGCTTGATACACAGTTATTCCTTGCCATCGGCACCCAGCACTTTGATACATACGCAGCCTCGATGGATGCAGCCTTACTTTTGGAGGAGCGTATTTCTGAGACTCCGGTCGTTTCTGGGCTGAAGAGGATCCGTACTGATACACCAGCTCAGCGGAAGATAGGTAGACACCGTGATAGATTATTTCCGGGAGATGGTGGAGGCAGAGGATTGAGATGAGGTCAGTTATTTGGTTCATATCCACAGACCCAGCAGTCGTCTCCAGGATGTTTTCGGTGTGGGAGTCAGTACCACCGTGTCAGAGACTGTACCATAGGATGCCAGGGCACGGCGACAGTCCCGTATGTGACCTTACCACCCTCACCACCTTCTCAGAGAGCCCTACTTCCTACTCCTGATGATGCTCCACGCCAGCCAGATGCTTCTAGAGGCCGTGGGCGTAGCGGTCCGGTTCAGAGAGGACGAGGCGACAGAGGCAGAGGCAGAGGCCGAGGTAGAGGCAGAGGACAGCCAGCTATTAGTGGTGGACAGGCCCGAGTGTTCGCATTGACTCCTCAGGATGCACAGGCATCCAATGCCGTCGTGACAGGTACTCTGCCAGTATGTTCTTTTGATGCACGGGTATTATTTGATCCAGGATCCACACATTCCTATGTATCCACGTATTTTGCACCGAGGTTGGGCCGAGAGTCTTCTCCGTTAGATCAGCCGCTTGTCATTATTACACCGGTAGGCGAGTCGTTTGTTGCTCGTTTCGTGTACCGATCATGTTCCATTCGTATCGGGGAGAGAGATTCTTCAGTTGATTTGATTCTCCTCGATATGCTAGACTTTGACGTTCTTCTTGGTATGGACTGGCTAGCCACCTGTTATGCATCCGTAGACTGCCGTGAGAAAGCAGTCAGATTCAGTTTTTCTGGTGAGCCGGTTCTTGTTATTCAGGGAGATCGTAGCGCTACCCTTCCCAGCTTGATTTCATCTCTTCGCGCTGGTCAGCTCTTAAGGAAAGGGTGTCAGGGATTCTTAGCCTATGTTTGTGATACTAGCTCCACAGAGGTTCCGTTGGACCAGGTCCCTGTAGTGAGAGAGTTTCCTGATGTATTCCCTGACGAGCTGCCTGGTCTGCCACCAGAGCGCGAGATTGAGTTCTGTATCGACTTGATCCCCGCCACGGGGCCTATCTCTATACCGCCTTACCGGATGGCCCCGGCAGAGCTGAGAGAGCTAAAGGATCAGTTACAGGACTTGCTGGACAAAGGGCTTATCCGACCGAGTGTGTCACCTTGGGGTGCTCCCGTCCTGTTTGTTAAGAAGAAGGACGGAAGTATGCGCTTATGCATTGATTATCGTCAGCTGAACAGGGTTACTGTGCGGAACAGGTATCCCCTACCCCGCATTGATGACTTATTCGATCAGCTCCAGGGTGCGGGGTTTTTCTCGAAGGTTGATTTACGGTCAGGTTATCACCAGTTGCAGGTTTGGAAGGAGGATATTCTGAAGACCGCCTTCCGTACTCGATATGGTCATTATGAGTTCTTGGTGATGTCGTTCGGGCTCACCAATGCCCCGGCAGCATTTATGGACTTGATGAACCGTGTATTCAGGCCGTATCTCAATCAGTTCATTATTGTGTTCATTGACGACATCTTGGTTTATTCTCGGAGCCGGGAGGAGCATGAGCAGCACTTACGTATCACATTGCAGACTTTGAGGGAGCATCAGCTGTTCGCCAAATTTTCCAAGTGCGCATTCTGGTTAGACAGTGTCGACTTCTTGGGTCATGTGGTGATGAGAGATAGTGTTTGTGTGGACCCGAAGAAGATCGAGGCAGTTCAGCGTTGGCCTAGACCGGTATCAGTTACAGAGGTTCGCAGCTTTCTAGGTCTGGCCGGCTATTATTGACGTTTTGTACAGGATTTCTCCCGAATTGCTGCACCATTGACCGGATTGACCCGGAAGGGGGTTCCTTTTGATTGGACCCAGGCATGTGAGGATAGTTTCCAGCAGTTGAAGACTCGTCTGACTACTGCACCAGTGTTAGCATTGCCTTCAGGATCAGGCGGGTTCGTGGTATATTGTGATGCTTCTCGAGTGGGGCTGGGCTGTGTATTGATGCAGCACGACAGAGTTATCGCGTATGCTTCTTGGCAGCTGAGGAAACACGAACAGAACTATCCCACCCATGATTTAGAGATGGCTGCAGGGGTATTTGCACTTAAGATCTGGAGACATTACCTATACGGTGAGTCGTGCCAGATATTCACTGACCACAAGTGTTTAAAGTATATCTTCCAGCAGCGAGATCTGAACCTGAAACAGCGCCGTTGGATGGAGTTGGTGAAGGATTATGACTGTGAGATTCTATACCATCCGGGCAAGGCGAATGTGGTGGCAGATGCTTTGAGTAGAAGGCCCGGAGGTAGCTTATCATGTTTGAGCGCAGTGCAGATGCAGTCGACGGCGGATTAGCAGGTGTTATGTGACAGCAGAGTACAGTTCGAGTTTACTCCTACAGGGGGACAGCTGGCCCATTTCAGAGCACGCCCACAGTTACTTGACCGTATCCGCGTGGCACAGTCCGGCGATGCCCATATTTTAGAGATTATTGAGCAGATTCGGCAGGGCAGAGTTTCTGAGTTCGTGATTGATGATCAGGGGATATTTCGACTTGGGACTCGACTATGCATGCCAGATTCAGAGGGACTGAGGCGTGATATTCTTGAGGAGGCACATAGATCAGTATACAGTGCTCACCCAGGTTCCACCAAGATGTACCGTGATTTGAGAGAGGTTTACTGGTGGGACGGGATGAAGATGGATGTTATAGACTTTGTGTCGAGATGCTTGACTTGTCAGCAAGTCAAGGCCGAGCACCAGAGGCCAGCCGGCGAGTTACAGCCTTTGCCCATCCCTGAGTGGAAGTGGGAGCAGGTCTCCATGGACTTCATTGTGGGTCTACCCAGGACCAGTCGAGGGTATGACTCTATTTGGGTGATTGTGGATCGACTGACGAAAGCGGCTCACTTCCTGCCAGTGAAGACCATTTTTGGATTTTCTCAGTATGCCCAGGTTTATATTGATGAGATAGTGCGACTGCATGGTGTTCCGACTTGCATCGTGTCCGACCGGGGCACCCAGTTTACGAGCCGATTGTGGCAGAAACTTCAGGAAGCATTGGGCACCCGATTGAGTTTTAGCACAGCCTTTCATCCGCAGACTGACGGTCAGTCGGAGCATACTATTCAGACTCTTGAGGACATGCTCAGAGCTTGTGTTTTAGATTTCGGTGGTAGCTGGGATCGTCATTTGCCTTTGATCGAGTTTTCCTACAATAATAGCTTCCAGGAGACGATTCAGATGGCACTTTTCGAGGCTTTATATGGGAGGAGATGTCGATCGCCTGTATGTTGGACAGAGCTCAGGGAGAGCGGTGTTTTGGGGCCGCAGATCATACAGGAGAGGACCGAGAAGATACAGCTGATTCGGGACAGGATGAGAGCGGCACAGAGCAGGCAGAAATCATATGCTGACAGGCGCCGTCGCCGACTCGAGTTCGCTGTTGGCGATCATATTTTCCTGAAGGTCTCTCCGATGAAAGGCGTGATGAGATTTGGGCGGAAAGGGAAACTGAGTCCTAGATAAGTTGGTACTTTCGAGATCCTAGAGCGTGTTGGTCCAATCGCTTATCGGTTAGCTCTTCCGCCCAGCTTCCCCGATGTTCACCCCTTATTCTATGTCTCGATGCTCCGCAAGTACCTTCATGATCCTTCCTAGGCGATTCAGCACCAGACGATCCAGCTAGAGCGTGATCTTTTTTTCACCGAGCAGCCGATGGTCATTCTGGATCGGCAGGTGAAGAAATTGAGGTCGAAGGTTATACCGTCCGTCAAGGTCCTTTGGCGTGGCCCGAACAGCGAGGAGGACACCTGGGAGACCGAGGTCGAGATGAGGAAAAGATATCCCCATCTTTTCTAAGGTACGCGTAGTTAAATTCTAAAATTCGGGGACCGAATTTTCTTAAGGGGGAAGATTGTAACCCTTCGAAAATCGTTTAGGCAGTTTTTCGGTAATCGGAAAATTTTTCGGCTTTTTCCGTAAAAAGTCCAAATAGGTATTTTTCATTGTACACCTAATTATACAAAATTTAGATAAGATATTACTATAAATTGGTCACTAAAATGCCACTTATAATTTTCTAGTTAAATAAAAAAAAATCGTAATTAATTATTTTTTTATTATTTTAAGCTTTTAAAAATACATTAAATTAGTGATAAATACAAATTTAATTAGGTAAATTTCATGATTAGGAATCTTTATAAACTAAAATAGAGTGTTAATAAATTGTATCATGACTTTGTAACATTTTAGTTTTATGGTTTGAAATTTATGAAAAAAATGATGTAAAAAGGGGTTTTTTTGGAAAAAGTTGATGTGAAATGCATTAAATGAGATTTAAGGGGTCTTTTTGACCTAGAAACCTCTACACAAAACCCCCACTTGCCCTCCTCTTGCTCAGGCCGAGCTTTCCCCCTCCTACAGCCCAAAATTTTTCACCATTTTCCTTCTTCAAATTCTTGCAAAAAAATCAACAAAATCTACAAAAATTCCACACTTTTCCTTACAAATTCAAACCCCATCCTTAATCTACCTCCTTTCCAACCCAAATTAGTTTAAAAACTTGAAGAAAGGAGGCATCTTTGGTGGGTTGAGCAAACTAGGGTTCAACTTGTAAGGATCGGTCGGGGAAACATCGGACACGGCGCGTAAAGGCAAGGCGGTGGTCGGATCGGATTAGCGAGGCTTTCAAGTGAGTAGATATATTCATCTATGGGGGAATCGTCTGGATGGCGTGAGGCGCGCCCTAGTTAGGATTACCTTATTTCTTACAAGACTTGTATTGCTAGTTAGCTTACCCTTTCAGTTACATTGCATACCTTACAGCTAACCGTATACTAGATTGCATGGACATTAATATACACATATGCGATATCACTTCGTAGGACACGAACACCATTACCATTGGCATCTGCTGCACGCGCACAATTCATGTGACACACATGCCTTTGGTAATTGCCATGCCACGTGCACTATAGAACTTGTTTAGCTTAGTATCGCCACTTGCATCGTACATGATATATGAAATCGCATAGCATGTATATACCTTGCATCATCATCATACTTGCATAGTTTTCTAGCCACAATTCATGTCGCATACCTTGTTATCATAGACATTTATCATATATAACATGTGGACATTATGATTTTCTTGAGGATTTCAGTAGTGCTGCGATTTCTGTATTTTTGGGGAAAACCGCAAGAATTTAACAAAAGCTTATATTTATCATTTTTAAAAAACAAAGTTGCGGTTTTCTCATGATGTATGTGTCGTCCACCATGAGTTTTCATGTTTTCTGTTGGATTTCGAGACCCGATTCGAGGAGTGGATGAACCGTCTCGGGTACATGGTGGGCCCGGTATGGTACCCCGGGGCAAGAAGATCGAGTTGTAGACGATGAGCCTGGCAGGGGAAGACTACCTACCGGTGATGTCTGGCGCGGCGGATATCCGGAGGATACCGACCGTTGTCGTGAGATTTGATGACATGGGCCGATCCGGACTGACGGAGCCCGATATTTTGAGAAATTGATACAGTGAGACATTGAGACAGAGGTGATTTCATATTTGGTGTCGATGCTTGACACGATTTTCAGATGATTTCTTGATGGTATTTAGCTATTATACAGATATTCCTTTTTCTAAAGTTAAGAATGCAGAACTCTTAACATTTAAAACACTTAAAGATTTAGTAATGACATTGCATACATGTGCATGCATACTAGAGGTATTATATCACATCTGAACATACATGCTGTGACACATTTGCGTGCATTCTTACGATTGCCTTATTAGATGTTATATTCTACTCAAGAGCTGGCAACTCACCCCCGTTGTGCCACAGTGTCTTGCAGGTCGGACTCATCAGTCTTGTAGCGGCGGCTATCTTATCATCAGCTCTTTTTGCTCAGACTCGCGACATCGCCCGTAGGTGGGTTGCGAGCACACTTTATTTCTTTTTGCTCTATCATTGTATCTAGTATTCTCCATCTACCACTTTCTATTTGTATATGCGACCTAGTGATGAGACTGAGAGATTTGTATATAAGTGGTTTCTTTTAGGTCGAGCTCACTTGAGCCGACGTTGTGTTTTCTGATATTTTGCATTTCTTTTATGCTCTTTTCTTGATATTACTTATATATTGCGTGTGGTTTTGATCCGCCTTGGGCGAAGAGCTAGCTCCCGCTTGGGAATGCCATTTGTTTATTACAGGTTATATATATCTTGTTGTACCCATTTTGGGGGATAGAATTTACAGGGGAGACTCTACCGAAATTTTCGGAAATTTTTGATGTTTTTAAAAAGGGATTCTATGCAACTTAATTGATTTAAAAATTGCTTTCATGTAAGGTTTTCCTTCACTCTCTTTTGATTTTAGTTTAGATTCTTCTGGGCTTTGGCTGACTTAGGTTACGGTACGCCTTTAGACGTCTCGTAATCTAAGTGCCAGTCATGTTCCATACTTTCGGGTCATGACACCTTGGCAATAGTCGCATTAGCAACAAAAACAATAGCGAGGGTGACGGATGTCGAATCTCATCAAGATGTTACCTTCCATAGATCTGCTGTTGGCGATGATGGACTGTTGAGACTGAGTTGGAGGTTGCCTCCTAAAGCGTGTGGATCTCAATGGGTTTGAGGCTATTGATCGAGCTACCTGCAAAGAAGTCCCGGGGCGGGGTGGTTGTACCTCCGACGACCCTCCGACGACCCTCCGACGATCAAGTTAGACCGGATATATGAGCAGAGTAATGGTCTAGTGGGGAAAGAATGGCTTACTTGAACCATCTGGAAGAGGGGATTATATTGTGGTGGCTACAGGAAGGCAGGCGCGAGAATCATGCCGGCCGTTACGCTCCCAACGTCACGCCGGCATGATAGGCGGGATCCCATGTTAATGGCGAGACAGGCTCGTTAATAGGGGATCGTGATGGCGTGGAACGCGGGATGTGGCCGGCGGATATCCCGCGCATGGTGAGATTCGCAGAGGTAAGGCGGATGCGCCTGCGATTGGTGCCGTCGGTCGGTCGATGAGACCGAGGAGGAGAAGCCCGGTGGGAGCTCAGGGACGAGCGGGAGGCCGAGGTATCTTGGTTCTGCTATAGCCCGGAGGCGAGCTGAGAGGGCCGAGGAGGACAATTGTGCAGGGGGCTCAGAGGTGAGCCAATGGTTGTTTGGAAGGCGGGCACAGGAGTGGTGTGGACAGTCGCAGAAGGTCTACTACATCCATGGGTCGCCGACCCGGGGTATTTTCCGACGTGCCGTTCTTGGTCCTTTCATGCGGGCTTCGGGACATGTCATCTGCCACGTGTCATGATCTGGAAGATCACCGATATTGAGCATCATCATTAGCCCCCCACTCTCGTCCCGACCTGTTCACGGGTCGGGTCGAGAGTGGTCTGCCGGGTCACCCGAGGTGAGCTCCCTTTCCGTAGATATCGTAAGCGTGCATTCCCGGGCAATCAATTGTATTTTCGGACATCAGCGGATCAGGGGCCAAATCTTGCATTAAATAAAAAGCGCCGGATCGAGCGTACGTTCATCGAAGCGACTGCCCACGTGTCAGGCGCTAGTTGGCTGACGTGACGAGCCGCAGGTTTTCGGCATCCGATGGGGTACGACCAATGCGCGTATGATAGGTGGAGCGATGGAGGCCGTCGAATGCAAACAGTCTCTTTGGCGAGTGATGACTGTCTCCATTGGATGTATGCGCCGGCAGCTATAAATAGAGGTGGGGTCCCTATCAGGCCCATACCTCTTCATAATTTCCTCGTCCAGAGTCTCGTTAGCTCGGCGCTCTCCTTTTTAGGTCGAATCTCTGTGTTTTCTCTTCTGAGGACTCATCCTCTCCACCAGGTTAGATGTCTTCTTGCGATGAGTCTGTAGAAATAGTTCGGGTAGAGTCTAGGGAGCCCCCTGTAGGTTTTTCTTCTTCTGCTTCTTCTTCCACCGAGTCGGAGTCCTCCTGGAAAGTTGGGGTCAGATCCTCTTCCCGGGGTTACGCGACGGGGGCTGTTCCCAGAGCAAAGTTCGCGGATGCCCCTGGTATGTCATTCATGGTGAGGTATGAGGACGAGCTCGCCACCATTCGGGCTTGTTTCCACATTCCTCCTGGCTATACGCTGCGTTTGGCTGAGGAAGGGGAGAGGGCAGATCAGGTACGGGGCAAGGAGACCGCCATGTACCTGGAAGCCTTTTGTGCTGGAATGTGCCTTCCCTTCTCTCCCGAGACTGTTAAAGCGCTGAATCATTTTAGGTTAGCCTCGGGCCAGCTAGTGCCGAACTCCTGGAGGATTCGCTTTGGGTTCCTGGTCCGTTTGAAGTTGCACCTGATCCTTTTCAGGCCGACCACCTTTGCCTCTTCTTTCTGTTACAAAAGTCACCCCGGCACTCACGCGGGCGAGCCGAGGTGGGTATACATATCCTTTAGGAAACAACGGGGAAGTGCATCCAGGGCGGGGGTCATCGTGGTCCCTTCTTCCATCCACGATTGGAAGAAGAAGTTTTTCTTTGTCGGGCCGCCCGAGTGTGAGGACTGGCCCAGTGGTCAAGGGATAGATGCCGGCGGAAGAGTCAGTCGAACAATCCCGACATGGTGAAAGTGGCGGAGTGGGAGCCCATTCCCTGGGCTGACATGCTGCTTTCTGAGCGGGCCCTTAGTTGGGCTGAGCTCAGCCCCGCCGAGTTCGCGGGTAAGTTAGGAGTTTACAGGCGATCTGTTAGACTTGCATTTATTTTTATTTTTACTTGCATTGATGACTCCATTGTACCTTGTCCTGTGCAGAACCTATGGACGTGGGAAAATTCCGAGCTGCCATGCGCGAGCAGAAGAAGGGATCGAGGGCTGGAGGTGCCAGCTCCTCCCGTCCGATGCCGGCCCCGGCTCCTCCGGCAGCCCCCCTGTTGGAGATAGTGCCCTCATAGTCAATTATTGGATCGCAGGTACGTGATTGCAATGATTGCGGAGGACCTATCCCGGTAGGACAGTCTTACTCGAGATGATAGTATGCTATCTGGTTTGCCTTTATCAGTCGTGTACATGTTCATGTGACTGATTGCATGTTACACTTTGATAGAGCCCTTAGGATCTTGCTTTACTACCAACAGTATGATGGCGATCATATACGTGAGAGTTGGGTAGTTTATATGCATATCCTTAATTGTGGTCCCTAGTCGTGGGAGTTTCGAGACAGGGCATCGATACTCCGGAGTAGACTAGTGTATACAGTCGAGACCCCGACGAGGGGCGGTGGCCGGTCTCACAAGCCACTGGTGTCAGTTGGATCACCTAAGATGTATACAGGTGCTCATTGGGTTATGAGTACACCGGACAGGACTCGCCGGGAATCTGCTAGTTAGTACTATACCTATCGTCAGATAGCAGTTCCCTGGTGACATGTGTACAGGTTAGTTCATCGACCTGAGGTCGTCATTTGTCTCGTGTGAGTTCCCACTGTGCTTTGATTTCTACCCTACCACGGCTCAAAGGAGTCGTGCAAACAGGTAGCTTTTGGGTACAGTCCCGAGCCATATGGAGGCACGTGAGCGGATCGGCAGGGGATTCGTCTCTCCCGGTATTGGGGGCGAGGTCGTGCTGTGTCTAGGAGAGCCATTACACAAAGTCCATGGCCATGGCAGGAGATTTACTGGTAAGTACTCCAGTAGTATCTCAGGGTGTTATTGGGCTACACTCCGACACGACTTATACTGCTATTAGGGGTCTGACGTTTCTAGCCCCCTAGGCGGATATGCGATACTCATTGACGAACGGACCGGACTGTATATACATTGTCACTGTTAGGCTCAGTAGGGTTTCTGGATGAGTTCGCTCATCGGCCACCCTTGAGTGCGCTCATCGGCCTCCCTTGAGGTCAGTCCATGGGCAGCCGTTACGCATATCTAGTGCCGCTGACGGTTTGTGGTTAAACCCACTGCCAGGGTACTGACGAGTCATTAGAGTCCCCCACAGACAGTTTCCCAAGTTTGGGCGAAACGTTGTAGAGGCCGTATGGTTTTATGGCAGGGTTCGGAAAATGCACGTGCGTTTACGCACATGTCAGTTTTCGGGCAAATGATACTGGTCGGCTTTGGTTTAAGCCGGATCCGAGTATTATATTGAGTAGGTATAATATCTTTATCTCAGTTGCATTTGTATTCGGTTGTAATACAAATGCGGGTATATTTATACAGTTTCGGGGTTGTCCTGAAATTCGTTTCAGGATCACTTTTGGAAGTTGCCAGTTTCCAGTTTTCTATCAGCCGTCTTTTAACATTCGGTTAAAGACGGATTTATCTTTTCTTGGATGAGGGTGAGTCATGCTTCTAGAAGGTTCTAGGCTTGGTGAGGTGTCTTGTGACTCATGCTTTGATTTTAACCATTTCTTGTTTTGCTTAAGATATTATTTTGTGTTCACATTATGATATTTATCCTATGGTTACTCTCCCCTCTCCTACGGTCACCCCCCCACTTCTATATATATGGCCGGCCCCTTCCCCCTCCTCTCTTGATCGATCTCACTTGAGGTTTCACTTGAAAAAGATATGATAGTATTTGGGGTGCATGGAATTTTACAGTTCATTTCATTCCATCACCCAATTCCTTCGGCAACTTCATTAACCGATCGTCCACGGATTTGGACGAAGTGAGACAAAGTCATCTACTCATTCTCTACATCAATCTTGGTCGTCTCTTCTAGCAAACTTGACGACCGAGTTGCCTCGAGTCAGAGGCGGGAGCCCGTTTAAAGAATCAGTGATGTGGTGCCACCTGGACGAGCAGATCGGAGATCGACGAGATCGGAGCAGCCGCAACGGAGCGTGGGATGATGGTTAAAGAACGAAGGACTCGGATCGTTCGGTATAACCTTTCTACACTCTTTACAGTTTGTTAGTTTAGCAATAATGGAAGATCCGGGTTAAAGTATACGATAGCGCCAGTTAAAAAGTTTTTGTTCCGCATTTGGCGTCTGTAGACGGCCGGGGCGCTAGCGTAGACTTACAGTGGTATCAGAGCCTCACCATTTTGCTATACTAACTTGTGCTAACGCGTTTAAAACATCGATCGAACCGGAAATCAAAAATCACAATTTTTCACCTTGACAGTTTCTGTTGATTTTAAACGGTGTCCTAAAAATATTTCACACATCTCAGAAAACTGTGCAGGGATTTCTAAGAACCACGACAAAATTTGGGGACATGAATCCACCAAACCGCCGCGGAAACGCGGCCAAACCCATGGTTTGGCCGCGCATCCGCGGCCACGTGGTGAGCTCATGCTCCCAAATTCGTACAGTGAGTTCTCTGTTTGATTTTGTGGTTTTTGGTAAATATCGTTTTGGCCCAGATTTTGTTACTGTTCACCAGTAAGTCGTGAGGCCCACTTTTTGATATTTGGTCGATCGAAATTTAAACATGTTAGTTTACAGTACTTACATTATATCTCCGACCGGGAATGTCATTTGATCGGTAAACCGCGTCTGATTGCTATAGTTCTTTTAGACGGGTTTGCGAACGTGACATTCGCGTTGATGTTCTGTGTTGTGCTGTGTTGTTGCGGATTTGTCGTGGTGGATAGCAGTGTGCAATGGTAGTACAGTTTGAGTTTATTTGTACATTTGATATTGCGGGGCGAGCGTCCAACTTGTGGACTGCCGTCACTGCCTGTTGTATAATATTCTTTTGGGGCACGACCAGGTTGCGGTCGATGTACCTGTTGTACTATTTTTTTTCATTACTGTACTAGGTTTCACCCCGAGACGGAGTGCACGGATAGCCGGGTTCTGGAGGGCAACGGGTCCGCATCTCATGGCTTTGAGAGGCAGATGGGTCCCACTCTAAAATTGGCAGACTATTCGCCGCACTCGTAGGGGGTACAGGTTGACCCAAGGAGGGGTGCCCAAGATTACCGGATTCCGTGAAGTGCCGGGTGTTCCATTCACTATGCTGTGGGGACTACCTCGCTTCAGGATTTGGCGGGTAACTTGCCGCACCCGTAGGGGTCTAGGTTTCATTGCACAGGCTATCCACACGACAGGGGAACGTCGGGTTTCAGCAGCGGCTCTGTGAAACTCGGGGATCCCAGATTATCTGTATTGTTCTGTGATGCTTATTACTTTTCTGTAATGTTGCATATTATCACGCCTAGAGCGATTATTGTATATTGATTTATATACTATTAGATGTTGTATATGTTTTTCACCCGCGCTAGTCCAGTCCCCGCTCTGTCGTTAGTTAAGTAACCTATCGGGTGATGACGGGACCCAGTGACGAATGCGGATGGCATATACGTACATTTTATTTTCGTTCTTTTCTGGTGTGATTGATTGATGGGACTGCGTTGATTCTGATCAATGCAAAGTTAAAACAAACCTGTTTTAGTTGTTGGAACAAATTTTAAAAAGTGTTATTGCAAAGACGTTTACTTTTGTTTTGCATAGCGGTATTCAGTGGAATATCCTGCATCTCATTCGACGGGGCAAGGGCCGATATCCCTTCACCGGGACTGACCCCTTGGGCAGAAGTTTGCGTCAGGGTAATAATTTCACTATAGTCGATTACAAGTTGCTTTGCATAGCGGTATTCAGTGGAATATCCTGCACCTCATTCCACGAGGAAAGAGCCGAGATCCCTTTACCGGGAGTGACCTCTTTAGCAAAAGGTTTTCGCCACTATATTTTAAAAAGCTATCAGGTTCCTTCAGCGATATCAAGTTCACTACGCTAAAGGTTTTTCGCCAAAAACCAGCCGTAGCCCTCCGTCACTTCTTTTGGGTATTCAGTAGTATTCAAGCTATGTATTTTGACCAACGCCAAGGCATAGTGTTTGGTAGCTGCTGGGTATTCAATTGTTGCATAGATAGATGAGTTGGTTTGGGACAGTCGTTCTGCCATTTTGGCCAACGTCAAGGGCATGTGCGGGTGGGTTCAAATTGACAAGATAGTGATGGGTAGAACTTGGCATGTGACTTATGACATTTTGACCAACGGCAAGGTTATAAGAGCATGGGGCAAAAAAATTTGATCGGGAGTTTCTAAAGAAACTGAAACTTGCCAAGTATGCGCATACCTTCTGGAGTATGAGTAACGTGGATGCATTCCATCACGTTATCATGCGATGAGAGTTGGATCCCGATTCCCACTTATGAGTTGGTTTACTCTTCGGGTGATCCCGATTGATTCTTTTTTAGGTTTGGAGGAGAATTTGACAGGACAGTGGGAGGTTTCCGGATTAGATAAAGTGATGACCATTCTGATCTAGGTTAGAGTGCACGCAGAGTGTTTCTTTTCTCTCTCTCTCTTTGGCAGCGACCTTTGACCGACCCTAGACTATGACTCAGTGACCAGGTTGACCGAACCTTCTTAAAATACTGGCTTTTGGATTGTCTTAGTTGCATAAGTCATTGCCACTCCTTCTTTTACCCTTTGCATTTCTCAGAACACCCGTATTACTACGGATATCCACTTCCATTGGATAGATCCATCGTATGGTTATATACGAACTCGAAGGGACTTCTTCGAGGATGGATCCAGGTTCAGGAGAAATAGAATTGGTTTATTCAGTTGTCTTTTATTATCACCTTCTCTCAAGTTGCGAGAGCTCCTTAGTTTAGGAGAGTACACCTATTACGCTTATTGGATAGTCTTATTCCAAACCATAGGCAAGTGCCCAAAGGTAGGGAATGAAGAAAACCAATCAGCCTAAGTAGGGTGTGCAGAAGGTAATATGTAAAGACAAAATAAAGGGATTAGAAAGAGGGCAAAGTAAATTGCGACTGTTATCATTCACGACCAAAACCGCGTACTTCATCGCCACTCCTATTTCACCTTTAAAGGAATAAGGTATTATTCAGTTGTCTTTTATCATCACCTTCTCTCAAGATACGAGTACTCCTTGGTTTAGGAGGGTACACCTATTATGCTTACTGGATAGTCTTCTTCCAAACCATAGGCTGGTGCCGAACGGTAGGGAAGGAAGAAAACCATTTAGCCTAACGATGGTGTACAGAAGGTAACGACTAAAGACAAATAAAGGGATTTGGAGAGATGGCAATAAAATATACGGTTGAAGTCATGAATTGGATTATGGAAGAGGCATTGCTATGAATACCAGGATACCCCTACGAAACATATTCATGTTTCAGTGCATTGTTAAAGAAAAACTGTTTTCCCGATTAGACACTTACTCCAAGGGTATGTATTTACCAGGTTTCATTCTCATATCTGTATGGTTTTACAGATAATGAGTGGGAGTAAGTTATTGGGAATTAGGTGATCATTCTCATTATATCGGAATTCGTTGTAATTGGTGATATTTGAGGAAATCGCCAGGGTACAGTTTTCAACCTACGACGCACAGGTTTTGAGTTGTTTAAACTCAGCGGACTTATACAGAGTATTGTATGTTGTCCAGTGTCCTTCAGGACAAAGGGGTAGGTCCTCGTACTATGTTCTGTTTACTTATAACTTCTCTAGTATTTAGACAAGTGTTTCGTAGAAATACAAGGTCTAAGTTTTGAGAAGTTGTGGGTATAAGAATAAAGTAGAGAACCAGGTATCACAAGTATCGGGATTCTTCAAAGAGATCGAAGATATAGATTCTTGTGATTGGTATTCAGATGATAGTGATGGTTTTGAGAAACGTGTTTCTCTTTCAGGTTACTCATAAATGGATGGATTCCTAAGTTGAGTAATGCTGATTAGCCTCTTTCCATTAAAGTGATATGCACTGGAGACAGCTGCATGATTTGAATATAGTTCTAATTAAATAAGTGCCAAAGTTTCTATATTGGATATAGAATGGATCGTACCTTAAAAGATGTTAAGGTACGGGGAGTTGTCCAGCTTTTGCTTAAAACCAGACTCTGGATAACTCAGGGCACGTTTCTGTAATGGCTGTTTGTGGGTTGACCCTGGCTATGTCGAGGGTTGATATTCTGCCATTTGGAAGATCAATAGTGATATTGTTCTTGACTCGCCACAGTTTTAGTAAAATGGATCTTTTTCAGAAAACAGTAGTGGGAGTATGGTAGAACTGGAAGTGATTCCAGAACCGCGAACGATTACGGAAAATTTAATAGGACTTATATATTCAATCAGGTTTGACATTCCATTAGCCACTCCGCAGATTTGGTGGGTAACCTCAGACACCCGAGAGGTACTTCGGTAGCCTCAAGGACGGTGACAGGGAGGTTCTTATCTACCCAGACTTGACACTACTGTTGTTCCAGGATATGAGACCCGGTAGGAGGGTTGTCGTAGTCAGTGGGAGCAGCGGAAGCATAGTGGGCAAGATGCTTATGTCTATTCATAGACTTGAGCAGTTATAGCGGAGATAGATCATCTATTTTGATGTGACAGTCATAGGTTTGACTTCAATCAGAATATGGGATGGATCTGTTAAGAAGGTAGTAGGATGTGATGTCATGGTATATGGATGACATACACAGAGTAGGAAGTAAAATTCCTATACTACGATCGGTTGTACTGTGGTCGTCACACAGTTGTTTCTCCAGACAGGATATGGATATAATATTTGACATTATGGTTTCTGGATCTATGGTTTTAGATCTAGATTTAGGTAGTTTCCCAATGTGGGTACTTTGACAGATATTCTAATGGTTTTTAGAATAGTTGACTCCTAGCATGGTGGTGTACCTGCAGTTGATGGAGTCACCCTCTCTAAAGGTGCCGTATAGACTAAAGGGGAGAGGGAAGTGCATGATTGGCAGATCACTTGCTTAGGCAATTGAGTCAATCATGAGATGTCAAGTACCACACCAGATGTTGTTTTTGCACCAGATGCAATGAGTTTTTATTAATCCAATCCTGGAGAAACATAAGGAAGCAGTTTTAGAACATAAGTACATGTTCTACGGATTTGATGACGGCAGCCTCCTTCGGGAGACGATCATCATTCCAGGCTTCAAAGGTGACATGGTTGACAGAGTGATTGTCAGAGTTATAGTTTTCCCTCTGACGAAGAGGGACAGTATTGTGGACAGATGGTCCAAGAGGATACTGTGGGTGGCATGGTGCCGGATACTGATTAGGTTCAGTGATCGATACAGTCTAAGAAGTTTGGATTTGGAGTTCATTTATGGACTAGGTCCCATCAGATATCCAGACATATTCTAAGACAGGTATTACTCAATTCGGGAGATGGTTTTCTCCGCGAACTTGAGATTAAGAGAGATATAGAAAGATACTTCTAGGCGGATCAACTCACTGAGGCTATTTCTCGAACACAATAGTTTTACAAACGGGCTTTGTGAAACTGATTAGTAGAGGAGTTGGATGTTCGGTTTCACACGGGCTGTGAGTAGTCGACATTGCAATAATTAGCCTTGAGTGCAAGTGGGAGATTGTTGGAGATAGTGCCCTCATAGTCAATTATTGGATCGCAGGTACGTGATTGCAATGATTGCGGAGGACCTATCCCGGTAGGACAGTCTTACTCGAGATGATAGTATGCTATCTGGTTTGCCTTTATCAGTCGTGTACATGTTCAAGTGACTGATTGCATGTTACACTTTGATAGAGCCCTTAGGATCTTGCTTTACTACCAACAGTATGATGGCGATCATATACGTGAGAGTTGGATAGTTTATATGCATATCCTTAATTGTGGTCCCTAGTCGTGGGAGTTTCGAGACAGGGCATCGATACTCCGGAGTAGACTAGTGTATACAGTCGAGACCCCGACGAGGGGCGGTGGCCGGTCTCACAAGCCACTGGTGTCAGTTGGATCACCTAAGATGTATACAGGTGCTCATTGGGTTATGAGTACACCGGACAGGATTCGCCGGGAATCTGCTAGTTAGTACTATACCTATCGTCAGATAGCAGTTCCCTGGTGACATGTGTACAGGTTAGTTCATCGACCTGAGGTCGTCATTTGTCTCGTGTGAGTTCCCACTGTGCTTTGATTTCTACCCTACCACGGCTCAAAGGAGTCGTGCAAACAGGTAGCTTTTGGGTACAGTCCCGAGCCATATGGAGGCACGTGAGCGGATCGGCAGGGGATTCGTCTCTCCCGGTATTGGGGGTGAGGTCGTGCTGTGTCTAGGAGAGCCATTACACAAAGTCCATGGCCATGGCAGGAGATTTACTGGTAGGTACTCCAGTAGTATCTCAGGGTGTTATTGGGCTACACTCCGACACGACTTATACTGCTATTGGGGGTCTGACGTTTCTAGCCCCCTAGGCGGATATGCGATACTCATTGACGAACGGACCGGACTGTATATACATTGTCACTGTTAGGCTCAGTAGGGTTTCTGGATGAGTTCGCTCATCGGCCACCCTTGAGTGCGCTCATCGGCCTCCCTTGAGGTCAGTCCATGGGCAGCCGTTACGCATAGCTAGTGCCGCTGACGGTTTGTGGTTAAACCCACTGCCAGGGTACTGACAAGTCATTAGAGTCCCCCACAGACAGTTTTCCAAGTTCGGGCGAAACGTTGTAGAGGCCGTATGGTTTTATGGCAGGGTTCGGAAAATGCACGTGCGTTTACGCACGTGTCAGTTTTCGGGAAAATGATACTGGTCGGCTTTGGTTTATGCCGGATCCGAGTATTATATTGCAGGTATAATATCTTTGTCTCAGTTGTATTTGTATTCGGTTGTAATACAAATGCGGGTATATTTATACAGTTTCGGGGTTGTCCTGAAATTCGTTTCAGGATCACTTTTGAAGTTGCCAGTTTCCAGTTTTCTATCAGCTGTCTTTTAACATTCGGTTAAAGACGGATTTATCTTTTCTTGGATGAGGGTGAGTCATGCTTCTAGAAGGTTCTAGAAGGTTCTAGGCTTGGTGAGGTGTCTTGTGACTCATGCTTTGATTTTAACCATTTCTTGTTTTGCTTAAGATATTATTTTGTGTTCACATTATGATATTTATCCTATGGTTACTCTCCCCTCTCCTACGGTCACCCCCCCACTTCTATATATATGGCCGGCCCCTTCCCCCTCCTCTCTTGATCGATCTCACTTGAGGTTTCACTTGAAAAAGATATGATAGTATTTGGGGTGCATGGAATTTTACAGTTCATTTCATTCCATCACCCAATTCCTTCGGCAACTTCATTAACCGATCGTCCACGGATTTGGACGAAGTGAGACAAAGTCATCTACTCATTCTCTACATCAATCTTGGTCGTCTCTTCTAGCAAACTTGACGACCGAGTTGCCTCGAGTCAGAGGCGGGAGCCCGTTTAAAGAATCAGTGATGTGGTGCCACCTGGACGAGCAGATCGGAGATCGACGAGATCGGAGCAGCCGCAACGGAGCGTGGGATGATGGTTAAAGAACGAAGGACTCGGAATGTTCGGTATAACCTTTCTACACTCTTTACAGTTTGTTAGTTTAGCAATAATGGAAGATCCGGGTTAAAGTATACGATAGCGCCAGTTAAAAAGTTTTTGTTCCGCATTTGGCGTCTGTAGACGGCCGAGGCGCTAGCGTAGACTTACACGCCCCACCTAGGCGTTTGAGTGTGGCCCATATCCCGGAGTCCAGCTAGGCGCTGAGCCGAAAGCGGGTTCGGGAACGAGAGGCCCAGGCTTCGGAGGTAGAGACTGGCTCCCCGGCATCGCCTCTCAAGAGGTTTCACCGGACGGTTCCTCGCACTCCGGCCTCCCCGATCATCATGGATGAAGAGGACCTCTGCTTTGAGGTGCCCCTGGGGCTCTCCGTGGCTGACAGCCTGCTGACCGAGATGGAGAGGTCGGCCGGGTGGGAAATCCCTCAGGGGACTCTCAGGGCACAAATGGTGGCCATCGCCTAAGAGGTCGTGCAGGTTAGTGCCTGCACCTTACTTGGTTTTTTTTACTCGGCTTCTTACTATTCGTGAGATTTGGTGCTTCCCTTTTCTTTCTGACCCCCCTCTGATTTCTTTAGGTCCTCCAACACGTCGCCCTCGTCGTCCAGATGGAGGACGGGGAAATTTCCCCAGCGATGTGAACCGCGGGCGAGTTCTCCTCGCTGGAGGAGAGCTCCAAGTTGGAGCTGGAGGCGGCGGTGGCGAGGGTTGCTGTTCTCGAGGACGAGGTGGTGGCCGGGAAGCAGGAGGCGACGGCCGGGAAGCAGGAGGTCACTAGGTACCGTGGGGCCGTCCGGGCTGCCGAGGCGAGGCTTCAGGACTCTGAGGTGCTCGTCAGCACCCTAAAGAAGTCAGCGAGCTCCCTCCGGAAGGAGCTGGAGGCGGTGACAGAGGGGATGAAGCGAGCCGAGCTCAGAGCGTCGAAGGCGGTGGAGAACTACAAGAAGTCAGACCATTTTTACACCGATCTAGCCGCAACCTCTACCCTCATCTGGCACGATGCCTCGACGCCGTTAAGGCTCGGATGCCGGAGTTCCCTGATGAATAGCTCCAGGGTAAATATCCTCGCTGGATGACGCGCAGGGGGATGCCTCGGGAGGCGCTGCCGGGGAAGAGGCTCCCGGCGAGGGCGGCGCCGAGGCTCCTGCGATGGGCGCCAATCCTCAAGACGCAGCCCCGATTGTGGTGGACGCTGTGCTCCTTGAGGTTGCCCCTAGCCCTGAGGCCTGAAAGCTCTTGTCTTATATCTTTTTGTTGCTTTGGGAATCTTGTAAGCTTCCGGGCGTTTTGTAAGGCCAGGGGGCCAATAATATCTTTGTAAAGACTTTGGAATGAAGTATTTTTGCGGTGTTTTGTGCAGTTTTTCATTTTGTTTGTTGTTAAAATCTCTGTTTGCACGTTGCTGAGCTTGGAGAATTTCATTTGGCGACCGTGCGTCGAGTTGAATTTAACCATTTTGCCAATTGCCCAAGTGTGCAAAGACCGGCATGAGGTCGGTATCTTCGTGACCCCGAAGTCGACATGGGCGTCGCGTAGTGAAAATACGTCGGGGTTATATTCTAAGAATGGACCGAGCAGTGAAGCTGCTCAGTTGCCTCTTGGAGAGGGCTTGGATCGCTGGCGTGTTGGGGTAGGGAACTACCAGCCAAGGACGGCCGAGCAAGGGCGAGTCCGGTTTCCTCTCGACGAGGGCTTCGATCCTTAGCAGGGGAGGGGCCGTGAGGGGCCTGCTAAGGATGGACCGAGCAGTAAAGCTACTCAGTGCCTCTTGGCAAGGGCTTAGATCCCTGGCGTTGTGGGGTAAACGGAATTACTAGCCACGGATAACTGATCAAGGGCGAGCCCGGTTTCTTCTTGGTGAAGGCTTCAATCCTTAGCATGGGAGGGGCCGTGAGAGGCTTTCTAAGGATGGACCGAGCAGTGAAGAAGCTCAGTTGCCTCTTGGTGTGGGCTTAGATCCCTGGCATTGTAGGGTAGGGAACTACCGGCTAGGGATAACCGAGCAAGGGCGGTCCCGGTTGCCTCTTGGCAAGGGCTTCAATCCTTAGCGCGGGCGGGACTGCATGAGGCCTGCTAAGGATGGACCGAGCAGGGTTGCTGTCCGATTGCCTCTTGGCGAGGGCTTGGATACTTAAGGATGAACCGAGCAGGGTTACTGCCCGGTGCCTCTTGGCGAGGGCTTTGATCCTTAGCGTGGGAAGGGCCGTGAGAGGCCTGCTAAGGACGGGCCGAGCAGGGTTGCTGCCCGGTGCCTCTTGGCGAGGGCTTGGATCCTTAAGGACGGGCCGAGCAGGGTTACTTCTAGGTGCCTCTTGGCGAGGGCTTAGATCCATAGCATCGTGGGGTAGTGAACTACTAGCCAGGGATAGCTGAATAGGGTAGCCGCTTGGCTGCCTCTTAGTGAGGGCTTCGATCCTTGGCGTCCTGGGGTAGGGAACTACCAGCCAGGGATAACCGAGCAAGGGAGAGCCCAGTTGCCTCTTGGCGAGGGCTCAGATCCCTGGCGTCGTGAGGTAGTGAACTACCAGCCAGGGATAGCCGAGCAGGGTAGCCGCTCGGCTGCTTCTTAGTGAGCGCTTAGCTCCTTAAGGATGGACTGAGCAGGGTTACTGCCCGGTGCCTCTTGGCGAGGGCTTAGATCCATGGCGTCGTGGGGTAGTAAACTACCAGCCAGGGATAGCCGAGCAGGGTAGCCGCTCGGCTGCCTCTTGGTGAGGGCTTCGATCCTTGGCATCGTGGGGTAGGGAACTACCAGCCAGGGATAACAGAGCAAGGGCGAGCTCGGTTGCCTCTTGGCGAGGGCTTAGATCCCTGGCGTTGTGAGGTAGTGAACTACCAGCCAGGGATAGCCGAGCAGGGTAGCCGCTCGACTACCTCTTGGTAGGGCTTAGTTCCTTAAGGACGGATCGAGCAGGGTTGCTGCCCAGTGCCTTTTGGCGAGGGCTTAGATCCCTGGCGTCGTGGGGTAGTGAACTACTAGCCAGGGATAGCCGAGCAGGGTAGCCGCTCGGCTGCCTTTTGGTGAAGGCTTAGATCCCTGGTGTTGGGGGGTAGGTAACTACCAGCCAGGGATAGTCGAGCAGGTAGCCGCTCGGCTGCCTCTTAGTGAGGGCTTAGCTCCTTAAGGATGGACCGAGCTGGGTTGTTTACCAGTGCCTCTTGCGCAAGGGCTTAGATCCCTGGTGTTGGGCGTAAGGAACTACCAGCCAGGGATAGCCGAGCAAGATGAAACTGGTTGCCTCTTGGGTAGGGCTTAGATCCTTGACGTCGTAGGGTAATGGACTACCAGCCAAGGATAGCCGAGCAGGGTAGCCGCTCAGCTGCCTCTTGGTGAGGGCTTCGATCCTTAAGGACGGACCGAGCATGGTTGCTGCCCGGTGCCTCTTGTGCGAGAGCTTAGATCCCTGGTGTTGGGGGTAGGGAACTACCAGCCAGGGATAGCTGAGCAGGGTAGCCGCTTGGCTGCCTCTTGGTGAGGCCATAGCTCCTTAAGGACAGACCGAGCAGGGTTGCTGCATGGTCGATTCGTGAGGTTCTGTCCGACCTTCTTGGTGTGAGTATCGAGAAGAGGAACAGTTGCGGGCGACACATGTCATGAACGCGTGGGGAACGCGAAGCGCCGGAGCAGTGTCGTTTCGATTTCGCTGAGAAAGGCGCGATGTCTGCCGCGTGACGGTACAGTTGTGGGTGAAACGAGTGACCGTTGGACTCCTAGGGCGTTGTGGGCTATAAAATGGAGGGAGTGTTGATTACTCCTTCCCTCACACTCGAAACGTAAGAATGGAGGACTTCCCTTTTACCATCCCCGACATCGTAAACTTCGAGGACGTGTACCTCTACGATCAGCACTGCACCGAGGACACGGTGTGGTTAGTGATAGGCCGCATTGAGGATCATTTCGGCCGACTGCTTCCCCGGCGCTCCCCCCTGCTCCAGCTGTTGATGTATTCCATCTCGAGGGCTGATTTATCTCAAAAACTATCTATTAACCGCAATCAAGAACGGCGTCGCATGTAGCTAGCCGGTGAGTACGGGTCGGTCCATAGGGATGTTGTGAATTTCCTAATCGCTCTTACGAGCTAATTCCAAACGGTGTGAATGGATTAAGTAAATCTAAAAACTAAATTAATCTAGGGCAATTGAATTAAAGATCTAACTATCTAACTAGGGCAGATAATAAATTTAACCTAGGGCAAGGAATTGAATTTAACTAGGGCAAGGAATTAAATTTATACTAGGGTAGAGAATGAAAAATTACCTAGGGCAAGAATTGAAATTACCTACTTACTTTACAGATAGCTCTCTCTAAACATTTACGCAGGGTTGTTAGATCTGAATAGATGAATTGAAAAGAGGCATCGATGCTCTGCAAAAGAATTCTAAATTTTATTCATAGAAAGAGGCATAGGGAGGCATGAAAAGAATACAATGATTTAGGCTTCTATTTATAGGAGATAGAAACCCTAGGTTACAATTGATTCGCACATCTGCTGTTACAAAAATGCCCTCTAAGAAAAGACCTAGTCAAAGATTTGCGCCGCTTCTGGAATTTTGGTAAAATATTATTCAATTTTGGGCTCTTGATGGCCGCGGAACCGCGGCCGCGGCAGGGTTTGGGCCGCGGTTCTGCGGCCCAATGATGGAGTTGAAGGCTTAAAATTCAGGGCTTGGTTCTGGGCTGTTTGGGCTACTTAATTCTTTATTTCTTTTCTCAAATTAGCTTCTGGTTTTCCTCCAGATCTTCCAGTGAACATTGTAGTAGACTTCTACCCGTTCGCTTTATGTCGACGTCTTGAACCTTGCTTTGTGAACTGATCTTTATGTAGGCTTGATCAAGAGTCTTCTGTTTATTGGTCAAAATCTCACTTTTACGTCGTCTTTTATTGTTTTCACTGTTTTAGATCCAAGAACCTGTAACCTGTAATATGTAGCAGACATGCGTCAAAAGCACCTATTTATTTATAAAACGAATAAGAATGGGGAATATAATAGTGCAATATTATGGTTTGAACAAATACCCCCAAACTTATCTTTTGCTCGTCCTCGAGCAAACTTAGTTTTATTCTCTACAAAAACCTAACCGCACTTTCGCAGGGAATCACGATTTCACTGAGCTCGTGCAACAAGCCGTTAAACCTCTAGGTGTCCCTAATAGGAGGAGTGTTGTCTCCTGAGGGTTTTCAGCGGATACTACCTACAAAATCCTATCAATTAGGCCTATTGACTTTTATTTTCCAATTAGGTTTTCTAACAAGGAATTCTATTATCGTCGACTCGTAAATTATCCAACCATATTCTTCACACTTCCTCATCATTTAACTTAAGATTATATATGTTCTATAGACTTACCTAGCTTTCGGCATCTCTTAAGTTTTCCTTCTAGGGTTCCATCTATACTTAGGAATTTTTCTCAATCTCTATTAAAGATACAAGTTCTATTCTTCACTATTTTCTTTCATCTAAACTCCAATCACATACCCCTACGTGTGTATATAAATCACCCCTACACTTGGAAATTCAAATCAAGCAATCATACTCTTGTCCTTTGTCCAAAGCACTTATTAATTGGTGAATTTTTAAATGAATTTTGCTTACACATCCTTCATACTACCGTTAATACTTCTTGAGGTACCAACAACCGATTACAAGATGCGTTAGCACTTTAAAACGTACTTCCTAGTCTTGCAACACCCAAGGCTTTAGCAGTGACTCCCAAACCAGTTGGTCTAAGGCACTAGGTGATGAAGCACCCTCGCTAAATATTTTTCTATATATTTTTTTTAGCCTTAAGTTATCACAAAAACCAATGTTCAATTTTTTTCTTTATTCACACTTTTATTTTCTTTTATTTTCTTCGTACTAAGGACTTTAGACAAAGGATTTCAAGGTCTCCTCTACTATTCCAAGTTTCAAGGTGCGTGATTGTGCAATTTGTAGGGTATACATTTTCAGAATCTAGACTTAAGCTAGGAATTATTTTTCAAACTTATACTCTCATAAAGATATCAATACTTTTCCTTTGTTTTGACTTAGCCCAAAAAGTGAACTCAAAATTTGCCTATTTCTAAATAAACTACAAAGACATATACTTTCTACCGTTAAACTTTAAGGAAGGTTATTTTTAGGGTTTTTAATTTACTAAGTCTAAGATCTAGTTGTTCCTAGCCAGTTAACCTATTTGTCAAACTTAAGTCAAATAAGACCAAAATTGAATACATTAATTTTTATAATTTTTTGAAATTTTTAATTTTTTATGGATTTTAAAATAAGTATGCAAATGCAAAAATATACATATGAATGCGAAGGAAGAAGACGTACCGAGCATACCCCCAAACTTAAACTTGACACTGTCCTCACTGTCATGCTACACCAAGAGGGTCAAAATTGTCGGCACTCCCCTGTTTATTTATTTATAATTTTCTTTATTTTTGAAATTTTTTTGAAATTTTTTATAGAAAAAGAAAACAAAAAATATATATACATATATACAATAAGGTTCTCTCCAAACTTAAGCTTGGCCTTACACAAGCCAAAGGTTACCACCAACCATTCAAAAAATTCATCGTGGTAATGGTAGAGTTGGTGAAAAGAGGGAGTGGAAAGAAAAAAAATGAGAAGCACATGAGACCGTGTGGGAAGAAGGGTAGAATATGGTCTCGGTGGAGGAGAAGAATGGCGGAAAAGAGAAAGAAGTGGAGTACGATCTTGAGGGTGTAAATTGAGTGAATAAATTAGCGCAATTTGTGATGACCGATGTGTTAAAAGCGATTGTGCTAACCTATCAACCCGTCGAGAAATGGGGTCAAATCCCTCAAGATTCGCAAGAAAGCATGGGTACGCCGAACTTGGTATTGGAGATGAAAGTGTAACGGTCTCTTGTACGGTCGGAACGATAGGAAGGATGAAAGGGAGTGAATTAGGGATAGTCTCATTCTCACCGTAGTAAACTGTCTCGAACTTGAAAGATTCCATCAATGGTTCGAAACGACTGTAAGCAACCGAGTCTGATGGTTCAACTAACTCATCTGAAATTTCAAAGGACACAAACTCGGGCGGTGAGTCATCAACATCGTCCGAAAAAGTGAAACACTCGTAAGTGTTATCGGCTGTGAGAACTGTGTCAGATTCAAAGAGAAATTTTTCAAGCTCACAGTCTTCAAGCGTGATATTAGGCGTGGTCGGAACGATGGAAAGGAGGGAGGGTGATTTAGTTAAAGGTTCAAGAGGATGAATTGGAAAATCCGACACATCAAACAAAAATGGTTCAACCTCAATATTATCCTCAATACTCTCCACAATACTATCCTCATAATTCTTGTTAGTTATATGTATGCCCTAGAGGCCATTACTGCATATACGATGTATATTGTAATGGATGCTTGGACATATATAGGGAGGACTTTCTTGCTCGACATGATAGTACGCTATCTGGTTGTACTTTATCTTAACATGTACTCTGATTGTCTCTATATTACATGTTGATAAAGCCCTTAGGATATGTACTCGACTACTGGGACTATGATGAGATCATACTAGTGGGGCCACGGTAGTCGACGAGTACATCCTATAACTGTTCCTAGTCGAGGGTGTATCGAGGCAGGGCATCGATACACCAGAGTAGACTAGCGTATACGCATCTTGACCCATATGATGGGCGATGGATGATCTCATATCCATCGGTGTTTGACATCAAGGATGGTGTACGGGTGCTCAGTGGAGACTGGGTACACTGGACGGACTCGCCGAGAACTCCCAGATGGTATTATACCTCACGTCAGATGGCAGTTCTCCGGTGACACTGGTACAGAGTAGTCTGTTGACACGAGATCGTCATAGAGTCTTGTGTGATTCCCACTGTGCTTTGATTTCCATCATACCACATCGAAGAGGGCGTGCAAAAAGGTGGCTTTTGGGTACAGTCCCAAATCACATGGAGGCAATGAGCGATAGGAGGGGATTCGTCTCTCCCGGTATAGGGAGTTGATGTTGTGCTGTGTTCGATTGTCTATAACCAGAAATCCCTGGCCAGGGTTGTTGAGATTTACTGGTAAGTGTTATCAGTAGTTTCTCGAACTGTTATAGACCTCATATCGACACGACTTATTGAGCTACTGGGGTCTGACGTTTACCACCCCTAGGCGAGATATGCGACATATCAGACGACGAGACCGGACTGTACGGGAGTGTTACTGTTTGGATTCACAGGAGAATGTACAGGCTTGCTTGTTAATCTTCTAGCGCTCAATACCTGGGTGGCTGTTACGTTTAGCTGACCGCTTACAGCTTGTGGGTGTTTGATATGATCATCACCTACTGCCGGCGTATTGACGATTCTTTAGAGTCCTACACAGAGTTTTCTTGGCTCAGGCAAAACGGAGTAGGAGCACATATGTGATATGTGCGGGACCGAGGATAATGCGATATGAAATACCGTATTCTATTCTCGCGATATTTGATATCAGCCGGGTCATCGGATCAAGTGTTGATTCGATGAATTGGTACGGATAAATATTAGTCGGTTATATGCGATATAGGCGGATTGTCGGATCAAGTGTTGATTCGATAATTTAATGTATAATAATATATATGATATATTAAATTACATTAACTAATATTAGCTCACTAAAAGATTCTTTTTCTCACTCGGGTAATACATTGATATATATGCGATATATGTTAATTGTATTATTTTCTTTTGTTGCAAATATATAATATATATGTGATATATATTATTGTGACATGATATGATTTATTATAAAACATATTTAAGGATGATAAAAAGGGATTAGGGTTTGATTAGGGTTAGCTCCTTCTTGTTCATTCTAGAAGGATTCTATTTTGTCATGATAAAGATATTTTGTTATGACTCATGCTTTGACCTAACCAAACCCTAACTCTAGTTTATTCTCTACATAGGTTTAGCCTCTCATCCTTGACCATGGTTTGATAATCAATCATATATTCTTGATTACTATTCATCACAAAATGAAATTATTCTATTATTCTTCATCTTCTTCCTTCTTCTTTCTTCATGAAAAAAAGCTTACTAGCTTTTTCCAAGTGATGAATGAGTGTGAGAAAAAGATTATAAATGAGAGTAAAAATCCTACTTCATCATCCTCATCTTCCCTTGCCATTTAGATGAGGGTGTTCACTTCATATTATGAGTGTTAGCTTGTGTTAACGAAACTTCAAGGTAGATCATCTTTGTATCGAAGATCGGAAGCAAGACTGCATCTTTCTCTTCGTGGAGCCTCTCGAGAGTCCGGAGCAAGATGATCGCAGCGAAGGGACTTCAACACGGAGCTTATAAAGTGAAGGACCGGATCTACAAAGGTTGTAATCCCTCTCACTTAGTGTTAAAATGTTTAACATGTTCGTTTCCGCCTAAACCCTAGTTTAAAGATCCGGCTTCGGGTTGTTCGGCATGGCTAAAATTTTAATCGGGCTTGGTTGATACCTCGTAGACCCTTGTGCATGTGCATAGCAACCCTACAGTGGTATCAGAGCCTAGCTAGAGCCTTAGACGATGCGTAGACGGAGTAAGAAGTCCGATCGAACCGAAAACCTAATGCAAAATCCTTCTCTGTACATTTTTTGAAATCGAGGATTTTTGAGAATTAAAAATATGCAGAAAAATCAGCAGGTATTTCTAAGAATTACTATGAAGCACGAGCACCTGATTCAATCAAAGCGCGGCGGAACCGCGGCATTATCAAGGCTAATGCGGCGGTTCCGCGGCCACTTAGTCTCTTCAGTCAGTTCTTTTTGCACAGTAACTTCTATCTTTCATTGCTGAGTTTTCTCGGAATTTTTAATATTTACTCAAGAGTTGAGTTTTCTGGGTTGTATTGGGAGTTCGTAGATTCGATCGGATTATCAAATTTTGTCTATGTGTTTTTCCGGGTAATTTTAGAATATGTTAAAAAGTTCAACCGGATATAAATACCCACTTTTTCCCCTGTCGTGAAATTTCCAAGTGTTGGATCTTTCCGTGGTTTAATAACGTTCTAAGTAGTGCAAGTAATGCAATGGACCCTCTAGAAGACAACAAACCTTAACTCGATTATGTGACCGTCTTGAACTGCCTTTTGAACCTTCGGGTTTGGGGCTGTACGGCGTGCCACATGTGAGGCGTTGGCTTGACCCTTCTACGGCTGACTGTTGGTACTGAGGCATGAACTGGATGTTTTAAAACATATTTCATGTCTTGAGCTGTTTCGGGAAAACTTGGGTGTTTGAATGTTCGATCGGAAAGTTTAACATTTTCTATTTTATCTGGAATGTGATACAATATTTGGAATCCATATATAGTTATGAGATAACTAATTTGAATATTATAAACATAACAATTTAGTCTCAGATGATCGGTTGCCGCGGAATTTTGATGTGATCAAAAGTCCGTCGCAATCACGTAGCGTACGCGGATACTCGCCGGGTAAACTTAACAGACAGCCATGCCCCATAGCCCCGACCAAGTGACTGTAGGAGAACCCCGTCGCCAAAAGCATCCGTTAGGGTGCTCGCGGCAGCGGTGTTCCGCCTTAGTGCACTTCGTCGACGGCTCCGGGGGTGCGGCCGTCAATTAAAGTTTGCGACGAGCATTCGATCAGAATGTCGGGAATCTTGTTGAATTGCCCGACCAGATATTGAAAAGCGTTTTTGATAATGAGACTAAAATGCGGGGTTTATAATTGTTAAGCATGAGATGTCTAAGGAATTCATTTGGTTAGGCATGTGATGTCTAAGAAGGTTGCGGATTCCAACTGTTATAGTTTTACACTTTCTTTTCTGTGACCGTAAGTGTAGTATGTAGTGGTATTGCCGGTTTTCGTTGCTATACATCGACGACAATCGGTGTATGCATACTTACTTACGTTGATGATATGAGATATTATGTGTTGCTGTGATATGTTATATTGGATCGTCGTGTTTGAATAGCCGGGGTTTTTATGTGAGATGAGAGTTTTTTTCTTTTTCATTCATGTAAAATTCATTTGTATGTAATATTCTTTTATTGGGGCACTTCCAGGTTGCGGATGATGTCACCGTTGTATATTATTTACTTTTCCGCATTAGGTAGACCCAAGGCGGGGAGCACAAGTAACCGGGTTCTAAGGTCCAGTGGGAGACCATCTCGAGGAGTCGAGACCGGGTCTTCTAACCCTAGAATTGGCATTGTTACATGCCGCTCTCGTAGGGGTCTAGGGATGTGGGTTTGGCTATTCATCGCGACCGTGGAATCCATGTTTTATACAGGCTCGTATTGAAAACATGGACGTCCTAGTATATCCAATATTTCATATATGTTCAATGTTCTGTGATGAGATCATATTACTGCCTGAGATGAATGTTTATATTATATATATGAGATATATATTATATATTGTTTATTTCGTTTCATATCTGATGCTTGTGAAGCATAATTAAAATGGGACTTCATTAATAAGATTAATGAAATAAAAGAAACCTAAAGATGTTGTAGAAACTTGTTTTAAAAACTGGTAGCTCTAGTTCTTGCTTTGCATAGCGGTGTTCCTTGTAGAACATCCAGCACCTTATTCGATGAGGAAAGAGCCGAGACCCCTTCACCGGGAGTGACCTCTTTAGTGAAACTAGCAGATGCTAAAAACTCGGTTTGTCTTTTGATTGCTTCTATAGTTCTTGCTTTGCATAGTGGTATTTGTGAAATATCCTGCACCTTATTCGATGAGAAAAGGGCCGACGATCCCTTCACCGGGAGTGACCTCTTTAGCAAAACTAGAAAAGCCTAAAAAACACTCCATTTAAAATCACTCGATTCTACAACGATATCAAGTTCATTACGCAAAAGGTTTTCTTAAAAACTTGTCGTAGCCCTCCGTCATTTCAGATAAGTACTTCTTAGTATTCGTGCTGCGTTTGTTGACCTTAGCCAAGGCGTAGTGTGCGGTAGCTAATTAGTGCTTATATGTATAAGCATATGATGCGATTGAGTTAGGGTAGTCGTGCGACTTTGTTGACCTTAGCCAAGGGTCATGCGGGTGAGTTTAATTCAATCGGGAAATGACGGGTTGAACTTGGCTAGCACTTATGATTTGTTGACCTTAGCCAAGATCATAAGTCGCTAGGGGAAAAATTATCGGGAATTTCAAGTGTTGAAATTTGCAATGAGATTGCATACCTTCTATGAGATAGTTGGATCCCGATACCCGCTGCGAGTAAGAGTTACTCCTGGGAGAGTTTTACACATTACAATTAGCCGATCAAGTAGGTGTCTAGAAAGGTGTTAACGGGGTTACGCCTCTTGGAAAACGAGGTTTACTTTAATTAGGTCCGTGTGAAAGCACGGGGAACCTCCCTCAAAGTACCAACACTGGCTTGACTGAATGATTGGCGAACTTGTAGCGTGTAATTAATCCCGGCTAGTCTTTCCTTTTAGGGTTTGAAGGAAGATTTGATTAAAACAGTGGGAGACATCCTGATTAGATATATTAGATAACCAATCTAAATCTTGCAAGTGCATACGCTGAGTGTTTTCTTCTCTCTCTCTCCAGGTTGCGACCATATCACGCCTTAATCAAGATAATAAAACGGATATATTGACTAAACCCGCTTGTTATACTGAGCTGGGGAACGTTGGTCCCGCTCCAACTTATAATTGTTATAAGACAGAGCAGGAAATTGGGGAATACCAGATTTCCCGTGCCGCCCAAACGAAGAAAGTGCATGTTGATGCATCATCTTCGGGTGTGTTCATTACAGAGAACTGTTTCTCAGTATCCTTTACGTCCTGGGTATGTGATACCGGATCAGGATCCCGCATATGTAATCTGTTACATGGGCTACAGATAGGTAGAGAACTGAGGCAGGGTGATAAGTTTCATGAAATAGAAACGGTGCAAGTGTTGCAGCTAAGTCTGTTGGTCACTATCACCCTGTATTACCAGAATACATTGATTCTGAACAAATGTTATTAGATACCGAACCTGATATACAACATCATATCAGTCTCTTTATTAGAAAAGAAAGGATATAATTTTGTATTGTTGGATAATGTTTTGAACATTTCCCATATCAAGAATTGATCGGTTCAGGCACGTTATCTAAAAGTATTGACGTTCTAAATCAAACTACAGTTCTTAGTATACAGAATACACACAAGAGGATGAGTTCAGAAATGAACGAATCCTTCTTAAGGCATTGTAGACTAGGTCATATCAATGCGACCCGACTAGCTAAGTTACATTTAGATGCATATTTAAATCTGATTAAATTTACATCTTGTGAAACTTGCTGGTCATGTCACAAAGATAAGATGACCATAGCTCTGTTTATTGGAAACAGAGAAAGAGCTATTGAACTCTTGGGATTGATACATGCTGATGTATGAAAGTCTCCTGTCTACACATGCCAAGATCGGTTCTATGTACTTCATTACATTCTCTGATGATCTCTCAAGATTCAGACATATGTTCCTGTTGAAACACAAGTCCAAATCTTTTGAGATATTCACAGAATATAAGTTAGAAGTAGAGAACCAAATACGGGTATAAGTATTATGTCCTTTGATGAGATCAAGGAGGAGAATACTTGAGCACGGAATTTCTGGACTATTGTAAAGGAGAATGAGATTCTCTCTCACCATTACTCCTCCGTATACACTACAGCACGTCGGTGTATCGGTGTGGAGCGATAGCACCCTATGTGATATGGTGTGCTCTATGATGAGTACTACTGAGTTTCCTATTTCCTTTTGGGAGTTATGCGCTTGAAAAGCTGCATACCTATTGAATAGGGTTCAAATCAAATCAGTTGCCTACCACTTCATATGTGATATGGAAAGGGAAGAGCCCATATCTTAAGTTTGTTAATATTTGGGGTTGTCCGGACTATGTCTAAAAGCAAAATCCGGACAAGCTCGAGGCAAGGTCTGTTATGTAGAACTGGAAAGGTTCCAGCTATACAAACTGCAGATGATGATTTGGTAGAACCAAAGGATTCAATAGTTTCCAACGAACCTCACCCTCTCCGCCGATCTAGTAGGGTTCCTCACCCACCTGAGAGATGCTTCGGTTTCTCTATGACAGTGGGAGCGAGGATTGCATCATGAGATGATGACCTAACTAGTTTCGGGCTAGCCATCAGGAGTGGGACTCTGTAAGAATGGCTGGATGCTTAGTGATCTGAGATGGAATCCTTATACACCAACAAAGTATGGACTTTTGTTGCTTTATCTGAAGGGTTAAATCCCCATCAGGAGCAAGTATATCTTGAGAAGATTACTTGGTGTACATGGAAAAGTTGAGACTTTCAAAGCTATGCTTAAGTCCATCCAGATCCTACTTGCCACGGCTACTTACCACGACTACGATATCTGGTGGTTGGGTGTCATGACTGCTTTTCTAAATGATGTTTTAGAAAAGAGCGTCTATAAGTACACAGCCAGAGGGCTTCGTAGACAGTGGGAGCAGCGGAAACGTGTGCAAGATGTTTTATGTGATAAAACAGGCATCGCGGAGTTGGAACATCTGTTTTGATGTGGTAGTCAAAGAGTTTGACTTCATCAAAATGGTAGATGAACCTTGTATATACAAAAAGGTAGTAAGGAGTATGGTGGTGATCCTTGTAGAGTACGTAGATGACATACTCTTGATAGGGAAGGAGTTTCCTATGCTACGCTCAGTCAATCTCCGCTTATCACAATGATTCTCCATATAGGATCAAAGTGATACCTCCTGAATCCTGGATTTTGGATCTATGAGATAGATCTAATTGGATGTTAGGATTCTCACTAGTTGTAGTGAGATAGTATCAATCAATCCTAGGGAGAATCACTAGAAAGGTTCCAGGGTGATAAGAACGACTGAATGTCAGTCGCAGGCATTGTCTTTACCCTCAGTGGAGGGATGGTATGTTGGAAGAGTTCCAAGATAGATACCGTGACTTACTAGACGATTAAAGGCAAGATACATCGTTACCAAGGATGCTACCAAAGAGGCAGTCCGGATATATATAAGTTCATGAGATGAACTTCGTTCCTACCATTGTGTGACAATGGAGTTGTGGCTTTCGCCAAGGAACCCCCGTCCCATAAGAAATCCAGATATAATTCTTAGGCAGTATCACCTGATCATGGAGATGGTTGATCTCCAAGGAGATCGAGGTTAGGAGAGTAGACAAAGAGGACAACAGAGCGGATCCACTCACGAAGGCCTTTTTCCCAATAGAGGCTTTTATGAGATGGTTGAGTATGAGATACTTCAACCGCAGCTAATTGTTGGGTATGTGATACCACAACAGATGGCCCTAGTGCAAGTGGGAGATTGTTAGTTATATGTATGCCCTAGAGGCCATTACTGTACATACGATTTATATTGTAATGGATGCTTGGACATATATAGGGAGGACTTTCTTGCTCGACATGATAGTACGCTATCTGGTTGTACTTTATCTTAACATGTACTCAGATTGTCTCTATATTACATGTTGATAAAGCCCTTAGGCTATGTACTCGACTACTGGGACTATGATGAGATCATACTAGTGGGGCTACGGTAGTCGACGAGTACATCCTATAACTGTTCCTAGTCGAGGGTGTATCGAGACAGGGCATCGATACACCAGAGTAGACTAGCGTATACGCATCTTGACCCATATGATGGGCAATGGATGATCCCATATCCATCGGTGTTTGACATCAAGGATGGTGTATGGGTGCTCAGTGGAGACTGGGTACACTGGACAGACTCGTCGAGAACTCCCAGATGGTATTATACCTCACGTCAGATGGCAGTTCTCCGGTGACACTGGTACAGAGTAGTCTGTTGACCCGAGATCTCCATAGAGTCTTGTGTGATTCCTACTGTGCTTTGATTTCCATCATACCACGTCCAAGAGGGCGTGCAAAAAGGTGGCTTTTGGGTACATTCCCGAATCATATGGAGGCAATGAGCGATAGGAGGGGATTCGTCTCTCCCGGTATAGGGAGTTGATGTTGTGCTGTGTTCGATTGGCTATAACCGGAAATCCCTGGCCAGGGTTGTTGAGATTTACTGGTAAGTGTTATCAGTAGTTTCTCGAACTGTTATAGACCTCATATCGACACGACTTATCGAGCTACTGGGGTCTGACGTTTACCACCCCTAGGCGAGATATGCGACATATCAGACGAAGAGACCGGACTGTACGGGAGTGTTACTGTTTGGATTCACAGGAGAATGTACAGGCTTGCTTGTTGATCTTCTAGCGCTCAACACCTGGGTGGCTGTTTCGTTTAGCTGACCGCTTGCAGCTTGTGGGTATTTGATATGATCATCACCTACTGCCGGCGTATTGACGATTCTTTAGAGTCCTACACAGAGGTTTCTTGGCTCAGGCAAAACGGAGTAGGAGCACATATGTGATATGTGCGGGACCGAGGATAATGCGATATGAGATATCGTATTCTATTCTCGCGATATTTGATATCAGCCGGGTCATCGGATCAAGTGTTGATTCGATGAATCGGTACGGATAAATATTAGTCGGTTATATGCGATATAGGCGGATTGTCGGATCAAGTGTTGATTCGATAATTTAATGTATAATAATATATATGATATATTAAATTACATTAACTAATATTAGCTCACTAAAAGATTCTTTTTCTCACTCGGGTAATACATTGATATATATGCAATATATGTTAATTGTATTATTTTCTTTTGTTGCAAATATATAATATATATGTGATATATATTATTGTGACATGATATGATTTATTATAAAACATGTTTAAGGATGATAAAAAGGGATTAGGGTTTGATTAGGGTTAGCTCCTTCTTGTTCATTCTAGAAGGATTCTATTTTGTCATGATAAAGATATTTTGTTATGACTCATGCTTTGACCTAACCAAACCCTAACTCTAGTTTATTCTCTATATAGGTTTAGCCTCTCATCCTTGATCATGGTTTGATAATCAATCATATATTCTTGATTACTATTCATCACAAAAGGAAATTATTCTATTATTCTTCATCTTCTTCCTTCTTCTTTCTTCATGAAAAAAAGTTTACTAGCTTTTTCCAAGTAATGAATGAGTGTGAGAAAAAGATTATAAATGAGAGTAAAAATCCTACTTCATCATCCTCATCTTCCCTTGCCATTTAGATGAGGGTGTTCACTTCATATTATGAGTGTTAGCTTGAGTTAACGAAACTTCAAGGTAGATCATCTTCATATCGAAGATCGGAAGCAAGACTGCATCTTTCTCTTCGTGGAGCCTCTCGAGAGTCCGGAGCAAGATGATCGCAGCGAAGGGACTTCAACACGGAGCTTATGAAGTGAAGGACCGGATCTATAAAGGTTGTAATCCCTCTCACTTAGTGTTAAAATGTTTAACATGTTCGTTTTCGCCTAAACCCTAGTTTAAAGATCCGGCTTCGGGTTGTTCGGCACGGCTAAAATTTTAATCGGGCATGGTTGATGCCTCGTAGACCCTTGTGCGCGTGCATAGCAACCCTACAATTCTCCTCAAAAATTATCTCATCCATGCTATTATCATCAAAATCAAGACGCATATGAAGTTCGGGAGAAACATTTAATGACTCGGGATGATGAATTGGATATAAAATTTCAATCAAATCGACAGGTTCATCATCCAAAATTTTCCCGACGTCTATATCCTCAATCAAGTGAAAATCTATTTCTTCTGACACCTCATCAAAAGCATGGATATTTATCAATTTAGATTCTAGATTGGAGGTATAAAGATCGAAAGGATTAAGTGTGGTTTCACTCGAAAGGGGTTCTTCACAATTTGGCAAATCAAGCACTACAAAATCACACAACTCGTTTGATGTTTTATTTTCAACTTGTGAATCATTTGGGACAATCGATGGAAAACCGGAGTTGTGGGTTTCAATTGGATATGGGTAGGTTTGATTTGGGAATGTGTAGAACTAACTCGCTCCTCTCAAATTCTCACTCTGTCCAACCTCCTCCTCATACATTGGAAAATTTAGAGCTAGTTGGAAACTAGCTACCGGTTCACTAGGTTGCATAAGGGCGGCCACGGACGCATCCACATTCCTAATCATTTTGTTTGTTTCTGCGATGTACGCCTCTAACGACTGTTCTAGACTAGACATAGGTGGTGAAGGGGTTTCGGTAAAAGATTCGAAATTGTTTGGATACGTGAAACTCCCAATTGGCTGTGTAGATGCAATGTCTAGTGAGGGTGGGAAAGTTGGGTAGGACTGGTAGGAATTGGATGATTGGACAGGAGTAGGATCAACAGTTGGATAAAAAGGTGAATGGACTTGTTGACCCCTAGAACTAGATGTGTGGAGAGGACTGAAAGACCGGCTACGAGATTGAGCAATATGCTCAGCAATGGACATCGGTTTAAGAGTTACAACAGGACTTGAAAAAGTGGTATCAACGTACGAAGGTGGTGAAGGTTGACATGGTTGACACAAAGTGGGTTGTGAAGTCGAACTGTTTCTCCTAGACGCTTCTATTTGATCTTTCAAAGAAATTTTGGGCACGGAGGGATCTTCCTTAAATCGACCGAAATAATTGACGTACGAGGCAAAGTTAGGTTCGGGATACCAAAGTTCGGCAAGAGATTTATGATGTGGGGTACCCATGCTAGAAGAAAGAGAAGAGAAAGAAGGTAGGTGGTGCCAGGATTTCTTAGCGGCAAAATTTTGCAAGTTTTTATAAAAGATTTTTCCTTTTTCCTCTTTTTTTTTATTTGGAACTGTTTGCAAAAAAATTTTTTGATAAAGGGCTAAGACACACTTTCGATCAACCAAAAATGCACAATCAGGCCTAGATCTAGGGTCACCTAGGTCAGCTAGACAGCTCCTAACCGTTCCAAAGGGCTAGAAATAGGACCTCAAACCGCCTCTTCACCGCCAATTGCGGCCAGGTAAGTAGGAAAGAACCACAGTAGTGGGCCTAATTAATAACCACTAGCCTTTGACACACTTGCCTAGACACCGCAAAGTCAAGTTAGGATAAACGGTCAATGCCTATAACTAGTCCTCTGTCCTATTGAGCTCGAAGTCCTTAAGGCTGAGTCTAGTATTTTTTAATTAAAGATTTGGTCAATGCAAATGCCTTATGTGATTTCTGGGGTCCTGGGAAGGGTGATAAAATTCCCACCCAATCTGAATTGGTCAAAAGCCCCTTAAAGTCCTATTAAAGATATGCAAAACAGTAAATCTCTTGCAATCAAAGATTTTTATTTTATGCGCGGCGCAAAGAATCCTGCACAAGATTTGTTATTGGAAGGGGGAAGATTTTTAAGCGCAAAGAATCCTGCAGGAGAATTGACAAAAGATATATTTTAGGTTGCAGAGGGGGGAAAAAGGAAACAAACAGTGAAACTTTTGCGCGATGACGTCACCATGACGCGGCGGTTTAGCGGCGGGAGCGCGCTTACGCGGTGGAATGGCGGCGGTACGGAGGCTTCAGGTCTCCAAAAAAATTGTGCTGTTCTGATTTTCCAACCTCTTTCTGTTCTGATGTATCTTTTTCTGTTTCGAACTCTGGATTTTTCCAGATTCGTCTCGATTGTAGATCCTGCAAAATTCAAACAAAAAATACCCTTCACAAAATACAAAGATGATAAATTTTTATTTTTTTTGATTTTTCAGTTTTTGTGATTTTTTAATTTTATATTAACCCGAAATTGCAAAAAGAAAATGACACGCCATCCCCGGCAACGGCGCCATTTGATTTATCTCAAAAACTATCTATTAACCACAATCAAGAACGGCGTCGCATGTAGCTAGCCGGTGAGTACGGGTCGGTCCACAGGGATGTTGTGAATTTCCTAATCGCTCTTACGAGCTAATTCCAAACAGTGTGAATGGATTAATTAAATCTAAAAACTAAATTAATCTAGAGCAGTTGAATTAAAGATCTAACTATCTAACTAGGGTAGATAATAAATTTAACCTAGGGCAAGGAATTGAATTTAACTAGGGCAAGGAATTAAATTTATACTAGGGCAGAGAATGAAAAATTACCTAAGGCAAGAATTGAAATTACCTACTTACTTTACAGATGGCTCTCTCCAAACATTTACACAGGGTTGTTAGATCTGAATAGATGAATTGAAAAGAGGCATCGATGCTCTCCAAAAGAATTCTAAATTTTATTCATAGAAAGAGACATAGGGAGGCATGAAAAGAATACAATGATTTAGGCTTCTATTTATAGGAGATAGAAACCCTAGGTTACAATTGATTCGCACATCTGCTGTTACAAAAATGCCCTCTAAGAAAAGACCCAGTCAAAGATTTGCGCCGCCTCTGGAATTTTGGTAAAATTTTATTCAATTTTGGGCTCTTGATGGCCGCGGAACCGCGGCCGCAGCAGGGTTTGGGCCGCGGTTCTGCGGTCCAATGATGGAGCTGAAGGCTTAAAATTCTGGGCTTGGTTCTGGGCTGTTTGGGCTACTTAATTCTTTATTTCTTTTCTCAAATTAGCTTCTGGTTTTCCTCCAGATCTTCTAGTGAACATTGTAGTAGACTTCTACCCGTTCGCTTTGTGTCGACGTCTTGAACCATGCTTTGTGAACTGAACTTTATGTAGGCTTGATCAAGAGTCTTCTGTTTATTGGTCAAAGTCTCACTTTTACGTCGTCTTTTGTTGTTTTCACTGTTTTAGATCCAAGAACCTGTAACCTGTAATATGTAGCAGACATGCGTCAAAAGCACCTATTTATTTATAAAACGAATAAGAATGGGGAATATAATATTGCAATATTATGGTATGAACAAGGGCATCGCCGGGGCTCAACAACCCCTTGTCCGAACAGCCGAAGGACGAGGCGGTTGGTAAGCTCAGGTCTTTGCGGCGCTTCGGCCTGATCTCCGTAGGTTGGCGGGATCGCTCGGCGGCGCTCATCCTTGAGTGCTACTAATTGAGGCACGATGCCGACACTCGTGGGCGGCATCGGGGGCAGAGGTCTGAGGCCGTGATCAGCCGAAAATATTGCATTTTTAACACATCAATTTTCCTACTCTTTGCAATCATCTAAAAGTGTTCGGTATGAATATAGCACATATTAGCAATTTGACTGCAAAATACCAAATAACATGTGTTATACATTATAACCAGCATTTTGAGGGAAATTGAGTGTTTATTATTGCACGCATAATCATTTGTACATCGCAACACTTGTCTCGAGATTGTGTGCAGGAAATTCCAAGTAAAAAAAGGCCGGAACTGCTAAAAGTGATGATAAAAATACATCAAGTCCAAGACTTGTAATCTGGCAATGATTCTGAAAGAATAAAAAGATTCCAATAATTCCATGAAGTGCCAAAAATCCAAAACATAGCAGCCCAGAGAAATCATGCAGCAAGCTTCTTACTTGGCCGCGGATCCGCGGCCGAGTCATCCGATCCGCCGCGGATCCGCTGCTATATGGACACGTCATCAGCTCAGATTTCCCCACATGCCTTCTTGTAATGGTCTCAGCCTCCAGAAGGCTCTAAATGACCACGTGGCTTTATCCAGAAGGCTCGGCCTAATAACCTTATCCTAGAATATTCCATATTCTAGAATATTCCCTCCAACAAACTTCTTCTAGAAGACTCTCCCTAACAACCTAGTTTTGGAGGGAAGATTCAAATGAGGAGGTTATAAAATGAGATCTAGATCTAGGGTTTGAGGTTGTTGAATATTGAGCCAAATTTCCGCAAATTGAGTGACACAACTTGTAATTCAAAACCCTATCCCCAAATCCATTTTCAAAGAGACAAATCAAGATTCATCGAGGGCCAAATCGAGCAAGCATCCAACGAGCCTTTTTGAAGCAACGCCGATCTTCATCCGAGCAAGAGATCCAAGACGATCCGCGACACAAGAAGACGATGCGAAGCTAGTTTCGACGATTGAGTTCTCTCCTCAAAATCTTGTAGTCTTTGAGTGAATTGTAACGAAACGTTGAATAATAAAATGTGAAGATCTTTATTCTTGCTTTCTTTACATTCTTGCATTTTGGAATATCTTGATCTTTGATTCATTATTTTCATGATGCTTGAGTATATTCTCCGCTTGTGGAGGATTCGAGAGAATTGATAGATCTAATGATGATCAAATCTTAATACTAATTTTGAAGTCTTATGAGATTTGTGAACTCTAGGAAAAAGAATCATCAATGGCCTAATTTGGATCGAGATCACATTCTTGCGAATTTCGTTGCAAATTAGGGATCAAATGATTAATGATTTTCTTTACTAGAGGCTAGATCCGAATGATCATGATTGAAAAGACAAGGGATAGAAGGAGAAACCCTAGTTTCTTCAATAGATCCCTAATCTTCATTCATTCATCATCATCAATCTAGCTACAAATTATCAATAGATAAGATTAGGAATTATTAGATTCATCATTAACTATTAACTCAATCGAATCCCACAAGCTATTCTTCATTATCTTGATAAATCAAAGTGATTGGGACATTTCTTGATTCTTGATTCTAGATCTGCTATTTTCTTGATGTTTCTTAAAATCAAATCATACAAATATTGAATCAACTTTCTTGCATTTTCTTTTACCTTTTCATTTCGACTCATCTAAAACAAAGATCGATCAAAACACACATCTTAGTGGACGATCCATATTCATTAACGCGCTACATCGACACCGTTAATTGATTGCGGTATAAATTTCTTTGGTTGTGAAACATTTTACTACACACGAGGAAACGATCAATCAAATGGCGTCGTTGCCGGGGATGTATGCTATTTTGTTCGTTTTTTTATTTGAGTTGAAAAAATTATTATTCCGTCAAAATTTTTAGATCATATCGCATCAATTGCTTAACGATTGGTTGTGAATTTTTGCGAGGGAATCTGGAATCATTGTAGCAGTGCAATCATGCTTCAGAGAGGTTATACAGATTCCAGAGGAGTACAGAAAGCTGCAGAAAATTTTTTATCACTTAATTCCTCCTTCCCACCGTGGATCCGCGGCCAATGGTTGGTTTTTGCGATGGTTCCGCCGCCGTTTAGGCGATTCAGTGCTCTAAATTTCTCAGGTATCTCTCTGACTTTCTTATCTCCTCTCCGATCTTCTCCAATAGCCAATTTCTGCAGGATTCTTTGCAAAATTTGCAGCGCCGCTAAAAGAAAAATTTATTGCGTGTTTTGATCTTGGTTGTTTGTATATTTTAATACGGAAATTAAGGGGCACGACCAAATTCAGATTAGGTGGGGAGTTCATTACCCTTCCTAAGCCCCGGAAATCACAAACTTGCATCCGCATCACCCTCATTAACTAAAAAATATCTAGACAAGACTCTAAGGACTGTCGCGCTCAATTAGGACAGAAGGAGGTCATGGGTAATCTATTGCTTATCCGCGTTTCTTTTGTGGTGCCTAAGGCAAGTGTGTCTAAGGCAAGTGGTTACTTAATTAGGCCACTACTTACGCAGTGGAGAACCTCCCACTTACCTGGCACTTACCTGGCCACAGAAGGGGTAAAGAGGCAGTAGAGAATTTATCCTGCGATTTGTCTTCTGGAAGTCTAGGAGCAGTCTAGTGACTTGACCTAGGTGACCATTAGATCTAGGATGGTGTGCATTTTTTGTGATTTGATTTTTCAAAAACCGTATTTTTCAAAACAAACACCAACCAACTTTTCCCCTAATTATCACAACGCTGCCACTTGTGCTAAACCCTTTAGTGCAAGCTCGGCTGGACACAGGATTCTAGTGCCCATCTTGTCCGCGTTTCCCCCATCGACCCCAAAGTCGGTATTTCTACATTTTCTTTTTCCCACCACCCACCATGACCACGATGGACGGATTTCCATCAAACTTTAACACCACTCTGCCACCGCCCACAGGTGCACAGAATCCTCCACGTATTTCTCTCCAAGAGAGATGCTATCCTACACGTGTTCCCCTTCCCACCTGTTTTTCTATACCACCAGCTAATGGGGACAATTTCGAAATTAAACCCCAATTCATCAAACTTTTACCCAAATTTTACGGGCTCAAGTCTGAAGACGCATACGTTTTTATCACCAAATTTGAAAACGTATGTGCTTTGATGAGTAATTCACAACTGTCTTTGAATGCTTTGCGTTTATGTCTTCTCCCATTCACTTTGTGCGATTTAGCCGAGAAGTGGCTGTACAACACAACTGCACATTCTATTTCAAAATGGGATGAATTTGTTGCAGCATTCCTTAAGAAATTTTATCCTAATCACAAGACCAGCCGTGTCCGCAGCGAAATCTTCAAATTTACCCAACTTCCCAATGAGCCATTTTGGAAATGCTTTGAACGGTTCAAGGATCTTCTTTTACAATGCCCTCATCACGGAATCCCTAGATGGATTTGTGTCAAGTTATCTATGAGGGTATTGATCTCATGATTAAACAGATGCTTGAAACCATGTGTCATTGCCAATTCCTATCTAAAGATGATGGTGAAGCTTGGAAATACCTAGAAGATTTAGCTCAAAACACTTTACAATGGGAAAGTGTTAGACCACTATCTCCTAGGGAAGATATTAATCAGCTCGATGTGTCCATCACAATGAGAGCCGAAATGGCTGCAATACAAAAGAAACTCGACGCTATAGAAAACAAAATCTCTTCAGCCTCCCTAAACCAATACACACTTTCCAAAACCATGTGTGGCTGTTGTTCAAATCCATCACATTTGATGGAAGAATGTCCTTTGAATGTACCATTTCAAGGTCACACTAATGCATTTCAGCAAAGACCAGGAAACGATCCTTCTTCTTCCTCATATAATCAAGATTGGAGGAATCACCCAGATCTTTTTTGGATCCAACACCAAACTCAATACACGGATCCAAACTAGAATAACTTTCAATGGGTCCCTCCACAGCAACAGCAACCACCACAAATGAGTCAGCACCCCTACCAACCATAAAATTTTCAAAACCCGGCCAACAACTTTGATCCTTCTTCTGCCGGTACTTCTACTCCCTTTGCACTCGACATGTTCATTACACAGTTCATGAAAACAAATGACATTTTAACGTCTTCTATCAAAACGTTAATGCAAAACACTGTCTCCCACGGTGAGAGTATCAAATCGATAGAAGCAAAAATTGCACAACTGACTGCCAAAATGAGTGCTGGAGAGAAAGGGAATCTTCCATCTGAACCCCTACCTGATCCTGGACCTTCACATTACACTAATGTGGATGCATTTACCATGTTGAGATCTGGAAGAGTGCTAGACAATCATGTGGGTGAAAAAATTGATAATGATGAATTGATCATTAACACCCCGGCTTCCACTCCCGCTTCTCCTTCTTACCATATTTCGTCCAATTTACCTTCTTCTTCTTCCGAGCCTATTCTCCCATTTCCAAAAGGCTCGAACCCTCCACCCACTTCATCCTTCCCACCCCCACAAACTTCTCCACAAATGTTGGACCCAACACTTATTTATAGAGCTCTATTTCCGGAAAGGTTGAAGGCCAACAAACCCAATGCCCAATGGAGAAGCTTGTGGACATGTTTAAGGAAGTTAATATCAACATCCCTCTCCTAGATGCTATCGAACAAGTTCCGTCTTATGCGAAAATTCTTAAGAACTTGTGCACTAGGAAAATGAAGACTCAAGTGCCGAAAAAGTGTTCATGTCGAGTACTGTAGACACAACTTTTCCCCAACAATTACCAAGGAAACGTAAGGACCCTGGCTGTCCTACTATTTTTATTTCTATTGGGGATAAACACATTAACCGTGCTTTACTTGACCTTGGCGCTAGTGTTAACTTGCTTCCATATTCAGTCTATGAACAACTAGGTATCGGAGTATTAAAGCCCTCGAACATAACTCTCCATATGGCCGACCGATCAATCACCAAACCTAGGGGTGAAATTGAGGATGTGTTGATAAAAATCGGGGAATTTGTATTCCCTGTGGACTTTATTGTTCTTGATACACAGCCTGTAGTGAACCCACGGAACCAAATTCCGGTGATTCTAGGTCGTCCCTTTTTGGCTACTTTCAACACTGTAATCAACTGTAGAAACGGCTCTATGAACCTATCTTTCGAGAATAGGTCAATTGAGCTCAACATTTACAAGTTGGGAAGTCAACCCCCCGATCCTCATGCTCGAGTATGTTCTGTCGAATTAATGGATGTCGACAACAGCGAATTTGATCAGCTTCATGATACAGATCCAGACTTCCTTTACACGTTGTTGTTTGACCCAGATATGTATCATATATATACGGACCCTTCTTTCGAGTTGTCCGGGTCAACATCTAACGTCGATCATGAACCTTTTCTGGAGTCTGAGTATCATCATGTTCTTTCAAATGAGAATATTCTTCAGGATATTGATGAAAGCTTCAAGGAAATGTTCGCTAATAGACTTGCATTCTTAGCAAACATGGGTGTTGAAATGAATCATCTCCATAACGAAGAAATTGAACCTCCACCCCTTCTTCTTGACAATCACGAGAATGCAAGTAATCCATCACAATCACTGTGTCATCTCTCCAAAATGATACGCAAACCCTTTCCTTCACACCACTTATCTTTTCCCCACTTCTTCTTGGCTCTTTTCAACTTGTTCTTCCACCAACCTGTACACCACACTGATAAAATTTTTGAATGGTTAGTGTTAACTTTTGGTCTTTGCAAAGCTTGGCATTGACCAATAACTTTGACCCCCTCTTGTGAGTTTAAAAAAAATTATTAACATTGTTTAACTCAAGTTTGGGGGGGGGTGTATTTTTGGCTCTTGAAAAATAACTGTTGTCCTCAATATTGTGAGCCAAAAATAAGTTTGGGGGAGGATTTTCACTTTAATATATTTTGTGTCCGTTAATAAATGTCCTCCCAAGCTTACAGGTTTTTAAGCCTTAGCAGAAGACAACAGTGAGGACACTGTTGAAAATAAGTTTGGGGGAGGTTTGTGCTTATTTATGCATCACTTTGCATCATACTTTGCATAAGAATAAATTTTTTTTTTACATAAATAAGATAATAAAAGATTAGATAGTGAAAAATTACATCCAAAAGATTAGAAAAATTTAAGAAAACCTAGAAAATTAGAAGTTTTCTTAAACGAAACTAGTAATAAGTAGTTATGAGCCGTTGTCCTAAGGGTTAGTAAGATGAAGGTGTTTCCTGATTTAAAATCAGGAAAGCTTACGGAAAAGGCTTCAGAAAAGAGTCACGCGCTTACACGTGGCCGGCAGTCACGTGTTGGCACGTGACATCTAAAAGCATCAGCAAGGCAAATTCAGCTTCCCGACTGCATCAAAGAAAAGGGCTTCAGAAAGGGTCACGTGCTCCCACGTGACCTGGGTCACGTGTCGGCACGTGACATTTAAAAGCAGCGGCAAAGACACAACGGTTCCCTGATGAAATCAAGAAAAAGGCTTCAGAAGAGGTCACGTGCTCCCACGTGACCAGGGTCACGTGTTGGCACGTGACACTCAAAACATCAGACTCATTCTCCGGCTAAATCGAGAAGAATGCTCCATGCTAGGGGTCACGTTCTCATACGTGACCAGTTGTCACATGGTGGCACGTGACAGCTAAACAGAGAACAGAAAGCAAAGCGCAGAAAGAAAGAAGAAAGCTCGTTCCAAGGGGGTCACGTGCCCACACGTGACCAAGGGTCACATGGCCACACGTGACCGACTTCAAAGCCCATTTGTTAACAGAATTGAATTCTGAGAAAAGAACTCTCAAATCTTTCCAAAAGCAACCGACTGAATTAAAGATTTAGAGGTGATTAAATATCATCTATCTATGGGAAAATCTCGAAATTTGGAAAGATTTCCCCTTTAAATCTAACAGAAATAACAAAGGAGAATCCCTGGATTTGAAATCCAATGGTGAATAAAATTCACCTAATAATCCAAAGGTCCAAAATGAATGATGGATGCAAATCAAATCTCTCAATGAAGATTCGTCAAAAAACTAATTGACTCGGCTGCTTCTCCTATAAATAGGAGCCAAGAGACACAAAAAGAAGGGGCAGAAGGAAGAAAAAGGAGACAGCCTTGATACTTTGAGGAATTTGGATCTTCTGCAAAAGAAAACCCTAGGTAAGAAAGGGAAGGCTTCTTGAAAGAAAAGAGAATTTAATTCTCAACAGAGTTTAACTCTGATATAAAACAGAAAAAACATATTTCTTCTCTCTTTGATAGAAGATCTGTAAAGTGCACATCTTCCCTTGAAGTTAAGAATTTAATTCTCAATGGGTTGAGATTCTGCCATGCAGATCCAATGTATAGAGAGGGAATGGAAGCACGAGAATTTAATTCTCACAGAACTATAAGAATTTAATTCCTTTAAAATAAAATTAGGGCTTGACCCTATGTTAGGGGAGTTTAATTCCTTCAGAGCAAAAGGAAACAGGGTTTAACCCCGATTAAGAACTTAGTTCGGTTGAAACAACGGGAGTTTAATTCCCTTAATCATAATTCTTTAATAGAGAATGGGAGTTTAGTTCCTTAAAGCCTTCATTAGGGTTTAACCCTATTCGGTTCTTCATGTATATGAGGAATTTAATTCCTACAGAAAATTCAGAGTTCAACTCTATTCCAGAATATAAATCTTCAAAAGGAAGTAGGAATTTAATTCCTCTGGAATTTAAAGTTTTTATTAGGGTTGAACCCTACGAGGAAAAAGATTAACAGATCTTCTAAGCAACATACATAGAGGCAGGGTCACGTGCCACCACGTGACCCTCCCCCCAAAAGATCTACAGAAAGCCCTCTGGAGGCAGTGCCTCACGTGACCCTTGACAGAAGCTTTAACACACAAGCGCTTGAATCCCCGTCACGTGATGGCACGTGATGCTCTAAAAAGATGCATAGTCTCAGAAGAACAAGTGAAGGGAGGGCGCTCTCACGTGTTGCCACGTGACCCCTCTTGCCTTAGTGTTTAACACTAAAACGGAACCCCTGAATTCAGTGATAAAACATTGTTTGGCCTTAGTGTAACGCTAAGCACAGAACTATATTTGCAGTGTTCAACACTGATTACCGTAGTGTTCAACACTAGTTTGGGACTCCTGTTGACAGTGTTCAACACTAGTTTGGGACTCCTGTTGACAGTGTTTAACACTAAAATTGAATGGGCTAATGGGCTCATAACATAATTAATTGGTCTTGATCCCAAATTGGGCCGAAGACTATTTAATCCACTCCGGTTCCAGGGTACATCTCTTCACACCTTTGATACTTGGCGTTGTAATCCCTCAACGTCTTCAAAGAGGTGACGGGTCCCGGTGACCTCGCATTGATGTGGACCGTGGGGTCCTTAAACCCATGGACTACGACGTCCTTAACCTCGACCGAGATGTCTTAAAACTACCCATGGACCGCAATGTCCTTAAACTACCCATGGACCGCAATGTCCTTAAACTAGCAGTGGACCACCACGTCCCTAAAACTGGGACAATAGAGCCCCGCATGCTCTTTTGTCGGATCTAAACGATCCCGTTTAAGTTGATCTTAGCTTCAAAGATGGCTAACGTATCCTTAAACCTTCAAACAGACTGGACTATAAATCTCCCCCAATTAACCCTGGTTCGAGGGTACATCTCTGAACTCCTCTGACATCTGTCGTTGTAATCCTTCAACGTCGTCAGAGAGGTGACGGGTCCCGACGGCCATACATACGACGGACCACCATGTCCCTAAACTGGAACAATCGAGCCCCCAAACGCTCTTTTGTCGGATCTAAACGATCCCGTTAAGTTGATCTTAGTCTCAAACTGGACTAACGTATCCTTAACAAACGTTTGAGTTGATCTTAGCCTTAAATATGGCTAACGTATCCTCAAACCAAAACCCCAAACCCAAATCTAAGAAAACGCGGATTTGGACTAATCCACTTCCTACGGGCGACGACATAAATTAGTCTCCGTATACAATCCACGGGCAACCACAAACAAAAAAAACACCCACGACACGAAGTGACCAGCTGGAGAAGGAGAAAGTTGTTACCGCGATGCGGTAGCGTAATTAACTGCAGGGGCTTGCGCCTGCAGGGAAGAGCGTCCCCACAATCAAAAACCCCTCAAGCGAGGGGGAATCTGACGAAGTCTGCTACATCGGACGCATCCGTTTAAACCTTCGATACATGGTGCCATAAATCAACTTGGCATCTTCGGAGAGGTGGACGGATAGCACCAATTAGCATCTGCCCCAAACCTCAGGCATAGACATCCCCGCGTCTCGGCCGCCGTTCGGAGGGGAACAGATTCTGGCACGCCCGGTGGGACCTTATCCTCTTTCCACTCCACACTTCGTGTGTCGTGATTCGCGAACCAATCGCGGTTCGCTAATGGTTGCCCTTGGGTTTCAAGATACTAAGAATTGGCGTCTTGCTTATTGCAGGAAGCAAAGGATCGATGGCTTCTACTTCCGTGAAATTCTCCAACTGCTCAGACTGCAATTGCGACCAACGCTTTGCCTCGCCAGGAGGTATAGCCTACGGACCCCAAGCTACTTCGTTATTCACAATGCCGGTGGATCAGGTGACTCAGGCCACTACCGGATTGTTCTTCGGGACTATACTCCCACCAACAAGCTTCACGGCACCGATGCTGACAAAGAAAGCTCTCAAGAAGTCGGTCTTTGATCGCCTTACCCCTGCTGCGGCTCCTCTCAATGGGTCGCCCAGCAACAGCGCCTCGGTCTTCTCTAGATTGGGCCAGAAATCCGGTGGACCCATCATGGGGCCTACAATCCCAGAGAAGGCTGCTTCTAAGAAAGTGGCCGCTCCTGCTCCCGAAATCGCCAAGGCGGCTTCTCCGGCCAAAAAGTCGATCTTTACAAGATTGACGGCTTCAGCTTCCGCCCCTGCTACCTAAAGGACGTCGGTCTTTGACAGGCTAACACCAACAGCGACCCCCCACCTACACAGGGGGCAAGACGAAACCATTTTTACCGCTGAACCAACGCCGTCCGCTCGACATGCTCGACGTCGCCATTGGCGCCGAGTAAGGAAGGCTGGGGGCAACTCCCCCTCTGGGTTAACTCCATCAGCCCCGATGGCAGAAGTTAATGCTGCTGTTCCAACTGGGAACAGCTTCGAGGTGCTAAATAAGGTGCGAAGGAATTCTCCTACTGCAATGCTAAAGAGGTCCCCTCCCCCATTAAAAAGGGTTGTGGAAATAAAATCAGAACAGCCCCGATCCCCTCAACGGCTGTCTTCCAAAATCTATAAGGTTTGGCGGCAGGCCCGAGATTCGATCATCGATCCAAACTTCTCCCGTCAGCACAAGAAGCTGAAAATCCAACCGGAAGCTGGTCACCAGGCTAAACCCCGAAAGGCTGTCTGGACGCCCACCTCAATGGCCCTTTCAACCTCCATGGCTCATAAAAGGAGGAAGCCAGAGAAGATCCCCCAGCCTGCAACGACAGCTAATAGCACTGAGCCCAGACGCCCTAAGTCTGGGGGCATGATGGTCCACACCGTATACATGGCGTCAGGAAAGGAAGACAGCCGTGCGTCCACGGGTCATAGACCGCTTACACGGTCTGTGACCAAAGCTCAGGAGCAACAGCAAAAGCTCCAAGAAATGATGAATGCTATGGCCGCACTTACTGGGCCAAAAGAAAACCCAGAAACGTCCTCAGACGCACGCCAGGAGGAAGAAACCGACGCTGAATTCCTTCGCCGGATACTGGAGAAAAAGGACAAAGAGGCTGCCGAACAAGCAACCAACATACATCGTATGGGCCTTCTCTTCCAAGATATGATAGGAATGATGATCCAGCAGGACCTACCCGCCGAGGATCCCCCAATCGTTCTTGAAGACGACCGAGGAGAAACGTCAAATCCACCACCGGCCCTCTCAACGGCCAAGGAGGAGGCAATCTCTAAAGCTGATTTGGTTGACTATATAGCCCAGCAAATCCGGGTTCATCATGCGGCTGAGGCAGCTGGTCAAGTCGTAAAGACGGGCCGGCCGTATCCAAGCTGGTACGACCAAATCAAATACCCGCCGGGCTATACGATACCAAAATTCCACGTGTATAAGGGGACCGGCAATCCCCATCAACATGTTGCCCAGTTCCGGGCCCTCTGCAGTAACACCGGCGGTGATGATAAACTGTTGCTTCGCCAGTTCGTGGGCAGCTTATCAGAAACAGCGTTTGAATGGTATTCGGAACTCCCGAACGATTCTATCAAGACGTTCACTGAAATGGAGTTGTTATTCACTCAGCGATTCGCAAGTGCCAGCGAATACACTCCAATAACAGCACTGATTAACGCCAGGGTAAAACCAGGCGAAACCTGGGTCCAGTATGCTATACGCTGGAGGAATTTGTGGTCGAGATGCGAACAACGCATTGAGGAAGCACCCGCAGTGGGCATGTTCGTGGGAACCCTAGACCCCCACGCAACTATCTCCCAGTTTATGATGTTCTTTAAGCCAACCACATTCCAGGCTTTAATCGACAAGTTGGCTCAGATGGACCAGATGGGTCATAAACCACCTCCCCCGAAGTCGGAACCTCGGAATGACAAGGGTAAAGGAAGGGCAACCATCGTCGCGAATGCCTAACAGCAACCTAACGCCCCGAAACCGGCAGATCAACTGGAAGAAAGACGCCGGTATTATAACGAGAAGATGAAGCGTCCCTACTCATTCCTACGAGACAAGACGAAACGGTTATTCGAACTGGCAGTACGCAACAGACTTATAAACCTACCAAATCCAAGGTGACCGCCGCAACCCACCGAGGTGAATAACCCTAATTATTGCCCTTACCATCAAACGGTAAGTCATCCGATCGAAGATTGCTTCGTCTTCAAAGGATGGATTGAAGATCAGTACCTCCAGGGGAAGTTTATACTGTCCGAAAAGTGGAAGGTGAACCCACCACAGCCACATACTCCTAAGAAAGCAGATACACCGTGGGCAACCTGTTCCTTTATTGAAGAAGCTCCATGGGAGGTCGTGCTATCAACTAAAACCAAAAGAATGCTGAGAGACCTTCATGCGTGCCCTGCGATCGAATGGAAGGACCCTCTTGAACCTCAAATTATCGAAGGGATGTTGAAGCCCCGCCCAACTACGAAGACTCGCAATAATGGCCTAAATAATCACGCCCAGCCGTCAAAATCTTCAAAGAAAAGATGAAGAAATCCAAGAAGCCCGTGAAGCTTGGAGACGAGCACACGAACTTGCAGAAGCAAATCGACGCACTGGAAGAGTACAATCAAAAGGCGCGAACTCCTGTCACACTGCAAGAGTTCCTCAACCACATCTTTCAAGAGGGAGATGACGGAGAGAGCTCGTCGGATGAATCCGAAGGATATGTGGCGAGTTGTAACGTAATCTCCCACTCGTTTACCGATGATGGGAAAACTCTTGGCACTAAGAAGCTGGAGACGGAGCCTAAACCAGAGCGTGCATGGCCAACAAATGAGATGATCAATGCCTTTCTAGACGAGATTCGTCTAAAGAGTAAAGCGGATCAGGAGCATGAGGTGGCAGCGTCAGAAGGAACCAAATGCGGGCAAATGAACGAAAGAGTTGAACTACCCCTGCCAGAGCGAAAGGCATCCGAAGTAGACAAGAAGATATTCAAGACGTGGAAAAGGTTTGCCAAAGCCATGTCAATGGGAATGAAGCTACCACCCTCGGAAGGAAACACACACGATGGGGTGGAGAGGCACCATGATTATTGCGCATATCATCGGAAAATTTCACACCCCACGGAGGAGTGCGACGCCTTTAAGATATGGTGGCAAGGATATGTTGCTCGTCGGCAACATTTTAAGCGCATGAAACGCAAGATCCGTCGGGAATGAAGAAGTACTGTCGATGGGCACAACAGAACTACTGGCAACTGTTGCATGGTTAACGCCGGGGGGTACCAAGTTCTCACCTTTGGGAGCGACTCTGATGAAGAAATGGCTCTGGGCCCTCTCTTTAAAGAATCCGTTTTAGGGAAAGAGGAGAGATCAGAGGCTTGCGAGAACATTCAGCTGCGCAATCGCATACTCCCAGAAAACAATCTCGGGCCTGCGAGTAGAAAAGATAAGGGAAAGGAAAAGGTCACTGAGGATATCACTTTAGATGACCAAGTCATGAAAGAGCTGACTACCAAAGACCCCCCCAGGAAGGGTAAGGTCGACTACAATATCCTGGCACACCTAAGGAAGCTACCTTCTCAGCTTAGCATTCTCGATGCCCTCCTACTATCAAAAGAAGCACGAGAGTCACTGATTAAAGCGTTACAACAACCTGAGCAATTCCAAGCCTTCCTCGCCACTGAAAGGATGAAGGATGAACTGGAGGAAGTGCATACGGCCGACATCACTTTCGGTGACGAAGACCTCCTTCTCGGGACGTGCGACCACAACCGTCCCCTATATGTCTCTGGATACTGCCATGATATCAAGATAGGCAAGATCCTAGTGGATAATGGATCCTCCGTCAATCTCCTTAACGTTCAGGTGTTAAAGGAAATCTGCATGAGTGTGCAACACCTCGCTCGTGACAAGATTACCATCTCCGGTTTCGATTCACAATCGTCACGGACTCTCGGATCCGTGATACTAACATTACGCTTTGGATTTCTCGTCACAGACATCAAATTCCATGTCATTGACGCCAAGACCTGCTACAATGCCTTGCTCGGCCGTCCTTGGCTACATGAGTACAACATCATCCCTTCTACGCAACATCAGTGTATGAAGTACTTTAAGGATGGTTTCGAGTATACCGTAACAGGTGAGTTGAACCCATTTTCCGTGAACGAAGTCCGCAAATACGAAGATGCGAAGTACTTTTTGCCAGATTGCGAGGATACAGAAAGGTGTCGCAACCCAGAGAACAAAACCGCCGCCACCATCCTTGTTTTCGGGAGCGTTACCGAAGAAGAAGAAGAGATAGTTTATGCCGGGCCATCTCAACGCAACAACCTGGGGACGTCCACCCCCATGTTGGTCTTCGGAAGTGATTCAGAAGATGAAGTTAATGCCGTGTTCTCCAATCGGCTATCAATACAAGCACCCCCTGGCGATGACTATAGTTTGCAAATCGCCATGGTACCGCGAGAACACTACAAGGATCTCGACACACTTCAAGCTCACAATATGCAGGACCTGCGAACATTTTACGTCCCTCCCAGGCAAAGGGGTGAGAAGGTGATCCTATTCTACCGATCCTCAGAGTCGAAAGTAGAGAAAGAGATCTGGCATAGTGCGGATGCTACACTCGACAGGCTCCAACCCATCCGTCTGCCCAGATACTATACAAATGGATTAAAGAAGCTATTGAAGCACCAGGGAGTACCCTTAAAACAGGCTGTTAGGCAGGCTCGGTTCTACAACAAGATTTGGGATGTCCCTGGGACTCAACGCAAATTGCCCAACGGGAAAATGGAAACACTTGGGCTTGGATACGCGAGAACCGGAAAATGGGGACGGGCCCACAGTAATTACGCCATATATACCTTTGATGAAGAAGAGGATGCCCCGTCAGGAAGTGCCAACCCCTCATCAAAACTAGACCCCGCGACTGAAGTGCCGAGTCCGTCGTTTGAACAACGAGTGGACAACCCTATCAGGAAAGTGGGTCAGAAAGCTCGGGAAGACCACAACCGCGAGATGGCCATCTACGAGAAGTCCAGGACGCAACGCCTATTTCAACAGGCTACAAAAGACAAAGATGTTCGTCTTTGTCAACCCGTTGTACGAAAGGCCCAACGCAGAGACAGAAATAAATCAAGAAGCGGAAAAAGGAGCCGGCAACAACGATGCAGGATTACAGAGTTACGTGATCGGGTATTGCACGGCTCGAATTTGTCCCTCATGAAGAAGATGAGTCGAGCGTACTCCTTCGCCCGAGACAAGACGGAGAGGTTACTCAAGCTCGCTTTAAAACATCAAATGATCACGCTTCCAGAGTCTAGACGCCCTGAGCAAGCTAACAAGGCGTCTCATCTGAACTATTGCTCTTATCACCGAGCCATAGGACATCCTACCGAAGACTGCTTCACCTTCAAGAACTGGGTCAAGGACCAGTACCAACGGGGCAGATTCGCTTTATCCGACGGCTGGAGGGTAACGCCGCCACAAAAGCACGAACCCAAGGCCGCAAGAGCAGAACCGAATCCACCTCAGTCCTGGGAGTGGATTCGTACCTGTTATACGATTACAATATTAAAAGAAGAGCCTGAGAACATGGATGACCTTCCCCGGTGCTTTGAGAACAGCGATGATGAGGTGATCTCAGAATTTCCGCCAGCTCCGAAAGAACTGGAAGATGGTATACATACTACTGCAGATAACCTCAAGAAGATTGAGTTGGGATCGGCAGATGACCCGCGACCGACATTTGTCAGCGAGCTGCTATCTGAAGAAAGGGTGGCTGCGTTAAAGAAAGTGCTTCTACGACATAAAGACTGCTTCGCGTGAACTATTCCGAGATGCCGGGATTAGATCCGGGGATTGCTGTGCATAAATTAACAATATCCCCAGATATCAAGCCGGTCAAGCAGGCGCCAAGAAGGATGCGGCTCGAGCTTGAGATGAGCATCAACGCCGAAGTCAAGAAGCTGATCGATTCTGGATTTATCCAAGAAGTCCAGTATCCCGACTGGATCGCCAACATCGTCCCGGTAATGAAGAAGAATGGGACGGTACGCATATGCGTGGATTTCAGGGATCTCAATAAAGCCTGTCCAAAGGACGATTTCCCGGTACCGGTAACCGAGCTAATGATAGATAACACGTCCACTCACGAGGTTTTCTCTTTTATGGACGGTTCATCAGGATACAATCAGATAAAGATGCATCCCGAAGACCAGAAGCACACCGCTTTCCGGACCCCTTTGGGTATATTCTGCTACAGGGTTATGCCCTTTGGTCTAAAGAACGACGGCGCTACCTATCAAAGGGCCATGACAAAGATCTTCGACGATCTCATACATGATATCGTCGAGTGCTATATCGATGACCTTGTAGTGAAGAGCATGTCATACGAAGAGCATTTAAAGCATCTGGAGACTGTATTTCAACGCCTTCGGCAATATAATTTGAAAATGAATCCCCTCAAATGCGCATTTGGAGTCTCCTCGGGCAAATTCCTAGGATTCATCGTTCGACACCGAGGTATTGAAATAGATCCGTCAAAGATTAAAGCGATCATGGAAATGCCTCCGCCAAGAACCCTCAAACAGTTGCGGTCTCTCCAAGGGAAACTCGCATACATCCGGCGGTTTATCGCCAATCTTTCAGGCAAATGCCGTCCCTACAGCCACCTGATGAAAAAGGGAACTCCATTCGTTTGGGATCACAAATGCCAAGGTGCACTAGACGAGATCAAGGAGTACCTGCAGAGCCCTCCGGTGTTGGCTGAGCCGGTCAAGGGAAAACCCCTCATTCTTTATACAACCGCCCTCGAAGGTTCCTTAGGCGCATTATGGGCACAAGAGAACGATCAAGGGAAAGAGAGAGCACTCTACTACTTAAGTCGAGTTCTACTGGGGGCGGAAAGCAACTACTCTCCCATTGAAAAACATTGCTTGGCGTTAATCTTCGCGATAACAAAGCTTAGGCACTATGCGTTGGCACACGAAGTCCGTCTCATCTCGAAGGTGGACCCCCATAAATACTTGATGTCAAAAGCCATATTGACGGGACGACTCGCTAAATGGGCCCTGCTCTTGATGGAGTTCTCGATAACGTATCAACCTCTCAAGGCGGTGAAAGGCCAGGCCATTGCCGATTTCCTCGCTGAGCACCCGATACCGGCCGATTCTCCTCTGAACTGCGATTTGCCGGACGAGCATGCATTTGATGCGATTGGCGGCGGTAGTACCCGATGGGAACTCTATTTCGATGGATCGTCCTCCATAAAGAAACGGAAACAAGGTATCCCAATGATCAAATCGGGGGTAGGCCTTATCTTCGTAACTCCACAAGGAGGGATAATGCGCTTTGCCTTCTCCTTAACAGAGCCAAGGACGAACAATGAAGCTGAGTACGAAGCTCTGATAGCAGGCCTCGAGATTGCCATCGACATGGGAACTGAAGACCTCCTTATATACGGGGATTCTCTCAATTGGTCATTAGTCAAGCAAATGGTGACTACCAAACGTGCAAACCGGAGTTGGTGAAGTACGGCGAAAAGGTGCAATGACTATTGACCCAAATTCCCTCCTATACTTTGGAGAACATACCGCGCGCGGAAAACAGCAAGGCAGACGCGTTGGCCAAACTTGCTAAAGAGCTGGCTGACGAAAACCTTGATGATGTAAGAATCGTGGTACAAAGTCGTCGGGTGCTCGCCCCAACGGAAATACCTCCGGAATCATATGAGGAGAAGGGAGCGACTGAGCAGGCGACTCTACAAATAAAAGACCATGAGGAGGCCGAGGACTGGAGGGAAGTCTTCATAGACTACTTTAAGTCCCACCGAATGCCCGAAGAAGCATCCTCAAGACATCAGCTCATGAAACGAGCTCTGTCTTTCGCTTTCGTCAACGATACCCTATACAAGAGATCGTTTGATTCTCTATGGCAGAGATGCTTAGGACCTGACGAGGCAGAAGAGTCGTTCAGGAAGTTCACGACAGACTTTGCGGTTCTCACCAAGCAGGCCCAAAGATGAAGTTAAAAATTAAACGGATAGGTTACTATTGGCCCACGATGACCCAGGACTGCCTCGAGTATGCGAAGCAATGCCACTCGTGCCAGATTCATGGAGACTTTATCCACCAACATCCGAATCCACTACACCGAACGGTGGCTAGTTGGCCATTCGAAATGTGGGGGACTGACATAGTCGGCCCCATCGAGCCAGCATCGTTCCGGGGACATCGTTTCATCCTAGCGACAACTGATTACTTCTCCAAATGGGCAGAAGCAGTACCGCTGAGGGAAGTGAAGACGGAGAACATCCTCCACTTCTTCAAGACGCACGTCATCTATCGGTTTGGAACCCCACGGCGGATTATCTCCGATAACGAGCCAGCCTACAGAAGCCATAAGATTAGCCGCTTCGCGCAGCAGCATAATATAAACTGGAGATATTCTTCAGTTTACAACCCACGAGCCAACGGTCTGGCCGAGGCCTTCAATAAGACCTTGACGAAGATCATAAAAAAGACCGTTTCCCGGAATAAGAGAGACTGGCACGAGAGGCTGCAAGAGGCCCTTTGGGCCTATCGAACTACATTCAAGACGGCTACAAACACAACGCCATACGCGTTGGTATTTGGGATGGAAGCTGTGCTCCCCCTCGAGATAGAGTTACCCTCTCTACGAGTGGCAGTCCACTACAAGCTGACGGACGAAGAAAATGCTCACCTTCGGCTTGAGGAGCTTGATGCCCTCGATGAAACCCGGCTCATAGCGCAACAACATCTAGAAGCCTACAAGGCAAAGATGACGCGCTCGTATGAAAGATTGACCAGGCCGAGGACATTCCGCCAAGGCGAACTCGTACTAGTGGTCAAAAGACCTATGATCCCCAATCGTGCCAAGCGGGGAAAATTTGTGCCAAACTATGAAGGCCCGTACATCATAGACAAGGTCTACCAGGGTGGAGCCTATCTACTCATGGACATGCACGGTGAAAGGCCTTTCAGGCCAATAAACGGCCGCTTCTTAAAGAAGTACTATGCTTAATGAGCCACAGCCTGGGTCAATGATAGATGACGACGACTATGTCCGCTCGCTATCTTCCTAAGCTCGGACTTTACAAGCAGTAGCTGGCCCTCCCCTGAACAACGGACCGAAATGTCTTTAAACTAACAATGGACCGAAACGTCCTTAAACTAACAACGGACCGAAACGTCCTTAAACTAACAACGGACCGAAACGTCCTTAAACTAACGACGGATCGAAATGTCCTTAAACTAACGGCGGACCGAAACGTCCCTAAACTACTACCGCAGCATCCTTAGGCTGACGAGATAAAAAAAAAGAGGAGAAAAAGAAAAATATAAAAAAAAATGATGAAAAAACGGTATGTCCAAGAGCAAAATGGGCACGGATGAAAACCCAAAAGGGCTCCGTGAGTAAAAACAGTAGGGCTACCGGCGAGTGTTCGTGAAAACCCGAAAGGGCGCGACCTTGTAAAAAAAAAGAGAAAAAGAATAAAAAAATGGTATGTCCATGAGCAAAATGGGCACGGATGAAAACCCAAAAGGGCTCCGTGAGTAAAAACAGCAGGACTACTGGCGAGTGTTTGTGAAAACCCGAAAGAGCGCAACCTCGTTAAAAGACACTTATAGGGTCCTCTAGACCTTGTAAGGAGAAACCACCTGCGTGATATCCTTACGACTCACAAAGGAGCAACACACTTAGGGATCCTCACGATTCCTAAGGATAAAATACACTTACGAGATCCTCACAACTCGCAAGGAGAACTCTCTTATGGGACCCTCACGGCTCGTAAGATTTGAAAGTCTTAAGTTACAGAGACCTAAACCTGTGCTTAAGAAATCCTCCACAACCTTCGATATTGCCCTACAGGCGGCTCAATACTGGCCCTTGTATACAATCCACGGGCGCGAATAAACATTTCCCCAGCAAAGTCCAACCCTTGTAGGTCCTCTCGACCCATATGGAAAAAGCCCTCTTGTAGGATCCTTACGACTTACAGAGGAACACACACTTAGGAATCCTCACGATCCCTAAGGCGAAAATACACCCGCAAGATCCTCACGACTTGTAGGGAGAAATACCTTTGTGAGACCCTTACGGCCCATGAAGTCAAAAGCCTTAATCGACAGGATCCTAACCCTGTTCGCTAAGCCACCTTTGTTCGACATCGACAGAGGCAAATGATGATTCGCTCCTGGCAATATTCCAGTTGTAGCGATGCTGATGCTGAGATTGGCACCAGATTCTAAGTTCCACACTCACGATAAAAAAAAAACAGCGAGCCATACGTGCATACGAAATAGCCGAAATGATGGGGCAACTTGCAATAAAAATCAGCAAGTAAAAAAAATGTATGCATAAAAAATAGCCGAAATGATGGGGCAACTTGCAATAAAAAAGCAGCGAGCAGAGAATAAATAAATAGCCGAAATGATTGGGCACCGCGAAAAATAGCCGAAATGATGGGGCAATTGCGACCTCGGCGATATAAAAGCTGAAATGATAGAGCATCACGGAAAATGAAATAAAATATAATAAAAAGTTTCAATTTATGCCCTACAGATGATGTTCCATCACACCCTGTACGCAATCCAAGGACGTAAACAAAAAGGGAACATACCCCCCCCAGGTTTCACCAAAGAAAGAAGCTAAATCTCGACGGGCCACGAGCGACCTAGAGGTCATCCCCACATTCGTCCCGTAACGACGGACACAACTTCAAGCTAAGCGGAATAGCGGCAACTCCCAGTTCCATGGCTCGGTGGTATACATATCGCCAACAGTCAAACCTCCATCCCGTGAAATGCGGATACAATCAGCAAAATTTCTGGTCACGTGGAACGCGGATAACGTCACTCTTTGACCCCGTAGAAAGCGTCCAGAGCGGATCCTGGTCCTCGCAGAGCATTGCAGTGAACCCGTGCGAAGCATCCAGAGCGGAGCCTAGTCCTCGCCTAACGTGGCAGTGAACCCGTGTGAAGCATCTAGTGCAAAATTCCTGGTCACGTGGAACGTGGATAACGTCACTCTTCGACCCCGTGGAAAACGTCCAGAGAGGATCCTGGTCCTCGCAGAGCACGGCAGTGAACCCGTGCGAAGCATCCAGAGCGGAGCCTAGTCCTCGCCTAACACGGCAGTGAACCCGTGTGAAGTATCTAGTGCAAAATTCCTGGTCACGTGGAACGCGGATAACGTTACTCTTCGACCCCGTGGAAAACGTCCAGAGCGGATCCTGGTCCTCGCAGAGCATGGCAGTGAACCCGTGCGAAGCATCCAGAGCGGAGCCTAGTCCTCGCCTAACGCGGCAGTGAACCCGTGTGAAGCATCTAGTGCAAAATTCCTGGTCACGTGGAACGCGGATAACGTCACTCTTTGACCCCGTGGAAAACGTCCAGAGCGGATCCTGGTCCTCGCAGAGCACGGCAGTGAACCCGTGCGAAGCATCCAGAGCGGAGCCTAGTCCTCGCCTAACACGGCAGTGAACCCGTGTGAAGCATCTAGTGCAAAATTCCTGGTCACGTGGAACTCGGATAACGTCACTCTTTGACCCCGCGGAAAACGCCCAGAGCGGAGCCTAGTCCTCGCCTAACACGGCAGTGAACCCGTGTGAAGCATCTAGTGCAAAATTCCTGGTTACGTGGAACGCGGATAACGTCACTCTTTGACCCCGTGGAAAACGTCCAGAGCGGATCCTGGTCCTCGCAGAGCACGGCAGTGAACCCGTGCGGAGCATCCAGAGCGGAGCCTAGTCCTCGCCTAACACGGCAGTGAACCCGTGTGAAGCATCTAGTGCAAGATTCCTGGTCACGTGGAACACGGATAACGTCACTCTTTGACCCCGTGGAAAACGTCCAGAGCGGATCCTGGTCCTCGCAGAGCACGGCAGTGAACCCGTGCGAAGCATCCAGTGCGGAGCCTAGTCCTCACCTAACACGGCAGTGAACCCGTGTGAAGCATCTAGTGCAAAATTCCTGGTCACGTGGAACGCGGATAACGTCACTCCTTGACCCCGCGGAAAACGCCCAGAGCGGAGCCTGGTCCTCACCAAGTACGGCAGTGAACCCGTGTGAAGCATCCAGAGCAAATATCAGACTGTGGAGTCCTTAAAATCCACGGACTATGATGTCCTTAACCTCGACCGTGATGTCTTAAAACTAACGATCAGCCACCCCGATTCCCTACGGATTCTGCCTTGGTTTAAGGGTACATCTCTTCACTCCTTTGATACCTGGCGTTGTAATTCCTCAACGTCTTCAAAGAGGTGACGGGTCCCTGCAACCAAACATCGGACTGTGGAGTCCCTAAATCCACGGACTATGAGGTCCTTAACCTTGACCGTGATGTCTTAAAACTAACATCGGACTGTGGAGTCCCTAAATCTACGGACTATGAGGTCCTTAACCTTGACCGTGATGTCTTAAAACTAACATCGGACTGTGGAGTCCGTAAATCCATGGACTATGAGGTCCTTAACCTTGACCGCGACGTCTTTAAACTACAATACCTGGAGAAACCCCTGACTCCGTAAAACACGGACAAGGGTGACCGCATCCAACACTTACAAGTCCTCACGACCTGTAAGGAAGAAAAACTCTCTTGTGGGATCCTTACGACTCTCAAGAGAAAACCCTTTTAAGAATCCTCACGATTCTTAAGAAGAACTTACACCTATGGGATCCACTCGACCTGTAGGGAGAAAAACTCTTTATGAGACCCTCGTGGCTCATAAAATGCAAAAGCCTTAGGAAGCAGATCCTAACCCTGAATCCTAAGCCATCGCTGTCCTACAAGGAGATCAAGATAGAATATCCGCAGAATACATTCAATAAAGAGGGGACACACCATTAAAAAAAAATGTATCTTTTATTCATAAGCCAAAATGGATACAAAGTACAATTCATGAAAGAAACAAAAGAAAGATACTCTTATCCATGAGTATGTACAAAAAAAAAGGGAGAAAAGATACAAGTCCTTAAGCCGGCGGGCGATGCAATAATTTTACCAGCTCATCGTTCTGTTGCTGAGCCACGGCTTCATGACGCAAGATCTCCAGAAGACGAGCCTCCGCCTGAGCTTGCTGAGCCTGATACGAAGCAAGCCGAGCTTCGAGCTCTTTCTCGGTGGCTTTATGAGCTTCGACCCTCTCGCGAGTGAACGTGGCAGCTTTATCGAGAGCCACCACCTCTTTGAGGGACTCCTGAAGCAACCACCAGAGTTCATACGCTTTGTTGGCCTTGGCGATAAGAGTGGCGCGAAGTTCGCTCAGCGCCTTGGAAGCTGGCCCCCTCTCCGAAAATTTACGGCCGAGCCTTTTTCTCGCACAACAATATGTTCGCTACGTGTCGCTCTACCAGGCCACGAGAGCTCACTTTCGTGACCGCAGCCTTGGAAACAAGACATTTACAAGACCGTATAAATGAGCTTTCGGTTGACAAGAATAATCGATCTGAAACGCGCTCACATCACCTGACGTGAAAGGCAACAAGAAAGACATCCGACACACTTCAAGCATGCATTCGCAATCATATGAGTATTCAAAAAATAATAATAGCATTTGCAATCGTATGAACATTTAAAAAGTCTGATACGCAGGAAAGTGGCTTCTGAGTTATGATAGCATTCGCAATTAAAGAAAGTTCTCATGAGAAGAATACAAAATTTATTTATGCAAGCGGAAACATACGTACTAGTACCAAGCCTACATGGAAGTTCGGCATAAAATGTAAAAAAGGGGGGACTAATTTAAAAATGTTCTATGCTGACGGGAAAAGGTCACCAAACACAGGATCAACGGCACAGGGGTTAATGAAGCAGAGGACAAAATTCTCCATCTCTCTCTCTGCTTTCTCCAGCACATCAAAGCGACGGTTCTCACGAGGAGTCGCTCCCCAACGATTGGCGCCGTGTTCGTCCGCGAAAGCATACATAATAGCTCGCCGGGCCTTTATCTGGCTTAGCAGATGAATTGAGCAATCCTTCAAAGCCTGAGTAATCAGGCACGCTTCATGAAAGCCCTCGAGCTTTTCTTCTGCCGCGTCGAGCATCGCCAGGGTCATCTCCGCCGGGTGAGGAGGGATGTCGGCAAGCACGGCCGTGAGAATCATCCGGAGCCAGAGGGAACCCATCGGGAGGGGGGACCCCCTACGGATTGAGAGTTCATACATGGCTGAGTCGCATTCGTTGTCGGTAAGGAGGGGATCCACCAACCGAGCAGCAAAGCGGGGGATCATCTCCTCAATAGGAACTTCCCATGGCTGTCGACGAGCATAAGGGCGATTGCAGGCCATGGCGCTCGTTTCTCAAGACAAGTTACACCAAGATAAAAAAAAATAATAATAATATAAATCTCTTTGTGAAAGGAAAAGAAAGCTATGGCCTCATATATAAAGAAGTGCATTAAGCGCTGTGCGCGGAAAATCTTGCATGGTGAAGCTATTTCCAAGGCCCAAAAAAAAAGGGAAATGCATCGAAAATCAAGGAGAGGGAACTATTTCCAAGGCCCTTCTTCTGCATCTGATATTGTGCACTGAAAATATGGCATGGGAAGATTTTGTGAACAGCCCCATCAAGGGACCCCACGTGCAGAACACGTGAGGCCCAAACCCGATGTACAAAAAAAAATGGAGCAGCACCCTGCATATTAAAAGCACCAACAACAACAGTAGCAAAATAATAAAGTCCCGGGGAGAGGCATGCAAACATGGAAAGACATAATAAAACTTGTCACTGAATCTGTCAAGAAGTTCATACAAACTAAAGAGGGCACGTTTACAATGGTAAGACTTCAGACGCGGGGCATGGGTTGAGAAACTCAAGCTTGACCTTGTCCAAGATCCTCCAAGCATTTCGAACCGCCCGAGTATGTTTTCTCTCGCGATCGCAAGCGTCTGGGTCCTCGCGGATGTCCTCCACCCTCCGGTAGGCAGAAAGTATGGCCGACTGCTGAAACGCCTGGTGCAAAAGATCAATGAGGTTGTCACGCCTTCTCTTCGAGATCAGACTCATCAGATACACCGAATGTATCTTATCCTCGGCAACGTCCAATACCCTAAGTGGAACACCGGCGCAGAAGAGAGGAAGCGCCTCCCAAATCGCCAGCACGATGAGCCTCAGAAGAGAAGAGCGACTGGGGAGTAGCCGATGGTCGTACTCGTCAAAGCGGCTCATAATCTCAGCACACTGAGCATTGGTAAACTCATGATTCTGACTACGGCCCAGGGCACGAATATTCCCGTAGGAAATGATTTCGTTGAGATCATACAAATGAGCGTCCATGATACCTGAAATAAAAATCAGGACGATTTATTACAAACCCTCTTCTTCTTCACTAATCATAGAATGACAAGGAAACCCCAAGAAGCCTCCGTGTGAAGAAACTGAATTCTTCCTTGGAATTAAATTCCTTATTAAGAGAAGGGAATTAAATTCCCAGAAACATTTTTGGGATGGAATTGAATTCCATGGATTTAAACTGCCATCATCATCTCCCTAAGGATCATCTAAACCCTAAGAGATCTACTGTTGGAGGTTAAGTGGTCTCATATTTTGGTTAAAGTACTTGAAGAAAAATGGGTCCTTTGTGAAACCCTTGATATGGATTTAAAATCCAGAGAGTTTTGTTAAAACGAAGGTGCTTCGATTACCATTACCCGAGGAGGAAGAATCCTTTTAAAACAGAGTTAAACTCTGAAAATATTTCAAGACAGAGAACTAAGCTCTGGAAGAAGAGAATTAAATTCTCAGAAAAAGTTCTCGAAACAAGGAGATGAGCAAAGTGAAGGCTCTTCGGAAGGGACACGAACATTTATAGGATGTGATGGAGACGCTTCATCTCCTCAAATCCCTAAAGGAATCCAACGGTCACAAAAGGTGACAGCGTTGCACTCACGTGCGGACATGTGAGAACAACGTTGTGGGGGCATTTGTTTCCTGATTTAAAATCAGGAAAGCTTACGGAAAAGGCTTCAGAAAAGAGTCACGCGCTTACACGTGACCGGCAGTCACGTGTTGGCACGTGACATCTAAAAGCATCAGCAAGGCAAATTCAGCTTCCTGACTGCATCAAAGAAAAGGGCTTCAGAAAGGGTCACGTGCTCCCACGTGACCTGGGTCACGTGTCGGCACGTGACATTTAAAAGCAGCGGCAAAGACACAACGGTTCCCTGATCAAATCAATAAAAAGGCTTCAGAAGAGGTCACGTGCTCCCACGTGACCAGGGTCACGTGTTGGCATGTGACACTCAAAACATCAGACTCATTCTCCGGCTAAATCGAGAAGAAGGCTCCATGCCAGGGTCACGTGCTCACACGTGACCAGTTGTCACGTGGTGGCACGTGACAGCTAAACAGAGAACAGAAAGCAAAGCGCAGAAAGAAAGAACAAAGCTCGTTCCAAGGGGGTCACGTGCCCACACGTGACCAAGGGTCACGTGGCCACACGTGACCGACTTCAAAGCCCATTTGTTAACAGAATTGAATTCTGAGAAAAGAACTCTCAAATCTTTCCAAAAGCAACCGACTGAATTAAAGATTTAGAGGTGATTAAATATCATCTATCTATGGGAAAATCTCGAAATTTGGAAAGATTTCCCCTTTAAATCTAACAGAAATAACAAAGGAGAATCCCTGGATTTGAAATCCAATGGTGAATAAAATTCACCTAATAATCCAAAGGTCCAAAACGAATGATGGATGCAAATCAAATCTCTCAATGAAGATTAGTCAAAAAACTAATTGACTCGGCTGCTTCTCCTATAAATAGGAGCCAAGAGACACAAAAAGAAGGGGCAGAAGGAAGAAAAAGGAGAGAGCCTTGATACTTTGAGGAATTTGGATCTTCTGCAAAAGAAAACCCTAGGTAAGAAAGGGAAGGCTTCTTGAAAGAAAAGAGAATTTAATTCTCAACAGAGTTTAACTCTGATATAAAACAGAAAAAACATATTTCTTCTCTCTTTGATAGAAGATCTGTAAAGTGCACATCTCCCCTTGAAGTTGAGAATTTAATTCTCAATGGGTTGAGATCCTGCCATGCAGATCCAAAGCATAGAGAGGGAATGGAAGCACGAGAATTTAATTCTCACAGAACTATAGGAATTTAATTCCTTTAAAATAAAATTAGGGCTTGACCCTGTGTTAGGGGAGTTTAATTCCTTCAGAGCAAAAGGAAATAGGGTTTAACCCTGATTAAGAACTTAGTTCTGTTGAAACAACGGGAGTTTAATTCCCTTAATCATAATTCTTTAATAGAGAATGGGAGTTTAGTTCCTTAAAGCATTCATTAGGGTTTAACCCTATTCGGTTCTTCATGTATATGAGGAATTTAATTCCTACAGAAAATTCAGAGTTCAACTCTATTCCAGAATATAAATCTTCAAAAGGAAGTAGGAATTTAATTCCTCTGGAATTTAAAGTTTTTATTAGGGTTGAACCCTACGAGGAAAAAGATTAACAGATCTTCTAAGCAACATACATAGAGACAGGGTCACGTGCCACCACGTGACCCTCCCCCCCCAAAAGATCTACAGAAAGCCCTCTGGAGGCAGTGCCTCACGTGACTCACGTGACCCTTGACAGAAGATTTAACACACAAGCGCTTGAATCCCCGTCACGTGATGGCACGTGATGCTCTAAAAAGATGCATAGTCTCAGAAGAACAAGTGAAGGGAGGGCGCTCTCACGTGTTGCCACGTGACTCCTCTTGCCTTAGTGTTTAACACTAAAACGGAACCCCTGAATTCAGTGATAAAACATTGTTTGGCCTTAGTGTAACGCTAAGCACAGAACTATATTTGCAGTGTTCAACACTGATTACCGTAGTGTTCAACACTAGTTTGGGACTCCTGTTGACAGTGTTTAACACTGGTCTCTTTTAGTGTTGAAACACTAACTTATCAATCTTATTCCCAGTGTTCAACACTGATTCGTCTTTAGTGTTTAACACTAGACACCAGCCCAATTGGCCGAATGGATAGAGGCAAAGCCTCTCCTTTAAGGGACCAACAGGAAGCCCATATTTCAGACATAAGTGGACTTAGCCCAAGATGGCCATAAGTCCTCAATTCGTAATTGAATAGGCTAATGGGCTCATAACATAATTAATTGGTCTTGATCCCAAATTGGGCCGAAGACTATTTAATCCACTCCGGTTCCAGGGTACATCTCTTCACTCCTTTGATACTTGGCGTTGTAATCCCTCAACGTCTTCAAAGAGGTGACGGGTCCCGGTGACCACGCATTGATGTGGACCGTGGGGTCCTTAAACCCATGGACTACGACGTCCTTAACCTCGACCGAGATGTCTTAAAACTAACAATGGACCGCAATGTCCTTAAACTACCCATGGACCGCAATGTCCTTAAACTAGCAGTGGACCACCACGTCCCTAAAACTGGGACAATAGAGCCCCGCATGCTCTTTTGTCGGATCTAAACGATCCCGTTTAAGTTGATCTTAGCTTCAAAGATGGCTAACGTATCCTTAAACCTTCAAACAGACTGGACTATAAATCTCCCCCAATTAACCCTGGTTCGAGGGTACATCTCTGAACTCCTCTGACATCTGTCGTTGTAATCCTTCAACGTCGTCAGAGAGGTGACGGGTCCCGACGGCCATACATACGACGGACCACCATGTCCCTAAACTGGAACAATCGAGCCCCCAAACGCTCTTTTGTCGGATCTAAACGATCCCGTTAAGTTGATCTTAGTCTCAAACTGGACTAACGTATCCTTAACAAACGTTTGAGTTGATCTTAGCCTTAAATATGGCTAACGTATCCTCAAACCAAAACCCCAAACCCAAATCTAAGAAAACACGGATTTGGACTAATCCACGTCCTACGGGCGACGACATAAATTAGTCTCCGTATACAATCCACGGGCAACCACAAACAAAACAAACACCCACGACACGAAGTGACCAGCTGGAGAAGGAGAAAGTTGTTACCGCGATGCGGTAGCGTAATTAACTGCAGGGGCTTGCGCCTGCAGGGAAGAGCGTCCCCACAATCAAAAACACCTCAAGCGAGGGGGAATCTGACGAAGTCTGCTACATCGGACGCATCCGTTTAAACCTTCGATACATGGTGCCATAAATCAACTTGGCATCTTCGGAGAGGTGGACGGATAGCACCAATTAGCATCTGCCCCGAACCTCAGGCATAGACGTCCCCGCGTCTCGGCCGCCGTTCGGAGGGGAACAGAAGGAAGTCTCTAATCTGAGGATAAAACTAAGTCTGAAAAATATTTCCTATTCTGAAAGCCAAACATTTGAATGTTGATACACTACTATACGCACATACACACGTCTTAAAATTCGGGATAGTAGAGAATACCTTGAAATGCTCTTGTCTAAAAGCCAAAGTATGAAAGAAATAATAAATGAATAAATTTTAAAATGGTAAAGAAAAATGAACACTGGTTTTATTATCACCAAGGCAGCAATAAAAAAATATAGCGAGGGTGCTTCATCACCTAGTGTCTTAGATCAACTGGTTTGAGAGTCAATGCTAAGCCTTAGGTGGTGCAAGACGAGGAAAATACTAATACACCTAATAAGTAAGCACATGAGTAATCGGTCGGTTAGTACCTCAAGAAGTATTAACGGTCGCATGAAAAATGTGCGAGCAAATCCATCTAAATATTCATTAATTAAAAAGTACTGAGGTCGATGGACATGAGTATGATAGCTTAAATTGAATTCTTCGAGTGTAGGGATGTTCTTTACACACACGTAGGGGTATATGATCGATATTTGGAAGAAAGATAGGAATGAAGAATAAAGACGATGTTTATTGAGGGATGATGTGATTTCTAATATCTTTTCATGACTATTAAGATAGGGCTCATGACAACTGAAAAGCCAGTGTAGTTGAAAACTCTAATTTTCAAAGTCTTTCTTTTACAATTCTTATCTTTATATGTAACTTTCACGGTCTTCCTTTTATTATGGGATTTTGTGGGTGCAATCCGCTGAAAACCCTCATGAAACAACACTCCTCCTATTAGGGACACCTAGAGGTTTAAAGGCTTGTTGCACGTGCTCAGTGCAATCGTGTTGCCTACGAAAGTGAGCTAGTTAGTTTTTCTTGTTCTTTATTTTCTCCTTCTCTTTCTAATAAAACAAGTTTGCTCGAGACGACCAAAATTAAGTTTGAGGGAATTTGATCAGTCGAAAATATTGCATTTTTAACACATCAATTTCCCTACTCTTTGCAATCATCTAAAGGTGTTCAGTATGAATATAGCACATATTAGCAATTTGTCTGCAAAATACCAAATAACATGTATTATACATTATAACCAGCATTTTGAGGGAAATTGAGTGTTTATTATTGCACGCATAATCTTTTGTATATCGCAACACTTGTCTCGAGATTGTGTGCAGGAAATTCCAAGTAAAAAAAGCCGGAACTGCTAAAAGTGATGATAAAAATACATCAAGTCCAAGACTTGTAATCTGGCAATGATTCTGAAAGAATAAAAAGATTCCAATCATTCCATGAAATGCCAAAAGCCAACACATAGCAGCCCAAAGAAATCATGCAGCAAGCTTCTTACTTGGCCGTGGATCCGCGGCCGAGTCATCCGATCCGCCGTGGATCCGCGGCTATATGGACACGTCATCAGCTCAGATTTCCCCACATGCCTTCTTGTAACGGCCTCAGCCTCCAGAAGACTCTAAAAGACCACGTGGCTTTATCCAGAAGGCTCGGCCTAACAACCTTATCCTAGAATATTCCATATTCTAGAATATTCCCTCCAACAAACTTCTTCTAGAAGACTCTCCCTAACAACCTAGTTTTGGAGGGAAGATTCAAATGAGGAGGTTATTAAATTAGATCTAGATCTAGGGTTTGAGGTTGTTGAATATTGAGCCAAATTTCCACAAGTTGAGTGACACAACTTGTAATTCAAAACCCTAGCCCCAAATCCATTTTCAAAGAGCCAAATCAAGATTCATCGAGGGCCAAATCGAGCAAGCATCCAACGAGCCTTTTTGAAGCAACGCCGATCTTCATCCGAGTAAGAGATCCAAGACGATCCGCGACTCAAGAAGATGATGCGAAGCTAGTTTTGACGATTAAGTTCTCTCCTCAAAATCTTGTAGTCTTTGAGTGAATTGTAACGAAACGTTGAATAATAAAAGGTGAAGATCTTTATTCTTGCTTTCTTTACATTCTTGCATTATAGAATATCTTGATCTTTGATTCATTATTTTTATGATGCTTGAGTAAATTCTCCGCTTGTGGAGGATTCGAGAGAATTGATAGATCTAATGATGATCAAATCTTAATACTGATTTTGAAGTCTTATGAGATTTGTGAACTTTAGGAAAAAGAATCATCAATGACCTAATTTGGATCGAGATCACATTCTTACGAATTTTGTTGCAAATTAGGGATCAAATGATTGATGATTTTCTTTGCTAGAGACTAGATCCAAATGATCATGATTGAAAAGACAAGGGATAGAAGGAGAAACCCTAGTTTCTTCAATAGATCCCTAATCTTCATTCATCATCACCAATCTAGCTACAGATTATCAATAGATAAGATTAGGAATTATTAGATTCATCATTAACTATTAACTCAATCGAATCCTATGAGCTATTCTTTATTATCTTGATAAATCAAAGTGATTGGGACATTTCTTGATTCTTGATTCTAGATCTGCTATTTTTTTTATGTTTCTTAAAATCAAATCATACAAATTTTGAATCAACTTTCTTGCATTTTCTTTTACCTTTTCATTTCGACTCATCTAAAACAAAGATTGATCAAAACACACATCTCAGTGGATGATCCGTATTCATTAACACAATACATCGACACCGTTAATTGATTGCGGTATAAATTTGTTTGGTTGTGAAACATTTTACTACGCACGAGGAAACGATCAATCAGGCCACGGGTGCTCGGCTGGCGGAAATATCCTCGGAGTACCACGAGCAATGTCCTCTGCACCCCTTTCCCCGCTATTATAATTTTTCTTTTTCGATGTACAGCTGAGAAGTCCATAGTACCCTTTTGAATGAACAAAACTCTTCTTTTTGCAATGTTTTATTGACCTATTTTTATTATATAAACATAAAGATCTTGAGAAAAGTTTACATTGCCTTAGTAAAAGAAGTACACGCTAGTAGATGTTCTTTTTATTGGTACGGTTTGAGCTTCTTGGCAGTGTCAGGCCGTCAAAAATGATCGGCTCGGTCTCCCTAGACTTCATCCTCGGATGGCTGTTGGCATCCACGACCGGTGTGGGGTGCCGAGCCTCTTAGGTACTCGACATACCCCCTGTCGACATGACCATAATTTGGCCGATTTTCGACTCGCCGGAAGGGGGACGCTGCTCCTGCTCACGGTCATCTTGTCGCTTGTCCCGCAAGTACGCTGCCAGGTATCCCGAATGAATGAGCTCCTCGATGTAGTCTCAGAGCTGCTTACAGCTGTCTATGGAGTGGCCTTGTGACCTGTGGAAATCGCAGTAGGGGCCCCGGTGCGCTTTGCCGCCATGTGTGAGACCGGGGGAAGCTTGGAGAACCTTTCGCCCTTAGCTTCCTCTAGCAGTACCGTCTGGGAGACTTTGAGCAGGGTGTACTCCTGAAACTTCGAGGAATAGGGCTTTGGCCGCTTAAGTCTCTTTCTCTCTTCCCTCGCCCTTTTATTTTGGTCGGTTTTCTCTGCCCCGGGGAGATTTTCGTTCACCTCGGACTCGAGCTGGATCTCACGCTCGGTCTAGGCCTTTACCTCGGCCATGGTCTTAGGTTGCGCTAATGCAAAGGAGTGTAACCACTCCTTGTGCCTAAGACCAGACCTAAGTGCTGTAATGACTGTCTCGTCCTGGTGCTTTGGGACCTTGAGAAGGGCGTTGTAGAAGCGGGTGATGTATCCCTTGAATGTTTCTTTGTCCCTGCTTTTGATTGTGAAGAGATGGTCGACGGTCCGCTTCTGCCGTCTATTCCCGACGAAGTGGCCGAGGAATTGGGTGGCCAGCTCATCGAAGGTTGAGATCGAGCATGGCGTGAGTCCTCGGAACAAGTCTCGTCCGAAGCGGATGAGAGTGGTCGGGAAAGCTCGGCATTGGGCGGCGTCAGAGTTGTCTTGGAAGCTCATTCCTGCGGTGAATACGTCCAAACGGTCCTTCGGGTCAGACTTACCGTCGAAGAGATAGACCTTTGGGGTTTTTTTTCCGGGAGGAGACATGGACGGAGAGCAGCTCCTCGATGAAGGGTTTTGTGAGCGAGTCGGCGGCGTACTTAGCCCCGTCGCTCGAATGATGACCTTCTCGATGCAAACCATCGATCTTCTTTTCGAGGGAGTCGAGTCGGCCGTGGTATCACGTCGATTCGGCATATTCTGATCTTTGGCCTCTATTGTTGGAGACCTGTGTCTGGCCGCGACCCCGGTTCCTTTCGATGAGGTTCCTTAGGTCCCCCGGCGAGATATTCTTCGAGCTGCCGTGACGAGTCCCATCCGTGTGACCCCATCGAGGGAGGGTGTAACCTTCTGAAAATTTTGAAACAAATAAAATTAATTAATTAAATAATAAAATGTTAAATTAAAAAGTTTTAAAACCAAATAAGACATTTTCATAAGTATTATGTGAAACTAATTAAATTGAAATTTTAGAATGTAACATAAATAAATTATAAGGGTTTTAATGAGAATTTTAGATTCATTTTAATTAAAAAGGTATTATATAATAACATAAGTTATGAAGGGTTGTTATGTAAAATTTAGGAAATTATGCAAATTTGAATTGTTAAGGGTATAAGTAGAAAATGAGGTTAATAAGGTTTTAGTTCAGAAATTATTTACAATATAATATAAAGAAGGAAAAGGAAAGACAATGATGACGCAATTACAAAGAGGAGGATTTGATCTTATGACAGAATCAAGATGATTACATTCAAAATTTAAACAGAACCAATCCTAGGTTGATTACTAGAATATTCATAACCAATTACCGTTTCTTACATTGCACAGGCTAAAATCAATATGTAGACTATCTTTAAGAAATCATGTAGTTATTGATTGGGCAAAGCAACCCCAACCCCCGAATCCATGAGAATACGATGAATAATAATGTGGAATAATAACAAGCACAAAAGCCATAAGAAAAGAACACCACGATTTAACGTGATTCGGCCCCGATTTAACGCGATCCAAAACAATGCAAGAGAGAGAGAGAGAGAGCGCTTTCCACTATATCAATGAAGAAGATGGATACCAAGGTTCAAGAATTCGGTTTCGGTTTTAGTCTCTCATAATTTTATTAGTTTCGTTGGGTTTCGGTTAGTTTCATTGGGTTTCGGTTAGTTTCACTAATCTCGGTTCAGGTTTCGGTTTCGACGGTAATACAATATACATAAGTGTAGATATATTAAATACTTAAATTTATTCTTCTATATTACAAGACAATGATCCTAGTAGTTAAAAATCCAGCCATGATGCAAAATATATTGAAAAGTGTATTTTGATAAGTATTAATATGGGGTTTAGATTCACTTTTTGCGGTTTTCTAACAACGAAGGCCTACAGTGATCACAATGACAGTAAATATGGTATAAAAAATAAGTTTTTAAAGGTTTTGGCCGAAAAGATATTGTATAGTTGGTTTCGTATCAGTCTCGGTTGGTTTCGTATCGGTCTCCACCGAAACCGATACGAAACCACTACGTATCGGTGGTTTCGGCCGAAATCTCGGACCTTGATGGATACAACATACTCAACAAAAACGCAAATTTGACATCACTCATACAATGAGAAAAAATACAAGGTTACATCACTAGCTCCAAACCAACAAACCCACTTGAAGCCAACTTCTCCTAAACAAATAGAAGGCAACAAATTTTTCAATGTGGTGTGGAATGTTGGTTCTTCAACCCAAATGAGCTCTTGTGAGAAAACCCCTTTACTTCCTTATTTCTCTTCTCTCAAAAACCTAACCCTTTGGAATGGATTGTAGAATAATGATATTGATGAGAGAGAGACTTTAGCCTTTTTAACTTGAGTCCTAATCCACTTTAAAATGGGTCCAAGCCAAATGACTCAACTTGGTCTCTTACAACAAATCAACTAAGAGACACCAAATGGTCGAGCCCACTCATGGGTGTAAACCTAAACCCAACAATCTCCACCTTCAAACCTATGATGGGAGACTGCCATAGCTATTCAAACGGAACCCATGCCGAATGCTTTTCGGCAAAACACTTGTTTCTTCATCGACAAGCCCTTTGTCAACATATCGGCTCCATTCTTATCGGTGTGGATTTTCACAAGTTTCAACAACTTGTTCTCAAGCACGTCTCGTATCCAATGATACCTCACATCAATATTCTTGGACTTTGAGTGGTCGTATTTTTTCTTAAGTGGATGGCACTTTGACTATCGCCATAAACAACATAATGTTTTTGCGACAACCCCAATTCTTTAAAGAAGCGCTTCATCCGCAACATCTCTTTACAAGTTTCGGTAACGGCTATGTACTCGTGCCTCTGTATGGACAATACAACACACTTTTGCAATCTCTATTGCCATGATACTGCTCCCCAGCAAAAGTGACCAAATATCACGATGTGGATTTTCTAGAATCAATATCGTCGGTCATATCGGACTTAGAGTAAGCAACTAACTCTGGATTATCACCTCTGAAACATAAACACTTCTTCAAGGTGCCTCGAAGATATCGGAAAATCCACTCTACCACGGCCAAATACTCTTTATCCGGATTAAAAATAAATTGGCTAACACCACCAACAACATGCGCAATATCGGGACGTATACACACTATCACATACATCAAGCTACCAATAGCCGATACATAAGAAACGCTCTTCATGTTTTCTTTCTCTTTCAAACTTGAAGGACGTTGCTTCGAGCTCAATTTAAAGTGACCCGCAAGTGGAGAACCAATCGGTTTTGCTCTCCCCATATCAAATGTTTGGAGCACCCTTTCAATATACCCCTCTTGCGACAACCATAGTCTCTTTGCTTTTCCATCACGAGAGATACTCATGTCCAAAATTTGCTTTGCCGGTCCCAAGTCTTTTATAGCAAAAGACTTGACTCGTCCTTCAACATGTCAATTTTGGACTTATCATGCTTGTTAAAAGTAAAAAACCAAATGATGGGACTTTAAAAATAGTCTCACATTGGAAACAACAAAAGAAACACTTGGGTATAAGATATAAGATGGGACAAATCTCAACAAGGCTTGAGTTTTATTGTTGGAACCAACATCAAAAGCCCATGTATACCGACAAAAAGCCTATAACTCCATATGGTTTCAGAGCCAATGCCGATCCTCCACGTGACAACCACACTAAGAAAAGTGATGGTTGCACGTAACACTTCTCGTACTTTGCATGTCACAACCACACCAAGAAAAAGTGATGGTTGCATGTAACTCTACTCGTACATTCCACGTAACAGCCACACCAAGAAAAAATGATGGCTGCACGTGAGGGGGAGTGTTGAAAGTAAAAAAACCAAATGATGAGACTTTAAAGATATTCCCACATTGGAAACAGCAAAAGAAACATATGTGTATAAGATATAAATGGGTTCCAACAATAAAACTCAAGTCTTGTTGAGATTTGACCCGTCTTATATCCTATACCCATGTGTTTCCAATGTGGGACTATTTTTAAAATCCCGTTATTTGGTTTTTTTACTTTCAACGCTCCCCCTCACGTGCAACCATCATTTTTTCTTGGTATGTTTGTCATGTGGAAAGTATGAGTAGAGTTACATGCAACCATCACTTTTTCTTGGTGTGGTTGTCACATACTCTACTCGTACTTTCCACGTGACAACCACACCAAGAAAATGTGATGGTTGCATGTAAGGGGGAGCGTTGAAAGTAAAATAAACCAAATGATGGGACTTCAAAGATGTTGTTTCCAATGTGGGGCTGTCTTTAAAGTCTTATCATTTGGTTTTTATACTTTCAACGCTTCCCCTCACGTGCAACCATCACTTTTTCTTAGTGTGGTTGTCACGTAGAAAGTACGAATAGAGTTATATGCAACCATCACTTTTTTTTGGTGTGGTTGTCACATAATCTACTCGTACTTTCCACGTGACAACCACACCAAGAAAAAGTGTTGGTTGCACGTGAGGGGGAGCGTTGAAAGTAAAAAACCAAATGATGGGACTTTAAAGATGCTGTTTCCAATGTGTGACTATCTTTAAAGTCTCATCATTTGGTTTTTTTACTTTCAACACTTCCCCTCATGAGCAACCATCATTTTTTCTTGGTGTGGTTGTCACGTGGAAATTACGAGTATAGTTACATGCAACCATCAACTTTTCTTGGTGTGGTTGTCACATACTCTATTCGTACTTCTACGTGACAACCACACCAAGAAAAAGTATTGATTACACGTGAGGGGGACGTTAAAAGTAAAAATCCAAATGATGGAACTTTAAAGATAGTTTCACATTGGAAACAACAAAACAACCACATGAACCCATCTTATATCTTATACACATGTGTTTCTTTTGTTGTTTCCAATATGGGACTATTTTTAAAGTCTCATCATTTGGTTTTTTACTTTCAGCACTCTCCCTCACTTAAGATGAGTCAAATCTCAACAAGGCTTGAGTTTTATTATTAGAACTCACTTATATCAATTGCCCAGGTGTATCTATAAAAAGCCAATAACTCACTCAACTTTAAATACTCTAAACTCTGACAATGCTCAACAATTAACATGTCATGACACAAAGCAAAAGAATGATAAAATTTAAAAATACCTTAAAGGGGTGAATAAGGTTCCTAAGTGTTCTATAACAAATTTAAAAGTTAATTACTTAATTGTGTTTTGATTAACAAGTTTTGGTAGAATAATCTGAACAAGTTAAATAATGAACATTGTTACAATAATCAAAACAACACAGAAAATAAAATTAGAGTAAAGAACAATGCAAACATAAGAGAATTGTTGACTACGATTCTCCACTCCCAGCGGCTAGTCCCCGCCTGAGACAACTTTCTCAGGATTTACACTATTTACCAATGTGAAAAACACAATTCTTCTTCATTAAGATCACCCGAGGAAAAACTCCTTTTCTCTTTTGAATCTGCGGTTCCTTAGGAAAAACTCTCTTTCTATCTAAATCCGTAATTCTTTAGGAAAGACTCTCTTTCCACTCGAATTCGTGATTCCCTAGGAAATACTTTTTTCCATTCGAATCCGCAATTCAAACAATGAGACCCCTTCTTTCGTAGGGAAGAATATCGAACTTTCTTCAAGGATTTACAATGATCAAAACTTGATCCTCGCTCACAATCCTATGATCTCAAAATATTAATACCAGTTAGGCACGGGAATTGTTTTGAAAGATCATTGAAAATTTAAGGCTCTTGAGGAAATGGAAAAGAGAAAGAACTTTAAGGCATAAGAAGAACAAGAATTTCTTAATAAATTAATCAATAAATGTATTCTTGATTAAGAAAAGTGTTTGATCTCATAGGTATTTATAGGAATCGTAGGGGTTGCCATTGGGACAAAATCATAACTGCCAAAAACAGTTATTGACAATTCGAAACGGTTTGGAAAGAAAATGGCGTAAACACCCATTCATTTGAAAATTCAAACAGAAAAATAAGTTCCAGAAACGGACATGGAAGATAACTGTACCAAACGTCTGTGGTCAAAAATTCCTTAAGGAGATGTCTATACCAGACATCTCTTTTGAGAGATAAAAACTGATATATTGAAAATTTCCTTAAGCTGACGTGTGGTACAGACGTTTGTACCAGACGTCTGCAGTTCAAAAATGTATTCAGGATACATCTACTGATACGTCTCTAAAATAGAAATAGAGAATGAATAATGGAAATTTTCTTCTATAGACGTCTGGTGATTCAAAATTTCTTAAGCAGACGTCTGGCAAAAAGGTCTGCAGTCTGACTTGTTTTGAATATCAGTTTTGAGCAGTTTGAATTCCAACGGATATGCTAGACGTCTCTTGATTAAAAAGGAGACGTCTGAAGAATAGAAATATGTTGGAAAATGATTTTTAACCTTGTGAGATCAACACTAGACTCAATAAAAAAACTTAAGACTATATTCTCTGACTTAGTTCTTCTTCGTTCTTCATTATCTTGAATTATTACTTGAGACATCTTTGTTTCTTGATAAAACTTGCATCATGTCCTTTGCTTGTGTCAAGTCTTCATGCCACATTAATGTTTTGAGCGCGGATCTTATTGAAAACAATCACTGCTTGATATTGAAATATTGTGCTAGATATACTCAAGATTAAGAATAAGAACTTGAAAACGTTATTAATAACATATGAATTCTTTAAATATAGTTTTGTTCTAAATAATCAAAACAGAAGATCATATGACACAAGTGTCAACAATCTCCCCTTTTCGATATTTAGCAAAACTTATTTAAATCATTCATGAGATATATATATATATATATATATATATATATATCAGTATTAAATACCCCTCAATTCATGCTCGGTTGAAAAAATCTTTAAACTCATATTACTGTCCCATACCACTAATACTATTTTTCAAGGAGTATCCATAAAGACGGGTGTATAACTCAAATTTTATCAATATTGTATGAAATTCATGAATATTTTATCTCCCCTTTTGAAAAATATCAAAAAGTTTAAAAACAATCAGAGCGAGGGGTAAAAATTTACATGTTTAGATAATTTAATCTTGAACTTTCATTTGAACAGAAGTATAAACATGAATAAAGCATAACAAATGAATAATTCAAGTATGAGATTAAGCATAAAGAACCACTTCCTAATAACAACTTAAAATGGCACAAGGTTCAAAATGGCATTCGTATAGAAAACTAAATATTAACTAATACAAAAGCAAATCGATAAACTCATGACTATTCTTTCGGATGTTGTTAGCCTTGGGAACTTCCAAATAGTGGTGAAGGATCAATCTGAAGTTTAGAATAGATAGGCCATGTGATAATCGAAACTCCTTGAAAGATGATCCAAATGCTCCGTAATTCTATCAAATTGCCTGGTAATTCAATCCATAATCCGGTTTTCCTAACCGCGATAATCGAAGTCTTGGGAAGGGATTGCTTGAGTAGGAGCATTAATGGGAATTTGTGGAGTACGGGAGGAGCTTGATGGGTGTGGAGTCGAGGAATCCAACTTCATCAAGTTTATGTTCCTTTCTCCAAAATAAGCACCGGGCTTTACTTTTTCCGTTAAATCCGATAAAACAACTTTGCGATATTCCAATAGTTTAATAATAGCTTTTCCATAGTATAAGTTCTCGTGTCCACTCAACAAATCCCACATGCTATGGATAAGGTAGAGAGGAAGACTGACTCGAATGCCCGTAAGAATACAATAGGTCATGAGTTTGTGGCATCCATAGAGTCTCTCTACTTCCGGACTTGGGGAAAACAGTATAGCCAAGGAGATTGCAAGAAACCGAGTACGATTAGTTAGGGTTTTGGCTTGTTGATTTGCATAAAGGTGTGGGTTATCTTGACCGTGCCGAATTATTGACGTCTTCTCCTTATCCATAATTTCAGAATACTCAAAGTCGCTCAAAGTGTTAAATATAAATATCAACACCTTCATTGGAAATATCTAATCCCGTGGCAAGGGTTCCGGGGGTAAAATTGAAGATGGAGTTGAAAACTTTGGTTTTGAGGTTGGTTGGGTCGGCATTATTGCCGGCGAGATTAGTATAGAATAATTTAATGGCCTTGTCATAGGTTAGACAATCAAATGTCAAGAAGGGAATCCAATCTTAAAATTGAAAGAGGTCTTAAAAACCAAATTCGCTCAAATCTGTAATCCATACTAAAGAACCACTGTGAACGGGTTTAGAGATTATAGATTCAAACTTCTTCTTGCATTCTTTGTCGAGGAAAAGATTGGTTTCTTGCGTTTCCTCGGTCTAGAGAGTCTATCTTCTTGAAGGATGACTCTAGTGCTTTGCCCATATACTTCTTTGGAGCCATGATGAGATTTGTGAAGAAAATTTAGGGAAATTTGAGTGAATTCTAGTGTTTTTGGAGTTGGAGGAATTTGAAGAAGAAGAGGAGCGAGAGAGAACGAGAGGAGATGCCCGGGGTTGGGGAAACTTAGAGGTTAAATTTTAGTTTTATAAGGGTTATGGGCGGATACAATTTGATAAGAGGAAATCGAACGATCACATTTAATCTGATCATTTCAAAATTGCCCGTGCAAACGTCTGGTACTAAGGACCATACGTCTGGAAATAATTTCCAGTGGCTAATTTTGAACTAGAGGCGTCTGGTTTCAAGGACCAGACGTCCCTGATGTTAATTTCCAAAGACATATTTGCACTGAAGACGTCTGCCGTATAAAAAGATTTTGGTCCAGACGTTTGCCACAGACGTCTGATGTACAGAAATTTGTTCCAAACGTCTTCCACAGATGTCTATGGTTTATTCAGGAAGTTAATTTATGGTTTTAAAAGAATTTTAGACAAAAAATAAAAACATTTTCATTCATTAAAAACACAAAACATTACAAAATGAAAATTGCAAGAAACCGAGTACGATTAGTTAGGGTTTTGGCTTGTTGATTTGCATAAAGGTGTGGGTTATCTTGACCGTGTCGAATTATTGACGTCTTCTCCTTATCCATAATTTCAGAATACTCAAAGTCGCTCAAAGTGTTAAATATAAATATCAACACCTTCATTGGAAATATCTAATCCCGTGGCAAGGGTTCCGGGGGTAAAATTAAAGATGGAGTTGAAAACTTTGGTTTTGAGGTTGGTTGGGTCGGCATTATTGCCGGTGAGATTAGTATAGAATAATTTAATGGCCTTGTCATAGGTTAGACAATCAAATGTCAAGAAGGGCATCCAATCTTAAAATTGAAAGAGGCCTTAAAAACCAAATTCGCTCAAATCTGTAATCCATACTAAAGAACCACTGTGAACGGGTTTAGAGATTATAGATTCAAACTTCTTCTTGCACTCTTTGTCGAGGAAAAGATTGGTTTCTTGCGTTTCCTCGGTCTAGAGAGTCTATCTTCTTGAAGGATGACTCTAGTGCTTTGCCCATATACTTCTTTGGAGCCATGATGAGATTTGTGAAGAAAATTTAGGGAAATTTGAGTGAATTCTAGTGTTTTTGGAGTTGGAGGAATTTGAAGAAGAAGAGGAGCGAGAGAGAACGAGAGGAGATGCCTGGGGTTGGGGAAACTTAGAGGTTAAATTTTAGTTTTATAAGGGTTATGGGCGGATACAATTTGATAAGAGGAAATCGAACGATCACATTTAATCTGATCATTTCAAAATTGCCCGTGCAAACGTCTGGTACTAAGGACCATACGTCTGGAAATAATTTCCAGTGGCTAATTTTGAACTAGAGGCGTCTGGTTTCAAGGACCAGACGTCCCTGATGTTAATTTCCAAAGACATATTTGCACTGAAGACGTCTGCCGTATAAAAAGATTTTGGTCCAGACGTTTGCCACAGACGTCTGATGTACAGAAATTTGTTCCAAACGTCTTCCACAGATGTCTATGGTTTATTCAGGAAGTTAATTTATGGTTTTAAAAGAATTTTAGACAAAAAATAAAAAAAAATTCATTCATTAAAAACACAAAACATTACAAAATGAAAATTGCAAGAAACCGAGTACGATTAGTTAGGGTTTTGGCTTGTTGATTTGCATAAAGGTGTGGGTTATCTTGACCGTGCCGAATTATTGACGTCTTCTCCTTATCCATAATTTCAGAATACTCAAAGTCGCTCAAAGTGTTAAATATAAATATCAACACCTTCATTGGAAATATCTAATCCCGTGGCAAGGGTTCCGGGGGTAAAATTAAAGATGGAGTTGAAAACTTTGGTTTTGAGGTTGGTTGGGTCGGCATTATTGCCGGCGAGATTAGTATAGAATAATTTAATGGCCTTGTCATAGGTTAGACAATCAAATGTCAAGAAGGGCATCCAATCTTAAAATTGAAAGAGGTCTTAAAAACCAAATTCGCTCAAATCTGTAATCCATACTAAAGAACCACTGTGAACGGGTTTAGAGATTATAGATTCAAACTTCTTCTTGCACTCTTTGTCGAGGAAAAGATTGGTTTCTTGCGTTTCCTCGGTCTAGAGAGTCTATCTTCTTGAAGGATGACTCTAGTGCTTTGCCCATATACTTCTTTGGAGCCATGATGAGATTTGTGAAGAAAATTTAGGGAAATTTGAGTGAATTCTAGTGTTTTTGGAGTTGGAGGAATTTGAAGAAGAAGAGGAGCGAGAGAGAACGAGAGGAGATGCCTGGGGTTGGGGAAACTTAGAGGTTAAATTTTAGTTTTATAAGGGTTATGGGCGGATACAATTTGATAAGAGGAAATCGAACGATCACATTTAATCTGATCATTTCAAAATTGCCCGTGCAAACGTCTGGTACTAAGGACCATACGTCTGGAAATAATTTCCAGTGGCTAATTTTGAACTAGAGGCGTCTAGTTTCAAGGACCAGACGTCCCTGATGTTAATTTCCAAAGACATATTTGCACTGAAGACGTCTGCCGTATAAAAAGATCTTGGTCCAGACGTTTGCCACAGACGTCTGATGTACAGAAATTTGTTCCAAACGTCTTCCACAGATGTCTATGGTTTATTCAGGAAGTTAATTTATGGTTTTAAAAGAATTTTAGACAAAAAATAAAAACATTTTCATTCATTAAAAACACAAAACATTACAAAATGAAAATTAAAACTACAGTACATAACAAACATTCATAAACACATTAAAAACAAACTAAAATCTAAACATATCCTAGTCTTCCTTCTAGAACTTTTCCATTACTTCGGTGCTCCGCTTCTCAATGATCATGTTATCTTCAGGATCGAAGAAGATCGCGGTATCATCCAAGAGGGTCTGCCTAAAGAGCAGAACCAATCCAACCACAGGAGTACGGTGTGGTGGAGTTAGGTTTGGTGGTGGAATGGGAGAGAGTGGAACGGAATCCTCATTTGGATCCTCACTGAAATGAGGACTTGAAGGTAAATGAGGACTTGAAGGTTCGAATTTCACTTTTTTTGAACTCTCGCCATTCTTGTAACATTTCAGAAAAATTTTAAATGTTATTTTAGAAATTTAAATACTGATAAAAAGGTTTTAATAGGATTATGGTATTTATTGGTAGAAAGTAATTATTTGTAAAAGGTTATTGGTAAAAGAGAGTGAGGAGTATATGTTAAATACCTTATATATACCCTCATGTGCATCATAACACCCTCACCATGTCATAGCAACACCTCCTCCTTGATCTACATTCATTTTCTACACCTCCTTCATCTTATAACTCTCATAATTCATATGCCCGTTTCATTTCCAAACTGAACAAATCATTTCTCCTCATTCCTCATGTTCCCTTATAAAAAAAGAACGAAAGAAAAGGAGAAGAAAGAGAGAGAAAATGATGGGAAAATTTCCACTAATAAAACATCACGTGCCCACACGTGAGCGTCTATATAAAGATTATAAGTGCTGGGTTTAAACAATTGATAGGCTGAAATAGAGCGTCACGTGTAAGCACGCGACGTCTATATACAAAATATATAGGCGCCATATTAAAACAAATGACAGGCCAGAAAGGCTCACGTGTCAGCACGCGATGCCCACTTTTAACCGTTGCACATACGCAAATGAGTTTAACTCTGTGGGGTCACGTGCTATACGTGAGTGGTCTCAAACGCCTTCTGAGCCGATAGAATTGAATTCTAAATAAAGGGATCAAAACCCTATTTGGAAAATATTTCCTTGAATATTTCTAAACAAGAAAGATTGCTCTCTGTAAAACAGAGCGCCGTTGGATCAAAAATCCAATAGTGATTAAAAATCACCAAGCTACAGATTAAGCTATGTATGGGAAAATATTTCCCCAATCTTGTTAAAAATAAGAAAAATATCTTAAACGCCTAAATCGAGCCTCATGTGCAGGCACATGAGCATCTATATACAAAGTATATAGGCGCCTTATTAAAACAAATAACCGGCCAGAGAAACTCACGTGTCAGCACGTGATGCCCTTTTTGGGCTGTTGCACATAAGCAAATGAGTTTAACTCTGTGGGGTCACGTGCTACACGTGAGTGGTCTTAAACGCCTTCTGAGCCGATAGAATTAAATTCTAAATAAAGGGATCAAAACCTGTTTACGGCCGAAAACAGAGACGAAACCGTGTAGGTCGTCTTTCCTGAATTTGGGGGCAGATACTATTTGGTTTTATCCGTCCACCTCTCCGAAGATGCCAAGTTGATTTATAGCACCGTATATCGGAGGTTTAGACGGATGCGGCCGTTGTAGAAGACTTCGTTAGATTCCCCCTCATTTGAGGGGTTTTTTGATTGTGGGGACGCTCTTCCCTGCAGGCGCAAGCCCCTGCAATTAATTACGCTACCGCATCGCGGTAACAACTTTCTCTTTCTCCAGATGGTCACTTCATGTCGTGTGTGTTTGTTTTGTTTTTGGTTGCCCGTGAATTGTATACGGAGACTAATTTATGTTGTCACCCGTAGGACGTGGATTAGTCCAAATCCGTATTTTCTTAGATTTGGGTTTTGGTTTGGGTTTAAGGATACGTTAGTCTCATTTGAGACTAAGATCAACTTAAACATTTGTTAAGAATACGTTAATCTAATTTTAGACTAAGATCAACTTAGCAATTTGTTAAGGACACGTTAATCTAATTTTAGACTAAGATCAACTTAACAGGATCATTTAGATCCAACGAAAAAGCATTTGGACTCTATTATTTTAGTTTAGGGACTTTGCGGTCCAGTTTAAAGACATCATGGTCTGTAAAGTTTAAGAACATCATAGTCCATGAGTTTAAGGACCCCACAGTCTATGGTAGTTTAAAGACATCATAGTCTGTAAAATTTAAGGACATCATAGTCCATGAGTTTAAGGACCCCACAGTCCATGGATCGTCTGGTTGACGGGACCCGTCACCTCTCTGAAAACGTTGAAGAATTACAACGACAAATATCAGAGGAGTGAAGAGATGTACCCTTGAACCGATATTGGTTGGGAGATCTGTAATCCAATTTGGGACTAAGATCAAAAATTTATGAGCATATGGGCTCAATTAATTTGAAGTAGGGTTCTGTGGCCACTTTTGGCTCGGCTCATTTAGTAAAAATGTTAAACATTTAACAATGATGAGCATTGGTTTTGGTTCTGACGGCCTTTTTGTCTTTTATTGAGTACTGAGCACTTATCATAGCTCCGGAGCTTTATTGTTTAAAAAACAGTTTATGTTCTCTTAGCGCCCACGTGAGGAGCAAGTGGTGCGCTTGGCGTTGTGTGCCAGTTAATGAGCACAGAGCGTGTAAATCCCTGTTCCCATCTCAATAAAAGTTATCTATTTTTCCTAATTCCCCGAGTTTTTCCTTTCATTTTCCGTCGTACTTTTGTAGGTGATTGGTTGCTTAAGATTAGTATTGGGAATTTTCCAACTAAAAATCAAAACCCAAAATTTAAAACCAAATATAATAATTTCCTCATTTAAATCTCTTCAGCCCAAAGAGAAGTTAGATTAAATCAAAACAACTCCTTCCCAGCATCCAAAATCAGCCCAAAACGATTAAATCAATCCACTATTTTCCCTGCCGGCCCACCCTAATTTTTCCCCTACAAAATAAATCAATTTTCCTATTTAAAATTTAAAACCCAACCCTGAGCCGGCCCGTTCCCCTCCTCAGCCCACGAGAAAATTAAAAGGGAATTTAATTAATTATACCCAGGCCCAGCCCGTCTACTCCCAAACCCACGCCCGCTTTAACCAACCCGACCCGCCTTCTAACCTCTCTTCCCCAACGTCTCTCTCTCTTTTCCCGCTCACTTCTTTCTCTCGATCCACTTCTCGCGCCGACGATCGCGGCCACGTCGCCTTGCCGTTTCCCCACGACCCGTGACCGCGACAACAACTCCCACGAGCTCCTCAACCTCACCTCGTCTCAAACTCCCTTCCCCCACCTCACTCTCGTTCTCGGTTCTTCTCTCCTCTCAAAGAAAAAAAAAAGAAAGCTACATCTCTACGCCTCGCCGCCCCTCCGACGGCGACGACTGCGCCTTTTCCCCCTCTTTCCCTACCTCCTCCTCCACCAACAGAGCCCTTCACTACTCCACTCCATCAACCGAGCGCCGCCACCAAGAACCCCTGCACACCCAACCCACCGCACCCGAGCTCGGTCACCCTGCACCCTCACGCCGGTGATCTCTCCATCACATCATCGACATCTACACCCTCTTCTCCTCAGCATCATCACCTTCACGACCAGCCCAAGCCCGACTACCCTCTCTCTCTCCAAAGCCACAAAACCCACAACACATCCACGCACCCCCACTGTTTCCCATCGCTGGAGCGCCGCCGCCGACCGTCGTCGACCCCAGCGCACTTGCAGAGAACCACTGAGCACCCCCTCCGCTTCCAGCAAGCACAAGACGTCTCCGGGCAACTCCGACGTAGCACCCGAGTCGCGAGCCGAGGCAGTGAAACCAAACCGCGCCGTTCGTCGCGCGCTCGTGACGTTACCGCTGTCGGGCATCAACCAAAACATTTCCAGGCAAGTATTTTACTTGCTACATGCTAATCTATTCGTGTTACAAACTCAAATCGTATAAATTACAAATTTACAATTTCCGATAAATTATACGACATACCTGTTCGATGCATGCTCCCAATGAAAATGTTCATCTAATTTGACGGAATTGGATTTCCTATGCTGACCCGTATGATAATGAATACCTTGTATAACTTTCACTGGAAAATATGACTGTTAATGACTAAAACGAATACCCCCAAATACACCCGTGAAAACTGGAAATTCCCCGCATCTGAAAATTGTTAAAATCACCATAAATTATATACATATTGAAATGATGTGTTCGAGGGCTCAAATCGAAGCTGACTCAACGAACTGTAACTCTGTTCAAGTTTCTAATGGTTTCTGTACTGAAATTATGACTATATTTGGATCGGAGTACGGCTCTGGACTGCAGTTCAGAGTGACTCTGGTTACTGTTTACTGTTCCGTAATGCGTGCCACCTTGTTTCCTGAACTCGTATGTTGCGGAACTCTGCAGTTGATTAAATGTGAATCTGTTATCTAAATAACACAAGTGGTTTCATTCTGTTTCATCGTCGTTTGCTATTTAATTTGTAAATTAAAAGAGCAGGACGTGTAACAGTCCAAAACAGAATCAGAATTGACATACTAGTATTGAACAGTGTATAACTTTTGACGTACAGACGCGATTGAGAATCCGTCTATTACTTTGAACACCCTATTGAAAACCCTATGTTTTATTCAACTGTAGCATCGCTAAATTCTGAACCCAACTGGGTGAAATTCGTGTCGCGAAACAGACGTTCAGTTCAGAAACTGAATTTCCTGCAGCAAGCACTTAAAATGAAACGGCTGAAACTTGAATACCGGAAACCCGATCAAACTGAAACTAATTTTGATGAACTGATGACAGAGTGTGCTTATTATCGTATTTGTATCATTTCATTGAATTCCGAACATATGAATTTATGCAATTTTTGTAAGTGGATGACGTGCATATTGGTTCATAACATACATGGCTTGTTAATGTCATACATACACATATCTTACCCCATTTGCCATATACATAGTGTTAGTGCGTGTTAGTGTTCAGTGGATATTGCATTATCGTGCGTGAATGATATTGGTTTGGGAGTGTCGAGTACACCAATGGAAAGTGAATGATTCGTGGCAGTGATTGATACAGTGAACAGTGATAAAACCGTGCCATTGGTATACTTGTATACGACTAAATCAAAATCATAAATAGTGTAAACCTAGGAAAAAAGGGGAAATCGAAGTGGAAAGAGAATCGTATTTAGCGGGACTGTGTTTTAGAGGATGATCATTCGAGCAGTGATATATATATTAGGTAGGATCTAGCGATCCGGCTGACAGGGTTATGTCCCGGGCATGTGGGCCGTTGTCTCGGATATGTACGAGACTCCTGTTAAACATGATCCTCCTTTCCACTATACGATTTCAAACATGACCTAGAGACTGATAGGGACACGGATCATACTTTGCACCATATAGTGACATAGTGGTTACACGCATTGTACTTTCACTGTTATCACCGTAATTACTTGTTTCATATCATTATTATATAAATTGCTATTACGTCGCTCTGACGAACTGAGTATGCATGCTCAGATCCCGTGGAAGAACCAGCGCAGGAGACGGATTTATCATTCGAGCTGACGGAGATCTAGTCTGGAGTGCTTTTCTTTCTTTTCTGGTTTCCATAAAGAGATCGTGTAATTGAATTTGGTTAGTAACTCTTCTTGTTTATTTGTAATTTGTGAACAATGGATCTTAATGTAATAATTTAGTGATGTAATTCCTTTACTGCTGTGCTTTGTTTACTGATGACCATGTAATGCTAGAAACCGAAGTATGACTACGGCGGGATTATTCCTTGACCGTAGGAGCATGGCTGGCCTAGTCATTCCTCGTTTTCCGTATTTTGGGAAGCGGGGCGTGACTAAATTATTATAGCAGGGCGTGACAGAGCGCTTCTGTTTAGGTAGCGCACACGTGAGGAGCACGTGGCGCGATTGGCGTTGTGCGCCAGTTAATGAGCGCAGTGCGCTTCTGTTTAGATAGCGCACACGTGAGGAGCACGTGGCGCGCTTGGCATTGTGTGCCAGTTAATGAGCTCAGAGCACTTCTGTTTAGGTAGCGCACACGTGAGGAGCATGTGGCGCGCTTGGCGCTGAGCGCCAGTCAATGAGCACAGAGCGCTTCTGTTAAAGTGGAGCACACATGAAGAGCACGCGGTGCGCTTGGCGCTGTGCGCCAGACTTGGAGCGCTGAAGTCTTCTGTGAAATATCGCACACGTGAGGAGCACGTGGCGTGCTTTGCGCTGTGTACCAGACTTTGGAGCGCAGAGCGCTTCTTATGAGTTTGGAGCGCTAAGGCTTTGCAGCGCTGTGTGCTGGATTTGGAGCGCTGAAGCACTTCTTTTAATTAGAGCGCTAAGGCTCTTTTTAGGCAGATTTGCGCTCTGAGAATTAAATTTTCTCATATAAGAGACTTTGTCTCATGGATCTAAGAACAAATTTCTTATTTTATAGGAGATATTTCAATCTCTTATGTTTTTTATGAAAGTCTTTGCCTTTACAGATCTGTGATCCTAAGAGAATTGAATTATTCCCCTCCCCTTTTTATAATGAGATGTTATGATCTCTTTTGTGAAAGACAATTTTTCTTAAAGATCTATGATCTGGCCAAAGAATTAAAGTTCTTTTCTAATGAGATGTTATGATCTCTTTATTTTACCTTGAAGAAATTCTTCTTCTGCTGAGAGCTTGCTCTTCTCTATGAACTTTCTCAAAGTTTGTGGGGGATTCCTCTATATGAGACTTGAAGTCTTGGGTCCTTTATATAGTGAAGGCTGATTTGTTGAATCGGTTGAGAAGATCTTTTCTCTAATTGATTTGGGGATTTTCCCACCGTTGGATCTTTAATCCTAGGGCTTCTGTTTTACAGAAGGCAATCTTCTTGTTTTTAACAAGATTGGGAAATCTTTTCCCATACAGAATTTATTCTGTATTTTAGTAATTTTTAATCACCATTGGATCATTGATCCAACGGTGCCCTGATTTTCAAAGCAGAATCTTTCCTATTTGGAAAGATTGTGAGGAATGTTTCCTTAACTGAATTTTATTCTGCTCAATTGATGATTTTTAATCATGTTCGTTGGATCTTTGATCCAAGGACCGAGAACATTTTGTTCTATTGCTAGCGCTCACGTGCTTTGCACGCGGTGCGCTGCTTAGAGTGCAGCGCTCTTAGCGCTAGCGCTTACGTGCTTTGCACGTGGTGCGCTGCTTAGAGTGCATCGCTCTTAGCACTAGCGCTTACGTGCTTTGCACGTGATGCGCTGCTTAGAATGCAACGCTCCTAGCGCTAGCGTTTATGCGTTTTGCACGTGATGCGCTGCTTAGAGTGCAACGCTCTTAGCGCTATCGCTCATGTGCTTTGCACATGAGCGCTGCTTCAGAGTCTTTGACTCTCAGCGCTGGCGCTGCTATGAAGCGCTGCTTCATTTCAAATTTCAAAATTTGAATAGAGCTTTGCTCTGATTAGGGAAACAAATGCCTCCCACCGTTGCGCTCACGTAGCCTACACGTAAGTGCAGCGGTGGCAGCATCTCTGCTATTGGATCAACTCAGAAGTTGAAATGGCTCTCTATGCCTATAAATAGGACCCTTGGCCCTTGAGATGACCTCTGTTCATCTCCTTCCTTGTTTTTCTGAGAATTAATTCTCTTTTAGAGCATAGCTCTCTGTTTTAAGAACTCTCTTAGAGACAGAACTCTGTCAAATTTTTAGGTAAAAGATCAAATCTTTTGAAGAGATTATTTTATAATCTAGGGTTTCACCTATTAGCAGAGCTTTGCTCTCCTTAGATCATAGATCTAAAAATATATTTTTAGAGTTTTACCCATTAACAGAGCTATGCTCATCTCCAAGATATAATCTTTTTAGGGTGATTTTAACCCATGAACTGGAATATTGTTCATGAAGAACTTAAGGGTTTATTCACAGATCTTGAAGATCTTAGAGTTTTTACTCTGTAGAACCTTTGCTTTTTAGGGTTTCTTGATGGATTGTTTCATCTTCCTTACAGAGCATTGCTCTTTAGAAATTTTGGGGGGAATTTTATTCCCCTCGTGATTAATTATGATAGATGTCTGTCTGCTGCAGAGCACTGCTCTCAATGGGAGATTTACTCCTTGGCCCGAGGGGCCCTCATTAAATGAGAACCCTTTGAGGATTTCCTCATTTAATGACAGTCTCATCAAATGATGAGATTGTTTTATTAATAATGAGAATCATCTAGATTGTGTGGATCCCCTTTGGCCCCTTTTTACTGCATTGCAGTGTGGTACGGATTTAAAGTACCAAGTACCGAACTTGACTTGTAGCATTGACGGCTAACTTTGTTCTCTTTCGCACAGGTGCCATGTCTTTCGATACTTCGTTTCCCTTTGTCCGTTTAGAAAGCGGGTTCCCTGCAGCGCCAGTAGACCGAGAAGTTTTCGCACTGATCAAGGATCACGACCCAGAGCGAAAGAATCTCCATTTATGGGGAACATGGTACAACCAGATCATCATGGGTCGGCGCAGCTTCTCTTGCGCAACACCTTCAGAACCTATTTCGGCGATTCATTATGCTGACGTACCCCCGGTGAACTATGCCGTGGAGGTGGTTAATTCGACTTCAGAGGGTTTCCTTGAGCCCTTTATGGCTGCAATACCTGTACAACCGCCGATGGATTTGGACATTCTAGGGCGGCGTATATACCAGAGTGAGTGGCGCCCTTGGGGACAACCATACAACATAGGCTTGACTCCCTGTCACTCAGCTGGATATCTGCAGTGGGCCCGATACATCTTATCGGCAAAGAAGTCAGAGCTGCTGAGGCTCGGGTTGTACCCTGCGATCTATGCTTCTCTGATCCAGTATTCCACACCTCCAGCATGGTGGGTCAAAGCCTTTTTGGAACAATGGAACGTTCCAACTCACACCTTCTTTATGCTAGATCGGGAAGTTCCCATCTATTTGGAGGAGTTTGCAGATATCTCCGGCTTGCCTGTCAGAGGGGAGCATTATGAGGAGATCTTGCCCCCTGACGAGTATATTTTCGCTACCCGACTGGTGATGACGGGTCTAACCCCAGAGAATGCTATTCAGCACCGATTCTCTAGCTTGATCAAGGTGTTAAACATTTACGAGGGCCTATTTCTTGAATCTGGAAGCCATGGGGTTAGTTTTGCGGACTTCATCGCCCGTTTTCTCCGCCCAGAAACTTTATCACAACAAGGTGAAAGGTTTGCCAAACTTGATGATCCTTTCGATTTTGGCTTGGATAGCCGGCCGATGACGGAAGCCGATCAAAAGAGTTTCTTCCTTCCAAACGTCGCGGTCGTCCCCTTTTCAGAAATCGCCGCTCAGGATATCGATGAGGAAGCGTTCTTTCTAGGGTTCCTTGGTTTGTGGTTAAGCGGGTTCACGCTTCCCATGCACCCTCGCTACATGAGACCGTCTGTCTTCTACCCAGCTCATCGGATGGTTGAAGGGAGACAGGTTGCTATTGGGATTGCCGGGCTGGCTCATTTGTATCATGGCCGTAGCTTGGCGGCGGACACTACTCAACCGGGGGTGCAGCCCGTGAACTTCCTGATGTATTATTTTACTTCATAGCTCGAGCTGCATGTGCTCGGTGCTTTTGGAATGCACAAGTGGCCCCATTTCTATGAAACTTGCAATTTTCCACGGCTCATGCGGCTGGTCGATGCTTCCACTGTGGAGCCAAGTCAGCAAGAGGCTCGGGGTATGATTCTTCGCCCACATACAGTCGGGGACGGCATGACCTTTGTTGATAAGGTCATGACCATCGGTAAGGAATCCGCTAAGACGGTGCAGCTGCTGCGGAACACCTTTAAGGATGGAGCTTCTACCCTGAAAGCTCGGGAAATTCTCCATTTGTACTCGATTAGGCCGGGCTACTTGGTGTTCAGGCAGAACGACTCGGCTTTGTTCATGAGATATAACCCCTACCGTTTTGCCCAGCAATCAAGTTATAATCAGGGCGTCCCGCTCGAGGAATTCTTGGCAGAACCGGGTTATCCTGAAAAGGGCATCCGGAGTACTTTGCACCACTTCATACGCCTAAACACGGGGTCCAATTTCTTCATCAGTGAGCCGAGTTGTGTTCCGAAAGCCCTGAACGTATACGTGGCATGGTATCAACACGCGATGGGTGCTGTTATCAAGGAGGAGAAGCGACCGTTGCTTGATCGCAAGGGTGCAGCCCCGGCTGGTAATCCGACCGTTCCCCTAAAGCAGCGGATCATCGTTCATCCTCTCTTGAGAGAGGCTGCTACGATTGTGGTCCCAAATCTGAGCTTCCCCTTCCTCGTGCTCCCGTGACAGCGGTGGCTATGGCGTCTCCCGAGTCCGGCGTGGGTTCGGAGATCGAGACTCGTCGTCCAAAGGTGCCCACCAAGTATAAGCTTGTGCCAGTGGCTACCGGCACTCGCTCGCAGAAGAGAAACAAGTCAATACTCTCTGCAGACGTTGTATTCGGCCAGGAGCCTCATGCTCCTTACAGCGAGGACATAAGTGAATACAGGACCAATGAAGGCTTATTCATGGCGCTGGATGATACCGACCTCGAGGCTGCTATTGCAGCTTCCGAGCGATTAGCTAGCAACAAAGCGGGACTGATCACCCTTGCACAGTCAGGTAGACTTCAGTTGTATCTTTTCGCTGTTATGTTTTTATATTATCATGCTTTGACTGATACTTCTTCTTCAACAGGCATCTCACTGAAGAGGCTCTCGCGGCTTCTCTCAAGACTTTTGAAGAGGAGGAAAGGCTTCGTGCTTCCTTGGGCATTGGTACATTTCGGCTCACTGTGCCTTTATTCCCGTTTTTATGGGTAAACTAACTCTTCTTTTTCATCTTATTGCAGGGACTACCTCGACTCAGGTTATCCCGAGAGCAGTGCTAATTCTGCAAGGCGGTGCTGCAACGCTTCCAGGATCGACTGCCGAAGTCCCAGTTCCCTCAGTATCGCCAAAAGAAGCTTCGCTCAAATAGCCGATGACGGACGCTGTAGAGGCTCCAGAGGCAGAACTTGGTTCGGACGATGACATCTCCTTGACGGAGGCCTTGAGGAGGTCACTTCTTACTGCCAAGGCCGATAAGAAGCATAGAAAGCACGCAGCTAAAGAACATGATGCCGTTTTGGCTATAGGTACATGCTCAAGCGCTATTCCATCCATCACTATTTCCTCCGAAGATGCTCCAGCTGCCCTGTCTACCGTTCATAGACAGGTTTTGCGTGCGGCTCGGGAGGCAATCAAAAAGCCGCCTAAAGGTAACATAATACTGGGTCTTCTTATTAGAATTTGATCTTCAAATTCTCATATATTGTATCCGGTAGGGCTAAGTCTTGGTGACGAGGCAGCAGGTGAGATGACGGCAATCACCGATCCTGAAGTGGCCACTCTTTCTCAAGAATCTGGGACTGCCCCAATTGCTACTCTTTCCCCTTGCGGTTCCCTGCCATCGCCCGGCATTGCGAGTGTTACGACGGCTCTCGTAGAATCGGGGGATGAAGTCACCGGTGCCGAAACCGTCCCCCAAAATGAGACCGAAGAAGTCGTGACGCTTGGTGATGCTTCCGTCGCAGTTTTGGCTGATGACCAGTTTGGTAGGTCTCAGATCGCTGCATTCTTTTCGTTTTGCAATCCCTTTGGGTCCCTTCTGATGACATTTTGTTTATTTCGAATGTAGGTGTGGTGAGCGCAGAGGTTGTACCATCTGAAGAAGCATCACCAGCTGCCGCTCTGACGGTCGCTGTCCCTTCGTCTCCTCTTATATCCTCTCAAATGCTGGAAGGAATGGGTTTGCGATTAATTTAGATCGGGGACAGCATCTTTCGTGTACTGACCATATATCGTCGTAATCTTGCATGAGTTCTCTTTGATCATCTGTATCAAGTTTTGAACCCACACTTCTCTTTCCAGTCGGAAATCGCTTTGCCTACTGGTGCCGGTGAGTATCTTCTCTAACTGATGTCTTTTCTTTTCTTTAATGGGCGACCCTGCCGTTGTTAACTTTAAGTTGAGTACAACGCTACAAATTGAAGGAGGAGACAAGAGAATCGGTGCGCCACCAGTACTCCCAGCTCTGCCACCTGCCGTAGCCGGTATAGCAGCCTTCATCGCTTTTGCATCTTCTTTATCTCTTAAGCCGATATCTGACTATGATTTGTTTTGCAGCAACCACACCGACTCCATCTCCCTTTGAGTTTCAGATTCCTATGCCGGCAGGGCCCTTTTCCAGACGTCCATCTTCCAAGGGTGTTGTGACCAGCCTGTGTATGTTAAGTGAGTACATCGAGGAGCTTGACGCGGAGGTCCCTGCATTTGCTGTAGATTTTGCTGCCGAGGTTAATCCCATGTTTGCGACGCTCGTGACTTCCATAGCAAAGGCATCGTTGAGTCTTGGGTTAATCATTGCAGAAAGATTGAGGCCTGCCTGCATGAGCTTGAGCTCAAGCGTCTGGCTCCCGAGGTTTTGGCTCTGAACTCTCAGCGGGCTGCATGGGTTGAACGGAGCGCTCCCTTCCTCCGCCATTTTGAACAAGAAGCGACCTTAATGTGGAAGGAACGTGAGGAAGCTTCACGTGAATCCTCCCGGTTGCGCGCCCAGGTTGAAGCAAACACTGCGCAACCGAGAGTCGTCTTCGACAATTTACAACGATGCATTTTGGACGGGGTAGCGCTAAGGCAGAAACTCGACTTCTTAGAGTGGGTTACGCAGAATCGCGAAGTTGCTCAACGGGAGATCGACGAGAAACTTTCATCCTGCTTACAGTAACGGGTTCGAGTCGAAACGGAGCTAGTCGCGGCAGCTGATCGTGAAAAGGAGTTGAGAGGAGTGCACGAGCAGCTGGCTGATTTACTGAAAACGCCTCCTTCTTAGTAGCTGTCTTTGTATTGATTGTACATTTGTAACTCATGAATAACATGTATTCATTTCATTTTTTTTATTCCATTCATTTTCGTATGATGTAGCCTGTATCCAATTGAATTCATGAATAAAGGACACATTTCTTTTCTATCCTGTGCTATCACCTTCTCTTCTTTGCTGTGTTGTTGTCATGTGACTTTAGCAAATGTAACTTGTGGACGATAGATAACAGTTCATCTTGAACTCTTTGTAGGGCGGCAATAGGTTAGGAAACAGGGTTAGGATATGTTGCTTAAGACTTTTCAACTTTATGAGCCGTGGGGTTCTCATAAAGATTTTTTTCCCTACGAGTCGAAAGGATCTTGCAGGTGTATTTTCTCCTTAAGAATCATGAGGATTCCTAAGTGTGTTTTTCTCTTGAGAGTCGTAAAGATCTTCTAAGAGAATTTTTCCCGCTTACAAGTCGAGAGAACTCGTAAGTGGTTGTTTCCCTCCTTGTCGATGTTCGGCTTCGGAGAGTGTGGCCCGTGAATAGTATGCAAGCGCCTATCTTAGACTAACTTTGTCACGACCCAGAGTTTGGCCCGTGACCGGCACCTAACCACGCAACGTCTACAGGCGTAACACGACTAAGTGAACCGAAAACCCAGAAATCAAACCCATAACAGTATAGAGTGTTTTAAGTTTTAAAAGAACACATTTAATTCAAGTTAAAAGATCCAAGTAAACAATATACGACGCCGCAGCGAAGATCAAGAGAAACAAGTGAGAACATCACAGATAGAATAAAACTGCATAAGAAAAGTCGGCTCACAATGAGCTCGACACCAGAATACCAATAATATACATCATCGTCCTTACACAGTCTCTAAGTCAATACATACATGGTAGATGGAGAATACTAGATACAACAATATACATAACTGAAAGATAAACAGATACCGCACAAAACCCACCTATCAGAAAGAGTGCCGGTACACCAACTATGGGGGTATCTGTGTCAAAAGATGCAAAACGCAGCCTGCCGCGACTACTCCGAAGGCTACCTGCAACCACTGTGGCACAACGGGGGTGAGTTGCCAACTCATGAATAGAAATAACATATAAAGGTAATCGCGAGCATGCACATACTGCGCTACTCTAACATATGCCAGCAGATGATATCAATGCGAGGTAAGAAGTATGTATAATAATCATGCAAGTCCTCTATCAGGTGATATAACTACAGGATGAGATGTAGTGATGAATGCTGAGCATGGGAATATAACATCTACACGAAATGTCGAGGTGGACTAAGTATATATGTATGCACTGCGAATCCCAACAACCCAGAAGCCGGTACTCCATCGGCCCTCAAATCCTGTACATCCCTGAGAATCACGAGTGCCCAACATCGGCACCCAAATAACATAAATACTCATGTCTAGCATCGACACGCAAATCCTCCTCTATCGGGCATCCGTCAGTCCGGGTCAGCCCTCTCTCAATATATCGGGAATCCGTCAATCCGGATCATCCCTCTCTCAATATATCGGGCATCCGTCAGTCCGGGTCAGCCCTCTCTCAATATATCGGGCATCCGTCAGTCCGGGTCAGCCCTCTCTCAATATATCGGGCATCCGTCAGTCCGGGTCAGCCCTCTCTCAATATAACGGGAATCCATCAGTCCGGATCATCCCTCTCTCAATATATCGGGAATCCGTCAGTCCGGGTCATCCCTCTCTCAATATAAGCCACTCTAGCACCGAGAAAACACAGGGTAGCGCCCCAAAATATCATATCAAGGGAATCGGGTTTTTAAATGATTACATATTTGAAAAGGCCACGGTTCCAAAATCCAGAAATCACATGTAATCCCAACCAATATGCAAGTAAATGTGATGTGATATGTGCATCAAGTATGAATATCATGTCAAGTCACATAAGAGATGAGCAATACCATAATGATCCGATGTGATATATGCATCAAGTATGAATATCATGTCAGGGTAGTGCTCGTGCAACATGAACTGTCAGTAAGGGTGCGGTGTTCTATCAATTCTAGTTTATATACATATAGCAGGGAATGCAGTATGCACTAAATAGTAGCCATGAACAGTCAATGTATGTAAATGTAGCTATAAGGTCCTATCAGCCCTGACGTAGAACGCTATGCGGGCGATATCGCCGTAGATGTTAAATCTACTCACCGTAATCTCTCGCTAGGTATAGCCAATAACTTGTTTCCCCTTCTGCGCGGCGTCCTCCGTACTCGCCTGCGAACCTAGAATTTCACAATACATCATATATAAGCTTGAAGTCACACAAACACGACATTAAGGCCGAACTAGTAACTCGTGTCGTGAACCAAGCGCGCGTGTGCGCGATACGCTAAAACGTGTGATTACGCGCTTGAAGTCACTCCGACGCGTCGCGATACGCAGAAACCCAAAACCCATACACACGTATCATGCGTGTCGTGAAGGATTAAAAAAAACAGGAAAATAGGTAATCACCTCCAGATTTTGATACAGAAATGATACTGTAAAACTATATATACCAAAATAACCCTCATAGCAGCAGACACCAACACCCCAAACCCCAACCCAAAACACCCCCATCTGGCCGCAAATTGCGGCCAGAATGAATATTCCGGCGGCCTCACTTGGGAATTGGGCTCCCAGGTTTGGTGTGTGCACTCTATACCCCCCATACATGCTACAGTAACATCTAGTTTCACTCTGAAATATCTCGGGTAGCAGCAGATCCTACAGAGCCTTATTTCTAGTTAAAATCCACACTTTTGCTCTAAAATCAAACTTTAGGGTATTTTTCTGAAATCTGAAACAAACCTAAGTCTAAACCCACACTAATAACTCATTAACAAGCTAATCAAGCCACAACAACATAAACTTTAACATATTACCACTAAATCCCTTCAATAGCACTAAAATTGCACAAAAAGGTGATATTTTGAAACTAAACATGGAAGTTATGGAAAAGAGGTTAAGACATGAATTTATACTTCCTAAAGACCTTATACAACACCAAAAGTCCAGCTCCCCGCTCAGGTGTGCAGATTAGCCTCCAAACACCTCAAAACTCATTTTTCCTTAGGTTTTGTGAAGGAAAATGTATTGATTTGTGTAGGGTTTTGTTTGGGGATCAAAGGGAATGAAGAGAAGAAGAAGAGGTGAAGAAAATGAGAGGGTTTTTCTGCTGGAGCTGCAGAAATTCTGAAGTGGGGAGAGGAGAGAGAGAGAAGGGAAGAAAATAGTCTCAAGGTCAACTTTCACCTAACCACCATGCCTCATTGTTTAATAGGATTTGAAATTATAAAAAGGGTTTTGTTTTGATTAAAGGGTGGGGAAATAAGTTAGCAACCATGCAACACAAGAATGGTTAACATGCTACCAAAACCCTAAGTCCCAAAAACTAAGTGTGCAAGTGTACACTACACTACAAAAGAAAATTTTCCAATTTGCTAACACGACTAAATAACTAATTATCGTGAAAAACATTCTAACGGAAATTCAAAGTGTTACAAACTTGCAGGGCCCCAGTGCTTAAGAAACAGTTTTTTTACTGCTTAAGGGTTTTCTCTACGAGTCGAGAAGAATCGAGAAGTTCTCGCAAGTACACAAATTTCCTCAAGAGTCGAGGCGAATCGAGAAGTTCTCACAAGAATGTCCTAACGTCACAGTTAACCGCTGCTCTTTACGACAAAGGTCCGTTAGGGTCTGTGGTACTAGGGTTTTGTCCATTGTACCGTCGCGTCGGCTGATGTATTTGTAACAACTGGGAATATATTAGTAACTAATTATATTTTAATAAGTGATTTTTTTTAAATAAAAGTTTACCAAATTGACTTCAAATATTTTATCAAAATTAATAAACATTTTTCTAGAATTTTCCTAAGCTTGCACAAACATGTGCATGTAACCTAGGATTAAAATTGGGTTAGACCATGTTTAGGCAACCATGGTGGTCTAACCCTTTTTGTTAAGCTAATTAGTTTTAAATTAAGAATTTGGTTTTCTAAAAATAAAAAGGGATTAAAATTTCTTTTAGTTGGGGAGAGAGAGGGCATGATGGGTGTCATGTTAGCATTTGATAGAGAGAGAGAATGGTGGCTTAAGGAAGTGTCACACCCATTTCACTTCAACACTTTTTGCTTATCTTTCAAACTCTCTCACTCACATCCCTCACATCTCTCACACACACGATCATTACTCACACAACACTACAACTTCAGCCTCACAACAGCCACAAAATTCAGCAGCTGCACAAGCAACAGCAACAAACACAACAACAACAAGAGAAGTAGCAAGCAGCAGCATCAGCTGAAACAACAGCTTCAGCCATTAACAGCAGCAGCAACAGTTCAGGCAACAGCAGCAGCAGCTCCAGGCAGCAACAGCAGCACTCCAACAGCTCCATCCCCTCTTCTTCTTCTCCTTCTCCTTCTCTTTGTTTGTAAGGTTCCTAGTGGGGTATAACTTCTAAACTCCTTCCTTGTTTGCTTAGTTGTGTAGAAATAGCTTCGATTAGCGATAATTATACGTTTTTGTGCTTGTTTGGGTGATATGTGTGAAGTTTTGTTTAAGTGATGTTAGTGTTGGGTTGACTAGCCTAAGTAAGTGTTGTTAGGGCCAAGTTAACCTAGGAAAACCCCAGATTACACTAAAATACCCTCAGTTTTAAAATTGTGCAAAACTTGACGTTTTTGAGCAAAACTTAGCTTTTTGGGATCTGCTGTTACCCCTGTAAGTTCAGAATGAAATTAAGTGGACCATAGCCTACTGGTAACACCCTGACCCCACCACCAGAGCCCGACCCCACCACTCCAACCCACGGCCGCCGGAAAATTCATTCTGGCCACAAATTGCGGCAAGACCAGGGAGTTAGGAGCTAGGGTTTTTGGTACAGGTGTCTGATACATTTTTTAGGTCTATGGTATATATAGTTTTGTAATATTCTAACCTGGGTAAAATCTGGGACAGTATGTCGTTTTCTGGTATTTTTAGTTTGCGCGATACGCGCGATACGCGAGTGGATTCTGTGATTCAGCGTATCGCGGCGTATCGGGTTGAGTTTTAGAAACACACACGTTCCAGCGTATCGCGCGCACGCGCGTTAATTCACGACGCGAGTTTCTCATTTCGTTTCGATATCGCGTTTTACGAGATTTTGATATATTGGGATTCTTGTATAAATTCCAGGTTCGTAGGCGGGTACGTCAGACGCCGCCAGGAAAGGGAAGCAGGTGGTCGGCTATACTTAGCATGCGACCAGGTGAGTAGATTTAACATCTACGGAGAAATTGCCCGTATGGCGTTAAGCGTCAGGGCGTGATAGGATGTTAGTTTTATGTGTTCATGTAGACATACTAGAGTAGCATACCTCCTTATATATATAGATATACTGATAGTATAGAACACTGCACTGTCACTAACGGTCCAAGTTGTACGAGCATGATTTATATGCTACACTCACACCGTTAGTGATTGCCATGACACTCACCTTATAGGATTGCTATAAACCTCATATTTGATTCTGCTTATTTGACGTTGTCATGATTTGCCGCATACTATCATATGGATATTCATACCATGCACACTGTATATGCACTTTTGTGAGTACCTTCATTGATATATCACTACTTGGGCACATATGCATCATATATCTACAATAGTGCATATGTACATTACTATATTCACTTTGTATACTTATCCATTCGCACACCCATACCTATACACATATTCATATGCTACATACATGGATGATATTGACTTGATTTAAAACTAAGGGACCGCAAGCGATATTTTCAAAACTAGATCTTTCAAAAGAGCAGTTTTCCCTTTCTTTTACTCTTAGCGTCATACGACACATTTCATGGATTACGCATTGTATTTGATTTATGTGATTTCTAGATTTGGGAACCGGAGTACTATTTTAAGAGAATACGCATTGTTTAAAACCCGGTTTCCCTTGAGATGATATTTTAGTGCGTCCACCATAAGTTTTCTCGGTTCCAGAGGGCTTGTGTGAGTATACCCGATTCGAGGAGAGGTAGGCACCGATTGCGGGTACATGGTGGACCCGGTACGGTATCCCGAGATGAGAAGACTCGTATTGTTAGACGGTGAGCCCGGCGGAGGGACTACTACCTACCGGTGATTGGTTAGATCTGGCGATTATCCGGAGGATACCGACCAGAGTCGATAGATGGATACAGGACGATGCGTACTACCGGGGGCTGAGGGCCGATTCCGCAGACGGAGCTTGTGGGCAGATCCGATGGACGGACGCCCCATACTGGAGGATTTGCGTGTCGATGCTGGACACGGCTGATTTTATGAGATTTGGGTGCCGATGTTGGGCACTCACGATTGTATGAGATTCACAGGATTTAAGGGCCGATGTGGATGATGGCACCTGAGTTTTACTGGGATTTGGGTTTATTGATGGACACCGGTCATTTTTCCACGTTGATATTCCGTGTAGACACTATTTATTCCCATACTCGGCATTTAGTATTGACATCTCATCCTGTACCTATTGTACCTGATATAGTACACATGCTATACATGATTATCGCATACCCTGCTCATGTTATTTAGGGTTGTTAGATTCCATATCAGACATGATTATTGCATATCTTGCACATCATATGGAAAGACTTTTAGATTGCACTTGTTGCCTGATGTGAGCATTCAGTTCTTCATATAGATGTTATCTGTTGGCATAGTTTAGAGTATCGCAGCACGTGCATACTCGCGATTACCTTTATATGTTATCTATTATTCACGAGTTGGCAACTCACCCCCGTTGTGCCACAGTGCTTGCAGGTTGCCCTTTGGAGTAGTCGCGGCTGGCTGTTTACCGCATCTTTTTGACACAAATACCATTGCTGAGGTGTGTTAGCCCTTTTGCTATTTTGTGGGTTTTGTACGGTATCTTTTTACTTTTCAGTTACATCTTGATGTATCTAGTACTCTCCATCTACTTTCATGTATTGACTTAGAGACAGTTGTGAGGACGATGTATGTTATTTGTACTCTGGTGTCGAGCTCGTTGTGAGCCGACTTTATTTATGCAGTTTTACCTCTTATGATATTTGTTTTCACTTTACTGCTCATTTTTCGCTTCGGCGTCGTATATTATATTGTGGTGATTTCTCCGCCGTTGGGCGCGATTCTCCCATTGAGATGCTCTATTTATTTTACATGTTACTTTTACTTATATCTCGCCTTTTACTCGATTTCGGGACAAATTTTGTTGAAAGAAATTTGGTTAAAATTATTTAAATAATAACTTGGACCAAAAAGGATTTCTACTAAACAACTTAAAGTTTTCTAAATGTTTCGACAAATGTTCTATTAAATGTTTTAACACTCTATATTTTAATGGTTTTGATTTCTGGGTTCGGCTTACTTAGTCACGTTACACCTGTAGACGTTGCGTGGTTAAGTGCCGGTCACGGGCCGAACTTTGGGTCGTGACAAAGTTGGTATCAGAGCGTAGGTTTTACCTTCGGAGTGTAGGATGACCCTGGTATGATGGAGTAGGCAGCTGCAGCAGGGTGGCGTGGCGTGTGTATGTTCCGTGGCATACTCACGACACGGTATTCCGCCTAAGCGACCTTAGGACTTATTGATTAAAATTCCTTCATGACTGTATACATTCTTGCGATTCGATTTCCGTATCCTTATCGAATCCTACCTTCCTTTTCAGCCACTATGCCGCCAAGGACTACGAGGGCACAGAGAGCGGCTGCGAGAGCCGAGGCTCGTGTTGACTCGTCCGAGATGAGGACTGATCCGGGCAGTGCACCTGTTGCACCCGAGCAGACTATCCCTCCTATGACAGATCAGATCGCCACATTAGGGGCTGGTATGCAGGAGATGCGCCAGACGGTGGGATCCAGCATGCAGGAGATGCGTCAGATGATAGGGTCGCTAGTTAAGACGTTTCGAGCGTAGCGACCAGAGGTAGCTCCACCAGTCACGGGGACCGCGATGGTATCTATAGCACAGGCAGTTGCCCCTGCAGCCACGGAGGTGATTACAGTATCGTTAGCAGAATTCATGAGGCTGAAGCCTCCGGTCTTCACAGGCACCGACGCAGCCGAGGACCCGCAGTCCTTCATTGATAGGATGGCTCGGATATGCCGTTCCTTTAGATGCTCAGATACGAGATGGGTCGAGTTTGCGAGCTTTCACCTGGAAGGACTTGCACAGAAATGGTACGAATCGGTCAAGAAGGGCAGAGCAGCAGGTCTTCCTCTTATGACCTGGACAGAGTTTGTGACGATCTTTCTAGCCCGCTTCCTTCCCTAGAGTGTCAGGGATGCCCGAGCACCCAGATTTGAGTCCTTGCGGAAGACGCCAGAGATGACCATGGCGGAGTACGACGTGCTGTTCACCGAGCTATCAGTTTATGCTCCGTACCTAGTGGCTACTGAGAAACTGCGAGTCAAGAGATTTGTCCGAGGCTTGCTTACCCCACTGTTCCTTGCGATCAGCGCACAGCATTACGAGACATATGCCGCAGCTGTAGATGCAGCCCTATTAGTCGAGGAGCGCCTTGCCGAGACTTCAGTTGTCCCAGGGCCGAAGAGGGTTCGTACTGACACAGCATCTCAGAGACATCCGTTCAGACGCCGTGATAGACGTTATACAGGTGGCAGAGACTCGGGGCGATGTCAGATGTTTAGCTCATACCCTCAGGAGGGTCAGCAGTCATCCCGTGAATGCTTTGGATGTGGTAGTCCTCATCACCGCGTCAGAGATTGTACCGAGAAACGCCAGAGGGAGCCAGCCGTACTGCATGTCACACTTCCACCTTCTCCACCCCAGAGGGCGTTACCTGTTGTACCCACAGTTGCTCCGCGTCAGACTCATGCACAGAGAGGCCATGGTCGCGGAGGGTTTGTTCCTAGAGGACGAGGCGGTCGAGGAAGAGGACAGCCAGCCACCGGCAGAGTACAGCCCGCTGCTAGCAGGGGACCGCCAGTTACAGGTGGAGGACAGGCATGGGTTTTCGCGTTGACGCATCAGGACGCGCAGGCGTCCAATGCGGTGGTCTCAGGTACCTTATCAGTATGTACTGTTGATGCACACGTATTATTCAATCCCGGATCCACGCACTCGTACGTTTCCACACTTTTTGTGCCGAGTTTGGGTAGAGAGTCTGGGTTGCTTCATCAGCCGCTTGTTGTGACCACTCCCGTGGGAGAGTCGTTTGTTGCTAGGCACGTGTTCCGATCCTGTATTGTTCGTATTGGCGAGAGAGATTTGCCTGTCGACTTGATCCTTCTGGAGATGTTGGACTTCGACATTCTTTTAGGCATGGATTGGTTGGCCACGTGCTATGCGTCTGTGGACTGCTGCGAGAAGACAGTTAGGTTTTGTTTTCCCGGCGAGTCGACTTTTGTTGTGCAGGGTGACCGTGGTGCCACCCCTCACCTTTTGATTTCTTCACTTCGCGCTGGACAACTTTTGAGGAAGGGATGTCAGGGATTCCTAGCCTATGTTTCTGATATTAGATCTACGGATGTTCCGTTGGATCAGGTTCCGATTGTATGTGAGTTACCTGACGTATTCCCTGACGAGCTTCCTGGGCTACCGCCTGAGCGTGATGTTGTGTTCTGTATTGATTTGATTCCCGGCACGGGGCCTATTTCTATACCGTCTTATCGGATGGCCCCGGCGGAGCTTAGTGAGTTGAAGAGTCAGTTACAAGATTTGCTGGACAAGCGACTTATTCGACCCAGTGTTTCTCCTTGGGGTGCTCCGGTCCTATTTGTCAAGAAGAAGGACGGCAGTTTGCGTCTGTGTATCGACTACCGGCAGCTGAACCGGGTGACCGTGCGGAACAGATATCCGTTGCCACGCATCGACGACTTGTTCGACCAGCTTCAGGGGGCAGGATATTTTTCGAGGATCGATTTGCGATCAGGCTATCATCAGCTGAGAGTTCGACAGGAGGACATTCCGAAGACAGCTTTCCGTACGCGTTACGGCCATTATGAGTTTTTGGTGATGTCGTTCGGACTCACCAACGCGCCAGCAGCCTTCATGGACATGATGAACCGTAAATTCAAGCCGTATCTTGACTTGTTCATCATCGTATTCATTGACGATATCTTGGTGTATTCCCGGAGTAGGGAGGAGCACGAGCAGCACCTGCGGATTACACTGCAGACTTTGAGGGAGCACCGGCTTTATGCAAAATTCTCTAAGTGCGCGTTCTGGCCGGACAACGTAGACTTCTTGGGTCACGTGATTACACGGGGTGGTATATATGTAGACCCGAGTAAGGTCGAGGCTGTTCGGAGTTGGCCCAGACCTACATCTGTTACTGAGATACGCAGTTTTCTAGGACTGGCCGGCTACTACAGGCGATTTGTACAGGATTTCTCCCGTATTGCTGCACCTTTGACCGGTTTGACCCGGAAGGGGGTTCTTTTCGTTTGGACGGAGGAGTGCGAGCACAGTTTCCAGCAGCTATGGACTTGTTTGACTACGGCGCCAGTGTTATCATTGCCTTCAGGATCAGGCGGGTTTGTAGTCTATTGTGACGCTTCATGAGTGGGGCTAGGGTGCGTATTGATGCAGCATGGCAGGGTGATCGCATATGTGTCCCGGCAATTGAAGAAACATGAACAGAACTACCCCACTCACGATTTGGAGATGGCTGCAGTGGTCTTTGCACTTAAGATCTGACGACATTACCTCTATGGCGAGACGTGCCAGATATTCACTGATCACAAGAGCCTAAAGTATATATTTCAGCAGCGAGACCTGAATCTTTGACAGCGCCGTTGGATGGAACTGGTGAAGGACTACGACTGCGAGATCTTGTATCACCCGGGAAAGGCTAATGTAGTAGCGGATGCTTTGAGCAGGAGGCCCGAGGGTAGTCTATCGTGTTTGAGTGCAGTACAGAGGCAGTCGTCAGCAGATTGGCAGATACTATGCGACGGCCGAGTGCAGTTCGAGTTCACACAGATCGGGGGAAAGCTTGCGCACGTTCATGCACGCCCACAGTTGCTTGACCGTATATATGAGGCACAGTGCAGGGATGACCGTTGCTCAGAGATCGTGGCACAAATTGGACAGGGCAGATTCTCCGAGTTCGTGATCGATGATCAGGGGATGTTACGATTTGGGTCTAGACTGTGCGTACCAGATGCTGAGGGATTGCGGCGCGATATTCTCGAGGAGGCACATCGATCAGTGTACAGTGTCCATCCTGGTTCCACCAAGATGTACCATGATATGAGAGAGGTCTACTGGTGGGACGGAATGAAGAGGGACATCGCAGATTTCGTATCGAGATGCCTGACTTGTCGGCAAGTCAAGGCCGAGCACCAGAGGCCCGCAGGGAGCTACAGCCGTTACCCATTCCGGAGTGGAAATGGGAACAGATTTCTATGGATTTCGTTGTGGGTCTATCCAGGACTAGGCGGGGGTATGACTCCATTTGGGTGATCGTGGATCGTTTGACGAAAGCGGCTCACTTCCTGCCGGTGAAGACGACTTTCGGATTTGCTCAGTACGCCCAGATTTACATCGACGAGATTGTACGACTGCATGGGGTCCCGACGTGTATTGTGTCCGACCGAGGCACCCAGTTTACCAGCAGATTATGGAAGAGACTTCAGGAGGCTTTGGGCACTCGTTTGAGTTTCAGCACGGCATTTCATCCGCAGACCGACGGACAGTCAGAGCGGACCATTCAGTGTAACACCTTAGGATGTGTTTAGTGGTAATTTATATTTAAATAATGGGTTTTTAATAAAAAAGTTTACCAAATTGTGTTTCAAATATTTTTCCTAATTTAATAAATATTTTTCTAAAATTTTCCTAGGCTTGCACACACATGTGCATATAAACTAGGGTTTTTAAAATAAGATTTTACCATGATTAGTGACCATGGTGGGTTAATCATGGGATTAAGTCTTTTGGGTTTAAATTAAGTTAATTAGTTAATTAGTAGTCGTTTTAATTTGAATTTGTTTTAGGTTTGACTTGTGAGAGAGGGGGAGAGGGCATCATGGCTCAAGCCATGCTTGCCATTAATGAAGAGAGAGAGAAGAGGGTTGACATTTGAGTGTTGGTTGTTTTCCTCTCATTTCTTTGCTTTTATCTCAAGTCACACACACACACACACACTTACCCCTTCACACTCCATCAACTGAAGCAACAGCAGCAGCAGGAGCTAGAAGCCACAGCAGCAGCAGAGAGAAGTAGCAGCAGCAGCAACAAGCTTCACAGCAGTAGCAGCAGCAAACACAACAGCAACAGCAACAGCAGCAAACACAACAGCAACAGCAACAGCACCTAGTGCAGCCTCTTCCCTTCACTCCTTCTTCTTCCTCCAGCTCCCTAGGGTTAAGTATGAGGTATATTTCCTAAACTTATTCCCTAGTTTGCTTGGTTAGTGTAGTTTTGCTTCGGTTAATGGTTTTTAGTGCGTTTTAGTGCGATATGAAGTGTTTAGTAGGAATCTTGTGCTAATGTGGTGTGGATTGGTTTCAGTAGGTTGTTAGTGGGTTGTTGAGACCATATTAACTTAGCTTAACTCCAATTGCACTAAAATACCACCAGTTTCCCTATTTGATGCAAATTTGTCGTTTTTAAGAAAAACTGAGTTTTCTGGAACTGCTTTTGACCCGATGAGTTAAGAATGAAATTGGGAAGACTGCAGTATAGTGGAGATGTGCTGATACGCCAGATTTAACCCGACCACCAAATTCCTTCTTGAGGCCGCCAATTAATTCGTTCTGGCCGTAATTTGCGGCCAGATGGGTAGGGTTTGGGTTGGGGTTTGGTCCTGTAGGTGCCTGCTAGTGTGTAGGGTGCTGTGATGTATATATTTTTGTAAGTTTAGTTCTGTATAAAAATCTGGGACCAAATACCTATTTTGCCGTTTTTCTAAACCTTCGCGACACGCGTGATACGTGAGTAGGTTTGGAGCTTTTGCGTATCGCGACGCGTCGGGGTAGTTTCAGGCGCGTGATCACACGTTTTAGCGTATCGCGCACACGCGCGATTGGTTTGCGACACGGGTCTCTAGTTGGACCGTAATGTTGCGTTTCTGTGAAATTGAGCTTATGTGTGATATCTGTTATGTGGTTCTAGGTTCGCAGGCCAGTGAGACGGACGCTGCGAAGAAGGGCAAGCAAGTTGTTGGATACACTTAGCGTGAGACTCGGTGAGTAGATTTCACATCTACGGGGATATCGCCCGCATGGCGTTATGCGTCAGGGCTGATATGACCTTATTATTATATGTTGCATTTACCCCATGGACTGTCATCGCATATTGCATTCCCTACTGTGTTTATATATATATGCTTAGAACTGATAGAACACCGCACTATTACTAACGGTTTATGTTGCACGGGCACTATTTGCATGCTACACACACACCGTTAGTAATTACCATGCCACCCTCACTGTAGAGCTGCCATGATTATATTATTGTAGTTCATCTTACATATGATTGGTTATGATTTTCTAGAAATTGGGAGCCGCATGACATCTTTAAAAACGGAAACTATTTTAAAAAGCGGTTTTTCCCCTTATACACATACCATGGATTGATTTACATTGTACCTCGCATTGGATTTACTTATTGGTGTTGGATTTCATGCGATTTCTGGTTTTGAGGACCGTGGAAATATTTAAGAAAAGATGCTCTATTTTAGAAAAACCCGGTACCTCATGATATGATATTTTGGTGCGTCCACCACGCGTTTTCTCGGTGCTGAGACGTGTGCTTGAAACCCGATTCGAGGAGTGGATGATCCGTCTGCGGGTTCGTGGTGGGCCCGGTATGGTTCCCCTCGGCGAGATGATCGATGGATTTTGCCGATTGAGCCTGGAGGTGGGCAAGTACCTACCGGTGATTGGTTGGACCAGGCAGTTGTCCGGAGGATACTGACCAGAGTCGAGAGATGGATGTGGGATGATCCGTACTGCCGGGGCCGAGAGCCGATACCGCAGACGGACCCCTTGGGCCGATCCGGACTGACGGAGCCCGATATACGAGGATTTGCGTGTCGATGCTGGACACGAGTATTTTATGATATTTTGGGTGCCGATGTTGGGCACTCGTGATTTCTCAGAGATATGCAGGATTTGAGGGCCGATGGGTGTGGCGCCTGAGTGTATTTGGGATTTGGGTGCAGTCTGAGGCACCGATTATTGCTTTCCATGTTGACATATCCATGTAGATGTTATTTATCTCATGCTCAGTATTGATTACTATATACCTCATCCTGTAGCATTTACCTGATAGAGCACTTGCATTACTATCGCATCCACTGTTTGGCATGCATTGATATCATCTGCTGGCATTAGTAGAGCCACGCTATATGTGCATGCTCGCGATCACCTTTATATGTTATCTCTATTCACGAGTTGGCAACTCACCCCTGTTGTGCCACAGTACTTGCAGGTTGCCCTTGGGAGTAGTCGCGGCTGGCTGTTTACCGCATCTTTTGGCAAAAATACCTTTCTGAGGCGAGTTAGCCTTTTTGCTGATAGGTGGGTTTTTGTATGGTATCTGTTATGTTTCAGTTGTATATTGATGTATCTAGTATTCTCCATCTACCTTTCTGTATTGACTTAGAGACAGTTGTGAGGACGATGTGTATGATTTTGTACTCTGGTGTCGAGCTCGCATGTGAGCCGGCATTATTTTATGCAGTCTTACCTTTTGTGATATTGTCCTTGCTTTACTGTGTATTCTTCGCTACGGCGTCGTATATCATATTGTGATGCCTTATTTATTTCACTTGTTATTTCTGCTACACCTTGCTTTACCCGACTCGCGGGATAAATGTTTTCAAAGGAAATGTTGCCAAAATTATCAAAGTTATAACTCTTGAACTAAAAAGGATTTCTACTAAATAAATGGAAGTTTCTCATACATGTATGACTGTTTTTACAAAAATGTTTCAATCACTCTTCATTTATTGGTTTTGATTTCTGGGTTCGGCTTACTTAGCCGCGTTACGCCTGTAGACGTTGCGTGGTTAAGTGCCGGTCACGAGTCGAAATTCTCGGTTCGTGACATTCAGACTCTCGAGGACATGTTCCTGTTAGTTATATGTATGCCCTAGAGGCCATTACTGTACATTGGATGTATATTGTAGTGGATGCTGGGACACATATAGGGATGACTTTCTTGCTCGACATGATAGTATACTATCTGGTTACTCTTTACCTTAACGTGTACATTGATTGTCTCTCTGTTACATGTTGGTAAAGCCCTTAGGATGTGTACTTGACTATCTGGACTATGATGCGGATCATACTAGTGGGGACATGGTAGTCTATAAGTACATCCTTCAAGGTCTCTAGTCGTGGGTATATTGAGACAGGGCATCGATATACCAGAGTAGACTAGCGTATACCTTTTCGACCCATACAGATGGGCGATGGATGATCCTATATCCATTGGTGTTTGACATCAGAGATGATATACGGGTGCTCAGTGGAGACTAGGTACACTGGACGGACTCGCCGAGAACTCCCAGATGGTATTATACCTTACGTCAGATGGCAGTTCTCTGGTGACACTGGTACAGAGTAGTCTGTTGACCCGAGATCGTCATAGAGTCTTGTGTGGTTCCCACTGTGCTTTGATTTCCACCTTACCACGTCCAAGAGGGCATGCAAAATGGTGGTTTTTGGGTACAGTCCTGAATCACATGGAGGCAATGAGCGATAGGAGGGGATTCATCTCTCCCGGTATAGGGAGTTGATGTTGCGCTGTGTTCGATTGGCTATAACCGGAAATCCCTGGCCAGGGTTGCTGAGATTTACTGGTAAGTGTTACCAGTAGTTTCTCGAATTGTTATAAACCTCAGATCGACACGACTTATCGAGCTATTGGGGTCTGACGTTTACCACCCCTAGGCGAGATATGCGACATATCAGACGATCAGACCGGACTGTACGGTAAGTGTTACTGGTTGGATTCACAGGAGTGTGAGCGGGCTTGCTCATCGATCTTCTGATCGCTCAATACCCGGGTGGCCGTTACGTTTAGCAGACCGCTTGCGGCTTGTGGGTGTTTGATATGATCATCACCTGCTGCCGGCGTATTGACAAGTCTTTAGAGTCCTACACAGAGGTTTCCTGGCTCAAGCGAAACGAAATAGGAGCGCATATGAGATATGTGCGGGACCGAGAATGATACCAGTATGTGATACTGTATTCGATTCTCGCGATTTGTGACATTGATCGGTTATATGCGATATAGCCGGGTTATTGGATCAAGTGTTGATTCGATAAGTTGTTACTGTTGATATTAGTCGGTTATATGCGATATGACCGGATCATTAAATCAAGTGTTGATTTAATGATTTAATGCATAATTATATATTTGATATATTACTTTGCATTAACTAGTATCGGTTCACTTTAAATGGATTTTCTCACTTGATGTGCACATTGTATATGTGATATATTTTTGTGCATTTGATTGTATCATATTTGATGATACATGATTGCTAGGTTTGTGTAAAGAATTAAACCTTGGTTAAATAAATGGTTAGGGTTTTTATTTGATTATTCATTCATTTATCTATTTATTTTTGGATTAAATGAATGAGAAATGAAAACAAAAGGTTGCTTTTCTTCATGAAGCTTGTTGAAGCTTCATGAAGCTTTGACCAATGTAACCATTTTGTCTTCATCTCCTTAACCCTAACCATTCCTTTAACCTTGGTCAATTCTCTACACATAACTATGGTTATATTATGATAAGGTTTATTATTCTTTTCTATTCAATTAACTTATCATAATATTCATCTTCTTCTTCTTCTTCTCCTTCAAGAAGAAAACCAAGTTTCCATCAATGGTGATTGATGAAAAAGAGTGAGAAATCCAAATCTAAAGTGAACCCACCTCCTATTTCTTCATCCTCTACCTCTTGCCAAGTAGTATAGGGTGTTTCCTTCACAAGTTTTCATGGCCTGGTGAAGGTGGAGCTTGATCTTGTGATGCCTCGACGTAGATCATCTTCGGCATCGTCGTCGATGTCCTAGCCCGCTTTTTCTCCGATGAAGCCGACGCTAGAGCCCGGGATCCGATGATCGCAGTGAGGAGACATCATCACGGAGCTATGGAGGTGGAGCACCGGATCTACAAAGGTTGTATTTTCGTTAACTCATAGTTAAGTTGTTAACTTGTTATCGGTTTCGCCTAAAATTCTAGTTAACGATCTAGTCTAGGGTTTCTCGGCACCTCCAACTTTGAAATTGGCATGGTTGATGACTTGTGAGACCTCATTAGCGTGCCTAGGAACCCTTCAGTGGTATCAGAGCCTAGCTAGAGCCTTAGGCGATGCGTAGACGGAATTTCAAATCCGAACAAACCCCGAAACCCTAATCCGACCCTCTCTCTGGACTTTTTTCAAAATTGTGGAATTTTCCATATTAAAAATATGCAGAAAAATCAGCAGGGAATTGTAAGAAATACTGTGCAGCACGTACCTTTGATTCATCCGAAGCGCGGCGGAACCGCGGCACAAGCATGGCTCGTGCGGCGGTTCCGCGGCCATTATATCACATCAGCTGTAGAAATTTATACAGTAAATCTTATTTTGCAGTGCTGGTTTTCCTGGGAATTTTTAATATTTATTCAAGAGTTGAATTTTCTGGGTTGTATTGGGAACTCGGAGTTTCGATCGGAGTATCAGATTTTGTCTATGTGCTTTTCCGGATATTTAGAATATGTTAAAAAGTTCGACCAGATATAAATACCCAATTTTTCCCCTGTCGGGAAATTTCCAAGTGTTGGATTTTTCCGTGGTTTAAAGACGTTCTAAGTAGTGCAAGTAACGCGATGGTCCCTCTAGAAGACAACAAACCTTAACTCGATTATGTGACCGTCTTGAACTGCACTTTGAACCTTCGGGTTTGGGGCAGTACGGCGTGCCACATGTGAGGCGTTGGCTTGACCCTTCTACGGCTGGATCGTTGGTACTGAGGCACGAAGTGAATGTTTTTAAACTTATTTCAAGTGTTGATCTGTTTCGGGAAAACTTGGGTGTTCGATTGTCCGATCGGAAAGTTTAACATTTTCTATTTATCCGGAATGGGATACAACATTTGGAATTCACAAACAGTTATGTGATAACTGAATGAATGTTATAAATCTAGCGGTTTAGTCTCACTTGATCGGTTGCCACGGAATTTTGATGTGATCAAAAGTCCGTCGCAATCACGTAGCGTACGCGGATACTCGCCGGATAAACTTAATAGACAGCTACATCCCTTAGCCCCGACCAAGTGACTGTAGGAGAACCTCGTCACCGAAAGCATCCATCTGGGTGCTCGCGGCAGCGGTGTTCCGCCTTGGTGCACTTCGTCGACGGCATCGGGGGTGCGGCCGTCTACTGAAGTTTGCGACGAGCATTCGATCAGGATGTCGGGAATCTTGTTGAATTGCCCGACTTGATATTGAAAAGTGTTTTCGATAATGAGACTGAAATGCGGGATTTATAATTGTTAGGCATGCGATGTCTAAGAAATTCATTTGATTAGGCATGCGATGTCTATGCAGGTTGCGGATTCCAACTGTTGTAGTTTTACACTTTCTTTTCTGTGACCGTATGTGTAATATATGATATCGCCGGTTTCGTTGGTATATGTCAACGACAATTGGGATGCGCATATTTACTTACGTTGATGACATGTGATGTTATGTGTTGCTGGATATGTTATATTGGATCGTCGTGTTTGAATAGCCGGGGTTTTTTTTATGTGAGATGAGAGTTTTTCATTTTCATTCATGTAAAAACTTGTATGTAATATTCTTTTATTGGGGCACTTCCAGGTTGCGGAAGTTGTCACCCTTTGTATATTATTTACTTTTCTGTACTAGGATAGACCCAAGGAGGAGAGCACAAGTAACCGGGTTCTGGAGTCCAGTGGGAGACCAACTCGAGGAGTCGAGTCCGGGTCTCCTAACTCTAGAATTGGTAGGGTTGCTTGCCGCTCTCGTAGGGGTCTAGGGGTGTGGGTTTGGCTATTCATCACGACCGTGGAATCCGTGTTTTATACTGGCTCGTATTGAAAACACGGACGTCCTAGTATATCCAATATTTCATATGATTCTTCTGCTGCGATATCTGTGATGTGATCATGTGATGTTCTGTGATGGATACAGTATATAGTATATATGATATATTATATAGGCGTTACTTATATTTTACACCCGCGCTAGCCCTGCCCCGCTCTGCCGTTAGTTACCTAACCTAACGGTGCACGAGGGGATATCGAGGCGAATGCGGATGGCATAAGTGTACGTCGTATTTATCTGTGTTGTTTAGGTACTTAAATGATGGGACTTCATTAATATGATTAATGAAAGAAAACGAAACCTAAAGATGTTGTAGAATCGAATTTCAAAATAAAACAGGTAGCTACAGTTCTTGCTTTGTATAGCGGTATATATGATATATCCTGCACCTTATTCGATGAGGAAAGGACCGAGATCCCTTTGTAGGGTTCCTAGGCACCCTAATGAGTTCTCACAAGGCATCGAACATGCCAAATTAAAATTTTAACGGTGCCGAGAGACCCGACTACGGATCGTTTGCTAGAAAACTAGGCGAAAAACCTAACTAGTTAACACTTAACTACAAGATACGGAAATACAACCTTTGTAGATCCGGTGCTCCACCTCCATAGCTCCGCAACGAGGTCCTCTCCGCTGTCCAAATCAAATCCGGGCTCAAGCGTAGGCTTCGTCGGAGAATGGGCAAGCTAGGTCGTCGATGTCCATGCCGAAGATGATCTACGTCGAGGCATCGCTAAATCAAGCTCCGACTTCACCAAGTCAAGAAAATTGTGAAGAAAACACACTCTACTACTTGGCAAGAGGTAGAGGATGAAGAAATAGGAAGTGGGTTCAATTTAGAATTGGATTTCTCACTTATTTTCATCAATCACCATTGATGAAGTGAACTTTCTTCATGTGAAGAAGATGAAGAAGAAGAAGGAAATAGTTATGATAAGTTTTTTGAAAAAGAAAAGAAAATGAATTCTTATCATAAAATTAACCATGGTCAAGTGTAGAGATTAAAATATGGTTAGTGGGAATGGTTAGGGTTAAGGATGAGATAAGAATGGTTGACTTGATCAAAGCTTCATGAAGCTTCAACTAAAGAACAAAATTAGCCACCATTCTTTTCTCTTTTCTTTTATTCATTTATCAAAAATAAAAGGATAATTAAATAAGATAAATGAATAACAAATAATAAACCCTAACCATTTCATTAACCAAGGTTTAATACTTTACACTTAACCAAAAAGCATGTATCATCAAACATGATACAAGCAAGTGCACAAAATCATATCACATATATAATGCGCACATTCGAGTGAGAAAATCCATCTTAAGTAATCCGATACTAGTTGATACAAAGTAATATATCAAATATATAAATATGCATTAAATCATTAAATCAACACTTGATTCAATGATCCGGTTATGTCGCACACAACCGACTAGTATCCAGTATATCGGCTTATCAAATCAACGCTTGAATCGATAACTAGGTTATATCGCATACAACCATTCGATACATTTATCGCGAGAATAGAATACGGTATCACATACACGCATTATTCTCGGTCCCGCACATATCTCATATGCGCTCCTATTTCGTTTCGCTTGAGCCAGGAAACCTCTGTGTAGGACTCTAAAGACTCGTCAATACGCCGGCAGCAGGTGATGATCATATCAAACACCCACAAGCCGCAAGCGGTCTGCTAAACGTAACGGCCACCCGGGTATTGAGCGATCTGAAGATCGACGAGCAAGCCCGCTCACACTCCAGTGAATCCGACCAGTAACACTACCGTACAGTCCGGTCTGATTGTCTGATATGTCGCATATCTCGCCTAGGGGTGGTAAACGTCAGACCCCAATAGCTCGATAAGTCGTGTCGATATGAGGTCTATAACACTTCGAGAAACTACTGGTAACACTTACCAGTAAATCTCAGCAACCCTGGCCAGGGATTTCCTGTTATAGCCAATCGAACACAGCGCAACATCAACCCCCTATACCGGGAGAGACGAATCCCCTCCTATCGCTCATTGCCTCCATGTGACTCGGGACTGTACCCAAAAACCACCATTTTGCACGCCCTCTTGTACGTGGTAAGATGGAAATCAAAGCACAGTGGGAACCACACAAGACTCTATGACGATCTCGGGTCAACAGACTACTCTGTACCAGTGTCACCAGAGAACTGCCATCTGACGTGAGGTATAATACCATCTGGGAGTTCTCGGCGAGTCCGTCCAGTGTACCCAGTCTCTACTGAGCACCCGTATATCATCTCTGATGTCAAACACCAATGGATATGGGATCATCCATCGCCCATCTGTATGGGTCGAGAAGGTACACGCTAGTCTACTCTGGTATATCGATGCCCCGTCTCGATACACCCACGACTAGGGACTTTGAAGGATGTACTTATGGACTACCATGTCCCTACTAGTATGATCCGCATCATAGTCCAGGTAGTCAAGTACAGATCCTAAGGGCTTTACCAACATGTAACAGAGAGACAAACAGTATACACATTAAGGTAAATATCAACCAGATAGCATACTATCATGTCGAGCAAGAAAGTCCTCCCTATATACGTCCCAGCATCCACTACAATATACATCCTATGTACAGTAATGGCCTCTAGGGCATACATATAACTAACAATCTCCCACTTGCACTAGGGCCATCTGTAGCAGTGGTTGTAGTATCTCATACTCAACCATCCCATAAAAGTCTCTCTCTGGGAACAGGCCTTTGTGAGTGGATCCGCTGTGTTGTCCTCTGAGTCTACTCTCCAAACCTCGATCACCCTGGAGATCAACCATCTCCATGATCAAGTGATACTGCCTTAGAATATGTCTGGATCACTGATGGGACCTGCGTTCCTTGGCATAAGCCACAACTCCATTGTCACACAATGGGAGGAACATAGCTCATCTCATGAACCAATATACATCCAAACAGCCTCTTTGGTAGCATCTTAAGTAGCGATGTATGCTGCCTTTATCGTCTAGTATGTCACGGTATCTAGCTTGGAACTCTTCCAACATACCGTCCCTTTACTGAGGGTAAAGACAATGCCTGTGACAGACACTCAGTCGTCATTATCACCCTGGAACCATTCCAGTGATTCTCCCCAGGATCGGTTAATACCGTCTCACTACATCTAGTGAGAATTCTAACATCCATTTAGATCTTTCTCATAGATCCAAAACCCAGGATTTAGTAGGTATCATTTTGATCCTATTGGAGAATCCTTGTGATAAGCGGAGATCGACCGAGCATAGCATAGGAAACTCCTCCCCTATCAAGAGTATGTCATCCACGTACTCTACGAGGATCGTCACCATACTCCCTACTACCTTTTTGTTTATACAAGGTTCATCTACCATTTTGATGATGTCAAACTCTTTGACTTATCCATCAAAACAGATGTTCCAACTCCGCGATGCCTGCTTTATCCTATAAAACATCTTGCACACGTTTCCGCTGCTCCCACTGTCTACGAAGCCCTCTGGCTGTGTACTTATAGACGCTCTCTTCTAAACATCATTTAGAAAAGCTGTCATGACACCCAACCGCCAGATATCGTAGTCATGGTATGTAGCCGTGGCAAGTAGGATCCGGATGGACTTAAGCATAGCTACTTGAAAAGGTTTCATCATTATCCACGCCTGGTTAATGACGAAAACTTTTAACAAGTCTAGCTTTGAAAGTCTCAACTTTTCCATGTACACCAAGTAATCTTCTCAAGATATACCTGCTCCTGATGGGGATTTAACCCTTCAGATATAGCAACCAAAGTCCATACTTTGTTGGTGTATAAGGATTCCATCTCAGATCGCTAAGCATCCAGCCATTCTTACAGAGTCACACTCCTGATGGCCAGCTCGAAACTAGTTGGGTCATCATCTCATGATGCAATCCTCGCTCCCACTGTCATAGAGAAACAGAAGTATCTCTCAGGTGGGTGAGGAACCCTACTAGATCGGCGGAGAGGCTGAGGTTCATTGGAATCTACTGAATCCTTTGGCTCTATCAAATCATCTGCTGTAGTTTGTATAGCTGGAACCTTTCCAGTTCTACATTACAGACCTTGCCTCGAACTTGTCCAGATTTTGTTTTTAGACATAGGCCAGACAACCCCAAATCTTAACTGGCTAAAGACATGGGCTCTTCCCTTTCCATATCTCATATGGAGTGGTAGGCAACTGATTTGATTCGAACCTATTCAATAGGTATGCAGCTTCTCAAGTGCATAACTCCCAAAAGGAAAAAGGTAACTCAGTATTACTCATCATAGAGCACACCATATCATATAGGGTGTTATTGCTCCGCCCCGATATACCATCGTGCTATGGTGTATGCGGAGGAGTAATGCTGAGAGAGAATCTCATTCTCCTTTAGAATAGTCCAGGAATTCCGTGCTCAAGTATTCTCCTCCTTGATCTCATCATAAGATATAATACATATACCAGTATTCTGGTTCTCTACTTCTTACTTATATTCTGTGAATATCTCAAAAGGTTCGGACTCATGTTTCAACAGGAACATATGTCTGAATCTTGAGAGATTATCAGAGAATGTAATGAAGTGCAAAGAACCTTTCTTGGCATGTGTAGACATGGGACCTTACATACATCAACATGTATCATCCCAAGAGTTTACTAACTCTTTCTCTGTTTCCAATAAACGGAGCTATGGTCATCTTATCTTTGTGACATGACTGGCGAGTTTCACAAGATGTAAATTCAAACTGATTTAAATATGCATCTAAATGTAACTCAGCCAGTCGGGTCGCATTGATATGACCTAGTCTACAATGCCTGAAGAGGGATCCTGTTCATTTCTGAACTCTTCCTCTTCAGTTTGTTCCGTATACTAAGAACTGTAGTTTGATTTAGAACATCAACGCTTTTAGATAACGTGCCTGATATGATCAACTTTTGATATAGGAAATGTTCAAAACATTATCCAACAATACAAAATTATATCATTTCTTTACTAATAAAGAGACTGATATGATTTTGTATATCAGGTTCGGTATCTAATAACATTCGTTCAGAATCAATGTATTGGTAATACAGGGTGACAGTGACCAATAGACTTGGCTGCAACACTTGCCCCGTTTTCTGCCTCATGAAACTTATCACCCGTTCTCAGTTTTTCTACCTTTCTGTAGCCCTATGTAACATATTACATATCTGGGATCCTGATCTGGTATCACATACCCAGGACGTCGAAGATACAGAGAAACAGTTCTTTGTAATGAACACACCCGAAGATGATGCATCAGCATGCACTCTCTTCGTTTGGGCGGCACGGGAAATCTGGTATTCCCCAATTTCCTGCTTTGTCTTATAACAATTATAAGTTGGAGCGGGACCAACGTTCCCCAGCTCAGTATAACAAGCGGGTTCGGTCAAAAATCCGTATTATTATCTTGATTAAGGCGTGATATGGTCGCTACCTGGAGTGAGAGAGAAGAAAACACTCAGCGTGCACTCTTGCAAGAATAGATTGGTTATTATTTTATCTAATCAGGGTGGCTCCCACTGCTTTTTATCAAATCTTCCTTCAAACCCTAAAAGGAAAGACTAGCCGGGATTAATTACACACTACAAGTTCGCCAATCTTTCAGCCAGGCCAGTGTCGGTACTTTGAGGGAGGTCCCCCGTGCTTTCGCACGAACCTAATTAATGTAAACCTCGTTTTCCCAGAGGCGTAACCCCGTTGACACCTTTCTAGACACCTACTTGATCGGCTAATTGTAATGTATAAAACTCTCTCAGGAGTAACTCTTACTCGCAGCGGGTATCGGAATCCAACTATCACATAGAAGGTATGCAATCTCATTGCAAATTTCAACACTTGAAATTCCCGATAATATTTTGCCCCTAGCGTCCTATGACCTTGACAGAGGTCAACAAACCATAGGCTGCTAGTCAAGTTCAACCCGTCATTTCCTGATTGAAGTAAACCCACCCGCACGACCCTTGACAGAGGTCAACAAGGTCGCACGACTACCCTAAATCAATCACATCATATGCTTATGCAGATAAGCACTAATCAGCTACCGCACACTACGCCTTGACAGAGGTCAACAAACGTAGCACGAATACTAACTAGTACTTATCTGAAATGACGGAGGGCTACGACAGGTTTTTCTGAAAACCTATTGCGTAATGAACTTGATATCGTTGTAGAATCAAATGATTTTAAAAATGGAGTGCTTTTGAGGCTTTTCTAGTTTTGCTAAAGGAGTCACTCCCGGTGAAGGGATCGTCGGTCCTTTCCTCGTCGAATGAGGTGCGAGATATATCATATATATCACTGTGCAAAGCAAAAACTCTTAAAAGCAATCAAAAGACAAACCGAGTGTGTAGCATCTGCCAGTTATTGCTAAAGGAGTCACTCCCGGTGAAGGGATCTCGGTCCTTTCCTCATCGAATAAGGTGCAGGATATATCACATATACCGCTGTGCAAAGCAAGAACTGTAGCTACCTGTTTTATTTTGAAATTCAATTCTACAACATCTTAGGTTTCTTTTAATTCATTAATCACATTAATGAAGTCCCATCATTTAAGTACCTAAACATCACAGATAAATACGACGTACACTTATGCCATCCGCATTCGCCTCGATGTCCCCTCGTGCACCGTTAGGTTAGGTAACTAACGACAGAGCAGGGCAGGGCTAGCGCGGGTGTAAAACATAAGTAACGTCTATATAAGATATCATATATACTATATACTGTATCTATCATAGAACATCACATGATCACATCACAGATATCGCAGCAGAAGAAACATATGAAATATTGGATATACTAGGACGTCCGTGTTTTCAATACGAGCCAGTATAAAACACGGATTCCACGGTCGTGATGAATAGCCAAACCCACACCCCTAGACCCCTACGAGAGCGGCAAGCAACCCTACCAATTCTGGAGTTAGGAGACCTGGACCCGACTCCTCGAGTTGGTCTCCCACTGGACTCCAGAACCTGGTTACTTGTGCCCTCCTCCTTGGGTCTATCCTAGTGCGGAAAAGTAAATAATATACAAACGGTGACTCCTTCCGCAACCTGGAAGCGCCCCAATAAAAGAATATTACATACAAGTTTTTACATGAATGAAAATGAAAAACACTCATCTCACATAAAAACCCCCGGCTATTCAAACACGACGATCCAATATAACATATCCAGCAACACATAACATCACATGTCATCAACGTAAGTAAATATGCGCATCCCAATTGTCGTTGACATATAGCAACGAAACCGGCGATATCACATATTACACTTACGGTCACAGAAAAGAAAGTGTAAAACTACAACAGTTGGAATCCGCAACCACCTCAGACATCGCATGCCTGACCAAATGAATTACTTAGACATCACATGCCTAACAATTATAAACCCCGCATTTTAGTCTCTTTATCGAAAACACTTTTCAATACCAAGTCGGGCAATTCAACAGGATTCCCGACATCCTGATCGAATACTCGTCGCAAACTTCAGTAGGCGGCCGCACCCCCGATACCGTCGACGAAGTGCACCAAGGCGGAACACCGCTACCGCGAGCACCCGGAGGGATGCTTTCGGCGACGGGGTTCTCCTACAATCACTTGGTCGGGGCTATGGAGTGAGGCTGTCTATTAAGTTTACCCGGCGAGTATCCGCGTACGCTACGTGATTGCGACGGACTTTTGATCACATCAAAATTCCGTGGCAACCGATCAAGTGAGACTAAAGTGTTGTGTTTATAACATTCATTCAGTTATCTCATAACAATTTGTGAATTCCAATTATTGTATCCCATTCCGGATAAATAGAAAATGTTAAACTTTCCGATCGAACAATCGAACACACAAGTTTTCTCGATATAGATCAACACATGAAATAAGTCTAACAACATTCAGTTCGTACCTCAGTACCAACGGTCCAGCCGTAGAAGGGTCAAGCCAACGCCTCACATGTGGCACGCCGTACTGCCCCAAACCCGAAGGTTCAAAGGGCAGTTCAAGACGGTCACATAATCGAGTTAAGGTTTGTTGTCTTCTAGAGGGACCATCGCGTTACTTGCACTACTTAGAACGTCGTTAAACTACGAAAAAATCCAACACTTGGAAATTTCCCGACAGGGGAAAAATTGGGTATTTATATCCGGTCGAACTTTTTAACATATTCTAAAATTTATCCGGAAAGCCAAATAGACAAAATTTGATACCCCGATCGAAATACCGAATCCCCAAAACAATCCAGAAAATTCAACTCTTGAATAAATATTAAAAATTCCCAGAAAACTCAGCAGAATTTATCAGGAGTTACTGTGCAAACAAAGTGGGCTGACGTCACCAAGGGGCCGCGGAAACGCCGCAGAAGGCATGATTCTTCCGCGTTTCCGCCGCGGAATTTACTGTTCATCCAAAAAATTTTGCATCGTAATTCTTATTTTTTCCTGCTGAATTTTTTAGCAATTTTTAATATGGAAAAATCCACTGTTTTCAAAAATGTACAGAGAGCAATATTGGTTCGGGGTTTCGGGTTCGTTCGGACTTCAAATTCCGTCGGGACTTCGCCTAAGGCTCTAGCTAGGCTCTGATACCACTGTAGGGTTCCTAGGCACCCTAATGAGTTCTCACAAGGCATCGAACATGCCAAATTAAAATTTTAACGGTGCCGAGAGACCCGACTACGGATCGTTTGCTAGAAAACTAGGCGAAAAACCTAACTAGTTAACACTTAACTACAAGATACGGAAATACAACCTTTGTAGATCCGGTGCTCCACCTCCATAGCTCCGCAACGAGGTCCTCTCCGCTGTCCAAATCAAATCCGGGCTCAAGCGTAGGCTTCGTCGGAGAATGGGCAAGCTAGGTCGTCGATGTCCATGCCGAAGATGATCTACGTCGAGGCATCGCTAAATCAAGCTCCGACTTCACCAAGTCAAGAAAATTGTGAAGAAAACACACTCTACTACTTGGCAAGAGGTAGAGGATGAATAAATAGGAAGTGGGTTCAATTTAGAATTGGATTTCTCACTTGTTTTCATCAATCACCATTGATGAAGTGAACTTTCTTCATGTGAAGAAGATGAAGAAGAAGAAGGAAATAGTTATGATAAGTTTTTTGAAAAAGAAAAGAAAATGAATTCTTATCATAAAATTAACCATGGTCAAGTGTAGAGATTAAACTATGGTTAGTGGGAATGGTTAGGGTTAAGGATGAGATAAGAATGGTTGACTTGATCAAAGCTTCATGAAGCATCAACTAAAGAACAAAATTAGCCACCATTCTTTTCTCTTTTCTTTTATTCATTTATCAAAAATAAAAGGATAATTAAATAAGATAAATGAATAACAAATAATAAACCCTAACCATTTCATTAACCAAGGTTTAATACTTTACACTTAACCAAAAAGCATGTATCATCAAACATGATACAAGCAAGTGCACAAAATCATATCACATATATAATGCGCACATTCGAGTGAGAAAATCCATCTTAAGTAAACCGATACTAGTTGATGCAAAGTAATATATCAAATATATAAATATGCATTAAATCATTAAATCAACACTTGATTCAATGATCCGGTTATGTCGCACACAACCGACTAGTATCCAGTATATCGGCTTATCGAATCAACGCTTGAATCGATAACTAGGTTATATCGCATACAACCATTCGATACATTTATCGCGAGAATAGAATACGGTATCACATACACGCATTATTCTCGGTCCCGCACATATCTCATATGCGCTCCTATTTCGTTTCGCTTGAGCCAGGAAACCTCTGTGTAGGACTCTAAAGACTCGTCAATACGCCGGTAGCAGGTGATGATCATATCAAACACCCACAAGCCGCAAGCGGTCTGCTAAACGTAACGGCCACCCGGGTATTGAGCGATCTGAAGATCGACGAGCAAGCCCGCTCACACTCCAGTGAATCCGACCAGTAACACTACCGTACAGTCCGGTCTGATCGTCTGATATGTCGCATATCTCGCCTAGGGGTGGTAAACGTCAGACCCCAATAGCTCGATAAGTCGTGTCGATATGAGGTCTATAACACTTCGAGAAACTACTGGTAACACTTACCAGTAAATCTCAGCAACCCTGGCCAGGGATTTCCTGTTATAGCCAATCGAACACAGCGCAACATCAACCCCCTATACCGGGAGAGACGAATCCCCTCCTATCGCTCATTGCCTCCATGTGACTCGGGACTGTACCCAAAAACCACCGTTTTGCACGCCCTCTTGGACGTGGTAAGATGGAAATCAAAGCACAGTGGGAACCACACAAGACTCTATGACGATCTCGGGTCAACAGACTACTCTGTACCAGTGTCACCAGAGAACTGCCATCTGACGTGAGGTATAATACCATCTGGGAGTTCTCGGCGAGTCCGTCCAGTGTACCCAGTCTCTACTGAGCACCCGTATATCATCTCTGATGTCAAACACCAATGGATATGGGATCATCCATCGCCCATCTGTATGGGTCGAGAAAGTACACGCTAGTCTACTCTGGTATATCGATGCCCCGTCTCGATACACCCACGACTAGGGACTTTGAAGGATGTACTTATGGACTACCATGTCCCCACTAGTATGATCCGCATCATAGTCCAGGTAGTCAAGTACAGATCCTAAGGGCTTTACCAACATGTAACAGAGAGACAAACAGTATACACGTTAAGGTAAATATCAACCAGATAGCATACTATCATGTCGAGCAAGAAAGTCCTCCCTATATACGTCCCAGCATCCACTACAATATACATCCTATGTACAGTAATGGCCTCTAGGGCATACATATAACTAACACCCTTCACAGGGAGTGACTCCTTTAGCAATAACTGGTAGATGCTACACACTCGGTTTGACTTTTGATTGCTTTTAAGAGTTTTTGCTTTGCACAGCGATATATATGATATATCCTGCACCTTATTCGATGAGGAAAGGACCGACGATCCCTTCACCGGGAGTGACTCCTTTAGCAAAACTAGAAAAGCCTCAAAAGCACTCCATTTTAAAATCATTTGATTCTATAAACGATATCAAGTTCATTACGCAATAGGTTTTCAGAAAAACCTGTCGTAGCCCTCCGTCATTTCAGATAAGTTGTATATAGTATTCGTGCTACATTTGTTGGCATTCGTCAAGGTGTAGTGTGCGGTAGCTATATGCTGCTTATCTGCTGCATACGATGCGATTGGATTAGAGTAGTCGTGCGGCTTTGTTGGCTTTCGTCAAGAGTCGTGCGGGTGGGTTTAATTCAATCAAGAAATGTACGGGTTGAACTTGACTAGCGGGCTATGGTTTGTTGGCTTTCGTCAAGGTCATAACACGTTAGGGGCAAAATATTATCGGGAATTTCAAGTGTTGAAATTTGCAATGAGATTGCATACCTTCTATGAGATAGTTGGATCCCGATACCCGCTGCGAGTAAGAGTTACTCCTGGGAGAGTTTTACACATTACAATTAGCCGATCAAGTAGGTGTCTAGAAAGGTGTCAACGAGGTTACGCCTCTGGGAAAACGAGGTTTACATTAATTAGGTTCGTGCGAAAGCACGGGGGACCTCCCTCAAAGTACCAACACTGGCCTGGCTGAAAGATTGGCGAACTTGTAGTGTGTAATTAATCCCGGCTAGTCTTTCCTTTTAGGGTTTGAAGGAAGATTTGATAAAAAGCAGTGGGAGCCATCCTGATTAGATAAAATAAAAACCAATCTAATCTTGCAAGAGCGCACGTTGAGTGTTTTCTTCTCTCTCTCTCCAGGTAGCGACCATATCACGCCTTAATCAAGATAATAATATGGATATTTGACCGAACCCGCTTGTTATACTGAGCTGGGGAACGTTGGTCCCGCTCCAACTTATAATTGTTATAAGACAGAGCAGGAAATTGGGGATTACCAGAATTCCCGTGCCACCCAAACGAAGAGAGTGCATGCTGATGCATCATCTTCGGGTGTGTTCTTTATACAGAACTGTTTCTCTATTCTCTACGTCCTGGGTATTTGATACCGGATCAGGATTCCAGATATGTAATATGTTACATAGGGTTACAGAAAGGTAGAGAACTGAGAACGGGTGATAAGTTTCATGAGGCAGAAAACAGGGCAAGTGTTGCAGCCAAGTCTGTTGGTCACTGTCACCCTATATTCCAAATACATTGATTCTGAACGAATGTTATTAGATACCGAACCTGATATACAAAATCATATCAGTCTCTTTATTAGTAAAGAAATGATAAAATTTTGTATTGTTGGATAATGTTTTGAACATTTCCTATATCAAAAGTTGATCGGTTCAGGCACGTTATCTAAAAGCATTGATGTTCTAAATCAAACTACAGTTCTTAGTATATGGAACACACAAAAGAGGAAGAGTTCAGAAATGAACGAATTCTTCTTGAGGTATTGTAGACTAGGTCATATCAATGCGACCCGACTAGCTGAAGTTACATATAGATGCATATTTAAATCAGTTTGAATTTACATCTTGTGAAACTTGCCAGTCATGTCACAAAGATAAGATGACCATAGCTCTGTTTATTAGAAACAGAGAAAGAGTTAATGAACTCTTGGGACTGATACATGATGATGTATGTAAGGTCTCCTGTCTACACATGCCAGGACTGGTTCTTTATACTTCATTACGTTCTCTGATAATCTCTCAAGATTCAGACATATGTTCCTGTTGAAACATAAGTCCGAACCTTTTGAGATATTCACAGAATATAAGTTAGAAGTAGAGAACCAATACGGGTAAAAGTATTATGTCCTTTGATGAGATCAAGGAGGAGAATACTTGAGCACGGAATTCTTGGACTTTTCTAAAGGAGAATGAGATTCTCTCTCAGCATTACTCCTCCGTATACACCATAGCACGATGGTATATCGGGGCGGAGCAATCACACCCTATATGATAAGGTGTGCTCTATGATGAGTACTACTGAGTTACCTGTTTCCTTTTTGGGAGTTATGCACTTGAGAAGCTGCATACCTATTGAATTAGGTTCAAATCAAATCAGTTGCCTACCACTTCATATGTGATATGGAAAGGGAAGAGCCCATATCTTAAGTTAGTTAAGATTTTGGGTTGACCGGCCTATGTCTAAAAGCAAGATCCGGACAAGCTCGAGGCAAGGTCTGTAATGTAGAACTGGAAGTGTTTCAGCTATGCAAACTACAGCAGATAATTTGTTACAACCAAAGGATTCAGTAGATACCAACGAACCTCAGCCTCTCCGCCGATCTAGTAGGGTTCCTCACCCACCTGAGAGATACTTCTGTTTCTCTATGACAGTGGGAGCGAAGATTGCATCATGAGATGATGACCCAACTAGCTTCGAGCTGGCCATCAGGAGTAAGACTCTGTAAGAATGGCTGGATGCTTAGTGATCTGAGATGGAATCCATGTACACCTACAAAGTATGGACTTTGGTTGCTATATCTGAAGGGTTAAATCCCCATCAGGAGCAAGTAAATCTTGAGAAGATTACTTGGTTTACTTGGAAAGGTTGAGACTTTCAAAGCTAGACATGTTAAAGGTTTTCATCATCGACCAGGCGTGGATAATGATGAATCCTTTTTCAGTGGCTATGCTTAAGTCCATCCAGATCCTACTTGCCACGGCTACATACCATGACTACGATATCTGGCTGTTGGGTGTCATGACTGCTTTTCTAAATGATGTTTTAGAAAAGGGCGTCTATAAGTACATAGCCAGAAGGCTTCGTAAATAGTGGGAGCAGCGGAAACGTGTACAAGATGCTTTATAGGATAAAGCAGGCATCGCGGAGTTGGAACATCTGTTTTGATGTAGTAGTCAAATAGTTTGACTTCATCAAAATGGTAGATGAACCTTGTATATACAAAAAGGTAGTAGGGAGTATGGTGACGATCCTCGTAGAGTACGTGGATGTCATGCTCTTGATAAGAAAGGAGTTTCCTATGCTACGCTCGGTCAATCTCTGCTTATCACAAGGATTCTCCATATAGGATCAAAGTGATACCTCCAAAATCCTGGACTCGGGATCTATGAGATAGATCTAGTTGGATATTAGGATACTCACTAGTTATAGTGAGATGGTATCAATCGATCCTGGGGAGAATCACTGGAAGGGTTCCAGGGTGATAAGGACGACTGAATGTCAGTCGCGGGCATTGTCTTTACCCTCAGTAAAGGGACGGTATGTTGGAAGAGTTCCAAGCTAGATACCGTGGCATACTAGACGATAAAGGCAGGATACATCGCTACTTAAGATGCTACCAAAGAGGAAGTCTGGGAGTATAATGGTTCGTGAGATGAACTTAGTTCCTCCCATTGTGTGACAATGGAGTTGTGGCTTATGCCAAGGAACGCCGGTCCCATCAGTGATCCAGACATATTCTAAGGCAGTGTCACCTGATCATGGAGATGGTTGATCTCCAGGGTGATCGAGGTTCGGAGAGCAGACTCAGAGGATAACACGGCGGATCCACTCACGAAGGCCTATTTCCAGAGAGAGATTTTTATGGGATGGTTGAGTATGAGATACTACAACCACTGCTATCAGATGGCCCTAGTACAAGTGGAAGATTGTTAGTTATATGTATGCCCTAGAGGCCATTACTGTACATTGGATGTATATTGTAGTGGATGCTGGGACATATATAGGGAGGACTTTCTTGCTCGACATGATAGTATGCTATCTGGTTACTCTTTACCTTAAAGTGTACATTGATTGTCTCTCTGTTACATGTTGGTAAAGCCCTTAGGATGTGTACTTGACTACCTGGACTATGATGCGGATCATACTAGTGGGGACATGGTAGTCTATAAGTACATCCTTCAAGGTCCCTAGTCGTGGGTATATCGAGACAGGGCATCGATATACCAGAGTAGACTAGCGTATACCTTTTCGACCCATACAGATGGGCGATGGATGATCCCATATCCATTGGTGTTTGACATCAGAGATGATATACGGGTGCTCAGTGGAGACTGGGTACACTGGACGGACTCGCCGAGAACTCCCAGATGGTATTATACCTTACGTCAGATGGCAGTTCTCTGGTGACACTGGTACAGAGTAGTCTGTTGACCCGAGATCGTCATAGAGTCTTGTGTGGTTCCCACTGTGCTTTGATTTCCACCTTACCACATCCAAGAGGGCGTGCAAAACGGTGGTTTTTGGGTACAGTCCCGAATCACATGGAGGCAATGAGCGATAGGATGGGATTCGTCTCTCCCGGTATAGGGAGTTGATGTTGCGCTGTGTTCGATTGGCTATAACCGGAAATCCCTGGCCAGGGTTGCTGAGATTTACTGGTAAGTGTTACCAGTAGTTTCTCGAATTGTTATAGACCTCAGATCGACACGACTTATCGAGTTATTGGGGTCTGACGTTTACCACCCCTAGGCGAGATATGCGACATATCAGACGATCAGACCGGACTGTACGGTAAGTGTTACTGGTTGGATTCACAGGAGTGTGAGCGGGCTTGCTCATCGATCTTCTGATCGCTCAATACCCGGGTGGCCGTTACGTTTAGCTGACCGCTTGCGGCTTGTGGGTGTTTGATATGATCATCACCTGCTGCCGGCGTATTGAGGAGTCTTTAGAGTCCTACACAGAGGTTTCCTGGCTCAAGCGAAACGAAATAGGAGCGCATATGAGATATGTGCGGGACCGAGAATGATACCAGTATGTGATACTGTATTCGATTCTCGCGATTTGTGACATTGATCGGTTATATGCGATATAGCTGGGTTATCGGATCAAGTGTTGATTCGATAAGTTGTTACTGTTGATATTGGTCGGTTATATGCGATATGACCGGATCATTAAATCAAGTGTTGATTTAATGATTTAATGAATAATTATATATTTGATATATTACTTTGCATTAACTAGTATCGGTTCACTTTAAATGGATTTTCTCACTTGATGTGCACATTGTATATGTGATATATTTTTGTGCATTTGATTGTATCATATTTGATGATACATGATTGCTAAGGTTTCTGTAAAGAATTAAACCTTGGTTAAATAAATGGTTAGGGTTTTTATTTGATTATTCATTCATTTATCTATTTATTTTTGGATTAAATGAATGAGAAATGAAAACAAAAGGATGCTTTTCTTCATGAAGCTTGTTAAAGCTTCATGAAGTTTTGACCAATGTAACCATTTTGTCTTCATCTCCTTAACCCTAACCATTCCTTTAACCTTGGTCAATTCTCTACTCATAACTATGGTTATATTATGATAAGGTTTATTATTCTTTTCTATTCAATTAACTTATCACAATATTCATCTTCTTCTTCTTCTTCTCCTTCAAGAAGAAAACCAAGTTTCCATCAATGGTGATTGATGAAAAAGAGTGAGAAATCCAAATCTAAAGTGAACCCACCTCCTATTTCTTCATCCTCTACCTCTTGCCAAGTAGTATAGGGTGTCTCCTTCACAAGTTTTCATGGCCTGGTGAAGGTGGAGCTTGATCTTGTGATGCCTCGACGTAGATCATCTTCGGCATCGTCGTCGATGACCTAGCCCGCTTTTTCTCCGATGAAGCCGACGCTAGAGCCCAGGATCCGATGATCGCAGCGCGGAGACATCATCACGGAGCTATGGAGGTAGGGCACCGGATCTACAAAGTTTGTATTTTCGTTAACTCATAGTTAAGTTGTTAACTTGTTATCGGTTTCGCCTAAAATTCTAGTTAACGATCTAGTCTAGGGTTTCTCGGCACCTCCAACTTTGAAATTGGCATGGTTGATGCCTTGTGAGACCTCATTAGCGTGCCTAGGAACCCTTCAGTTCCGAGCGTGCATTTTAGACTTTGGTGGTAGCTGAGATCATCATTTACCCTTGATAGAGTTCTCCTACAACAATAGCTTCCAGGACACTATTCAGATGGTTCCTTTCGAGGCTTTGTATGGGAGGAGATGTAGATCGCCCTTCTGTTGGACAGAGCTGAACGAGAGCAGTATTTTGGGGTCACAGATTGTACAGGAGACGACCGAAAAGATACAGCTGATTCGAGACAGGATGAGGACGGCTCAGAGCAGGCAGAAATCATATGCTGACAGACGCCGCCGCAAATTAGAGTTCACAGTTGGCGATCACGTTTTTCTGTAGGTCTCTCCAATGAATAGAGTGATGAGGTTTGGACGGAAGGGGAAGCTTAGCCCTAGATTCATAAGTCTTTTCGAGATCCTCGAGCATGTCGGCGCAGTAGCGTATCGTTTGGCTCTTCCACCCAGTCTTTCGGATGTTCACCCCGTCTTCCACGTATCGATGCTACGCAGATATCTTCATGACCCTTCCTACACGATCCAGCATCAGACAGTTCAGCTTGAGCCCGACCTTTCGTTCACCGTGCAGCCAGTGGAGATATTGGATCGGCAAGTGAAGAAACTTTGATCTAGGGTCATGCTGTCGGTGAAGGTCCTTTGGCGCAGCCTGAATGGTGAGGAGATCACTTGGGAGACCGAGGGGGAGATGCGGAAGAAATTCCCTCATCTCTTTGAAGGTACGCATAGTCATATATTTTAAATTCGGGGACGAATTTTCTTAAGGGGGGAAGACTGTAACAACTGGGAATATATTATTAACTAATTATATTTTAATAAGTGATTTTTTTAAATAAAAGTTTACCAAATTGACTTCAAATATAATATCAAAATCAATAAACATTTTTCTAGAATTTTCCTAACCTTGCACAAACATGTGCATGTAACCTAGGGTTAAAATTGGATTAAACCATGTTTAGGCAACCATGGTGGTCTAACCATTTTTGTTAAGCTAATTAGTTTTAAATTAAGAATTTGGTTTTCTAAAAATAAAAAGGGATTAAAATTTCTTTTGGTTGAGGAGAGAGAGGGCATGATGGGTGTCATGTTAGCATTTGATAGAGAGAGAGAATGGTGGCATAAGGAAGTGTCACACCCATTTCACTTCAACACTTTTTGCTTATCTTTCAAACCCTCTCACTCACATCCCTCACATCTCTCACACACACCATCATTACTCACACAACACTACAACTTCAGCCTCACAACAGCCACAAAATTCAGCAGCTGCACAAGCAACAGCAACAAACACAACAACAACAACAAGAGAAGTAGCAAGCAGCAACATCAGCTGAAACAATAGCTTCAGCCATTAACAGCAGCAGCAACAGTTCAGGCAACAGCAGCAACAGCTCCAGGCAGCAACAGCAGCACTCCAACAGCTCCATCCCCTCTTCTTCTTCTCCTTCTCCTTGTTTGTAAGGTTCCTAGTGGGGTATAACTTCTAAACTCCTTCCTTGTTTGCTTAGTTGTGTAGAAATAGCTTCGATTAGCGATAATTATACGTTTTTGTGCTTGTTTGGGTGATATGTGTGAAGTTTTGTTTAAGTGATGTTAGTGTTGGGTTGACTAGCCTAAGTAAGTGTTGTTAGGGCCAAGTTAACCTAGGAAAACCCCAGATTACACTAAAATACCCTCAGTTTTCAAATTGTGCAAAACTTGACGTTTTTGAGCAAAACATAGCTTTTTGGGATCTGCTGTTACCCCTGTAAGTTCAGAATGAAATTAAGTGGACCATAGTCTACTGGTGACACCCTGACCCCACCACCAGAGCCCGACCCCACCACTCCAACCCACGGCCGCCGGAAAATTCATTCTGGCCGCAAATTGCGGCCAGACCAGGGAGTTAGGAGCTAGGGTTTTTGGTACAGGTGTCTGCTACATTTTTAGGTCCATGGTATATATAGTTTTGTAATATTCTAACCTGGGTAAAATCTGGGACAATATGTCGTTTTCTGGTATTTTTAGTTTGCGCGATACGCGAGTGGATTCTGTGATTCAGCGTATCGCGGCGTATCGGGTTGAGTTTTAGATACACACACACGTTCCAGCGTATCGCGCGCACGCGCGTTAATTCGCGATGCGAGTTTCTCGTTTCGTTTCGATATCGCGTTTTACGAGATTTTGATATATTGGGATTCTTGTGTAAATTTCAGGTTCGCAGGCGGGTACGTCAGACGCCGCCAGGAAAGGGAAGCAGGTGGTCAGCTATACTTAGCATGCGACCAGGTGAGTAGATTTAACATCTACGGGAAAATCGCCCGTATGGCGTTAAGCGTCAGGGCGTGATAGGATGTTAGTTTTATGCGTTCATGTAGACATACTAGAGTAGCATTCCTCCTTATATATATAGATATACTGATAGTATAGAACCCTGCACTGTCACTAACGGTCCAAATTGCACGAGCACGATTTATATGCTACACTCACACCGTTAGTGATTGCCATGACACTCACCTTATAGGATTGCTATAAACCGCATATTTGATTGTACTTATTTGACGTTGTCATGATTTGCCGCATACTATCATATGGATATTCATACCATGCACACTGTATACGCACTTTTGTGAGTACCTTCATTGATATATCACTACTTGGGCACATATGGATCATATATCTACAATAGTGCATATGTACATTGCTATATTTACTTTGTATACTTATCCATTCGCACATCCATACCTATACACATATTCATATGCTACATACATGGATGATATTGACTTGATTTAAAACTAAGGGACCGCAAGCGATATTTTCAAAACTAGATCTTTCAAAAGAGCGGTTTTCCCTTTCTTTTACTCTGAGCGTCATACGACACATTGCATGGATTACGCATTGTATTTGATTTATGTGATTTCTGGATTTGGGAACCGGAGTACTATTTTAAGAGCATACGCACTGTTTAAAACCCGGTTTCCCTTGAGATGATATTTTAGTGCGTCCACCATGAGTTTTCTCGGTTCCAGAGGGCTTGTGTGAGTATACCCGATTCGAGAAGAGGTAGGCACCGATTGCGGGTACATGGTGGAGCCGGTACGGTACCCCGGAGCGAGAAGACTCGTATTGTTAGATGGTGAGCCCGGCGGAGGGACTACTACCTACCGGTGATTGGTTAGACCTGGCGATTATCCGGAGGATACCGACCAGAGTCGATAGATTGATACGGGATGACGCGTACTGCCGGGGGCCGAGGGCCGATTCCGCAGATGGAGCCCGTGCGTAGATCCGATGGACGGACGCCCCATACTGGAGGATTTGCGTGTCGATACTGGACACGGCTGATTTTATGAGATTTGGGTGCCGATGTTGGGCACTCATGATTGTATAAGATTCACAGGATTTGAGGGCCGATGTGGATGACGGCGCCTGAGTTTTACTTGGATTTGGGTTTATTCATGGACACCGGTCATTTTTTCACGTTGATATTCCGTGTATACACTATTTATTCCCATGCTCAGCAGTTAGTATGACATCCCATCCTGTACCTATTGTACCTGATATATTACACATGCTATACATGATTATCGTATACCCTGCTTATGTTATATAGGGTTGTTAGATTCCATATCAGACATGATTATTGCATATCTTGCACATCATATGGAAAGACTTTTAGATTGCACTTGTTGCCTGATGTGAGCATTCAGTTCTTCATATAGATGTTATCTGTTGGCATAGGTTAGAGTATCGCAGCACGTGCATACTCGCGATTACCTTTATATGTTATCTACTATTCACGAGTTGGCAACTCACCCCCGTTGTGCCACAGTGCTTGCAGGTTGCCCTTTGGAGTAGTCGCGGCTGGCTGTTTACCGCATCTTTTTGACACAGATACAATTGTTGAGGCGTGTTAGCCCTTTTTCTATTAGGTGGGTTTTGTACGGTATCTGTTTACTTTACAGTTACATCTTGATGTATCTAGTACTCTCCATCTACTTTCATGTATTGACTTAGAGACAGTTGTGAGGACAATGTATGTTATTTGTACTCTGGTGTCGAGCTCGTTGTGAGCCGACTTTATTTATGCAGTTTTACCTCTTATGATATTTGTTTTCACTTTACTGCTCATTCTTCGCTTCGGCGTCGTATATTATATTGTGGTGATTTCTCCGCCGTTGGGCGCGATTCTCCTATTGAGATGTTCTATTTATTTCACATGTTATTTTTACTTATATCTCACCTTTTACCCGATTTCGGGACAAATTTTGTTGAAAGAAATGTGGTTAAAATTATTTAAATAATAACTTGGACCAAAAAGGATTTCTACTAAACAACTTAAAGTTTTCTAAATGTTTCGACAAATGTTCTATTAAATGTTTTAACACTCTATATTTTAATGGTTTTGATTTCTGGGTTCGGCTTACTTAGTCACGTTACGCCTGCAGACGTTGCGTGGTTAAGTGCCGGTCACGGGCCGAAGTTTGGGTCGTAACAGTATTCCTCGATAGGCAATCTTGATGTTCGAGTAGCCTTGCGACTGTCTTGTCTCTGATCCCTTCGGGGGCTGGACAAGACGTCTTCAAGCAATCTTCCTAGGCAGTTTGACCATCGGAAGAGCAAGCATTAGGAATTTTGCCATGCCGCTTTTTACTTGAGGTTAGGCTCAGTTTGGGGATCCCCGATGAGTCATAACCACTCCGCGCTGGTGTGGGATGATCTCCGATAGTCTTTCTGGTTTTATTTGAGTTACTGTCAAGACCCTGAAGCTAGGAATTTGGCCTTTACTTCGTTTGCTGGCATTGCGTCTACTATATCGAGAGGAATGTCGTAGTTGTCTCTAGGTTGCCTGTGAACCGTCGAGGCTTGGAACTAGGGATTTTTCCATGGCTCCGTTGTTTTGACCCTGGGGTCAGTTGTTGATCTTGTATCTGCATCCTGCTGGAGTTGAGAAGAAACGCCGTTGTTGACACTACGTCTGCTGTAACGAGACGAATGTCGAGGTGGTCTCTAGGTTGTGTAAGGTTTGCCTAGCACCCTATGAAGAGTTTTGAAGCATCACATGTCTCAAAGTATGTATTTTTATGGTGCTAAACATACACGCAAAGGAATCGATCCTAGAAAATTAGGGTTACGAAACTTTAAGCTAATAAAAATTAGGGTTTGAAGGCTACAACCTTTGTAGCTCCCCTTTTGCTTGACTCCTTGATCTCTAGGGTGTTGGAAGAAGGTCCACTTGTAGTCCTCTTTCGTCCACGACGATCCACCCGAAGTTTCCCGTCCAAGCTTGCAACTTTGGATAGGCAAAGAGAACACTCTAATCAAGTTGGCTAGACTTGAGTAGAATGATGTTGTGGCTAAGGATCTCACTTCAAAAACCTTTCTTTAATTGTGTTTAACTCACTAGAAAAAACTAGAGAGGAAAAGATGAAGGAGGATGAAGATGGTGGCTATTTTTAACATGAGGTGAAGAAAATTAACCCTTAGTTCAAAAGAAAATGAAATATATATCACTATATATATTTATTTCCTTCTTGCATTCAACCATGATTAAATGATGGAGAGTTAATTTAACTTGGGTTTTAAAATGATAAAGAGAAGGATAACCCTAGGTTAGTGGTAGTTGAGTTTGGTTAGGTTAGAAGAAGAATGTAGAAGCTAGAATGATTATCCTTTTCTTTTCATTTTGTTTTAAAACCAAAATTAAATAATAATCCATAATTTAATCCATGGTGTGAGTCTTATATTGCCACCATTTCCATATGCTAACAACCATGATGGATGGGTGTATGTATGTATGCATGTATGCACATCCACATGTGCATGAAACTAGAATGAAAGAAAGAAACACATGCATGCATGTATACATCCATCAAACCCTAGAAAGGTTTCAAGTGAGAAAACTAATGGTTAGATGATAAATCAACACTTAATTTATCAATCCGGTCATATCTTATACGACCCCACCAAAAGCAGGCCACCCGATCAATGTTCGGTATCATATACGCACATTTTAATCGGGTTGCATACGCGCACCACAACGTTTCGCCTGGACTGAGTAACTCCTTTGTGGGACTCTAAGACTCGTCAATACGCCGGCAGAGGGTGATGATCATATCAGGTACCCCCAAACCGCAAGCAGTCAGCTAAACGTAACGGCCACCCGGGTATTGAGCGATCAGAAGAAAACAAGCGAACCTGCTACAACTCCCGTCGAGCCAACCGGCAACACTACCGTACAGTCCGGTCTCTTCGTCAGATATGCCGCATATCGAGCCTAGGGATGGTAACGTCGACCCTAATAACTCAATAAGTCGTGCCGGTGAATGGTCTATAACAGATTGAGAAACTACTGATAACACTTATCAGCAATTCTCAGCAGCCCTGGCCAGGGACTTACTGATATAACCAGTCGGGCACTGTACAGCATCAACTCCCAATACCGGGAGAGACGAAACCCCTCCTATCGCTCATTGCCTTCGTGTGTCTCGGGACTGTACCCAACGGCCACCTGTTTGCATGACTCAGTAGAGCCGTGGTAGGGTGGTAATCAAAGTACAGTGGGAGAACACACAAGACTCCATGACGATCTCGGGTCTACAGACTAACCTGCACCAGTGTCACCTGAGAACTGCTATCCGACGATAGATATAATTCCATATAGGAGTTCTCGGTGAGTCCATCCAGTGTACCCAGTCAGCACTGAGCACCCGTATATGATCTTGATGTCAAACATCGATGAATGTGGGAACATCCATCGCCTATCATATGGGTCTAGTATCATAGACGCTAGTCTACTCTGGTATATCAATGCCCCGTCTCGATATACCAACGACTAGGGACTTTCCAGGATATGCTTATAGACTACAGATGTCCCACTAGTATAATCTCCATCATAATCAGAGCAGTCAAGCCAATATCCTCAGGGCTTTATCAGCATGCATGAGTGAATAATAAGCATGATCAAATCAACATGTCAGATAAAGAAGAACCAGATAGCATACTATCATGTCGAGCAAGAATGCATACTGAATATATATACATGTACAGATACATCCACTATCACATAATGGCCTCTAGGGCATACATATATCCAACAATCTCCCACTTGCACTAAGGCCAGTTATTGGCGTATCTCATACCCAACATCTCAAAAAGTCGCTCATGCTGCGGCTGAGGGAGGGCCTTGGTGAATGGATCCGCGGCGTTATTCTTTGTGTCTACCCTCCTAATCTCGATCTCGCGGCGATCTACAATCTCCCGGATCAAATGAAAACGCCTCAGGATGTGTCTGGACCGCTGATAGGATCTGGGCTCCTTGGCTAACGCCATAGCCCCATTATTGTCTCAATACAAAGGTATTGGATCAATAATGGATGGAACTACTCCTAGCTCCGTGACAAACTTCTTCATCCAGACGGCTTCCTTGGCGGCATCATTTGCACCAATGTACTCAGCTTCCATCGTAGAGTCTGCAACGGTATCTTGTTTGGAACTCTTCCAACTCACCGCCCCTCTATTGAGGGTAAATACAAATCCAGAGAAAGATTTGCTGTCGTCCTTATCGCTCTGGAAGCTCGAATCGGTAAAGGCCTCCATTTGGAGATCTCCATTACCATACACCAAGAACAATTCTTTAGTCCTTCGCAAGTACTTAAGAATGTTCTTCACAGCTGTCCAGTGATTCTCCTCTGGGTTGGATTGATACCTGCTCACAACACTAAGTGCATAAGCTACATCTGGGCGTGTACATAACATCGCATACATTATAGATCCTACTGCCGAAGCATAGGGTATAATACTCATGCGAGCTCTCTCTTCATCGGTCTTTGGGCAAGAATCCTTGGAGAGAGTGACCCCATGGCAAGCAGGTAAGGTACCCCGCTTGGAGTCTTCCATACTAAACCTTTTTAGGATGGTGTCAATGTACCTGGTTTGGGACAATCCCAATAACCTTTTGGATCTATCCCTATAGATCCTTATGCCCAGAATGTATGTGGCATCACCCAGGTCCTTCATGGAGAACCTCAGTGATAAGAAAGATTTGACCGACTGTAGCATAGGAATATCATTTCCTATCAGAAGAATGTCGTCCACGTACAATACGAGGAATGTGACAGCTCTCCCTACAGCCTTCTTATAAACACAAGGTTCATCTGGATTTTTGATGAAATCAAACTCTTTGATGACATCATCGAAACAGATGTTCCAACTCCGTGATGCCTGCTTTAACCCATATATGGATTTAAGCAATTTACATGCTTTCCCGCAGCTCCCACTGTCAATGAAGCCCTCTGGCTGATCCATATAAACACATTCTTCTAAATTTCCATTTAGAAATGCGGGTTTAACTTCCATCTGCCAGATTTCATAGTCGTAGTGAGCAGCAATAGCAAGTAGGATCCGAATGGATTTAAGCATGGCTACGGGAGAAAAAGTCTCGTCATAGTCCAAACCTAGTCTTTGACGAAAACCCTTCGCCACAAGTCTTGCCTTATAGGTCTCTACCTGCCCATCTACACCAATCTTTCTTTTAAAGATCCATTTGCACCCCACAGGTTTCACCCCAGGGGGTACAACGTCCAAAGTCCACACTTTGTTGGTGTACATAGACTCCATTTCGGATCTCATGGCATCCAGCCACTTCACAGAGTCTTTACTCGTGATAGCTTGCTGAAAACTGGTAGGATCATCATCATCCATGATGCAATCTTCTCCTTTACCATCAATGAGGAAACCGTAGTACCTCTCCGGTGGGCGAGAAGTCCTACCAGACCTACGGAGTGGCCGAGGTTCTTCAGTTTCTGCTGCAACAGCCGGTTCAACCAAATCGTCATTTGTAGTTTGTGTCTCTAGAACCTCTTCTAGATCCACCACCTTGCCATCATCTTTATCTGTGAAAAACTCTTTTTCCAAGAATGTGGCATACTGAGAAACAAACACTTTTTGTTCCTCTTTGTGGTAGAATAGATATCCATAAGAATTCTTTGGATATCCCACAAAGTTACATAAGACTGACCGTGTCTCGAGTTTGTCCGGATTCTGCTTTTTAACATAGGCTGGGAAACCCCAAATCTTAATTCTCTTAAGATATGGTCTCTTCCCATGCCATATCTTATATGGTGTGGTGGACACGGCTTTGGTTGGAACCCTGTTCAGTAGAAACGCTGCAGTCTCCAATGCATGCCCCCAAAACGAGACGGGTAACTCAGCGTCACTCATCATGGACCGGACCATATCTAATAAGGTCCTATTCCTTCGTTCTGACACACCGTTGTGCTGTGGTGTGTAGGTATGAGTGAGCTGAGAGAGAATCCCATTCTCTTTCAAGAAGTTTGTAAATTCTGCACTGAGATACTCACCACCTCGATCTGATCGAAGTATCTTGATACTCAAGCCGGTTTGTTTTTCTACTTCTTGTTTATATTCAATGAATTTCTCAAAAGGTTCGGACTTGTGCTTTAATAAAAATACATGACCGAATCTTGAGAAATCATCAGTGAATGTAATGAAGTACGAAAAACCGCCTCTAGCCTGTGTAGACATTGGCCCATATACATCACTATATACGAGTCCCAGGAGCTGAGTAGCTCTTTCTCCGTGTCCGGTAAACGGAGTTTTGGTCATTTTACCCTTGATACAAGACTGGCAAGTCGCATAAGATTTATATTCAAAAGAATTTAAATATCCATCTTTGTGTAACTTGTTTAGTCTTGTTTCGTTAATATGACCAAGTCTACAGTGCCAAAGAAAAGCTTCATTTAGTTCTGAAAGTTTTCTTTTATTAGTGTGTTGTATACTGAAAACTGTGTGTTGATTTAGGACATATATTCCGTTGTTAAGCGTACCATACCCAACTAACATTTGATTCAGGTTAATGTTCATAACATTGTTCTGCAATACAAAATTATACCCTTCATTGTCCAACAAAGAAACGGATATTATATTACATAGCATACTTGGTACAAAATAACATGGATTCAAAACCAAAATACATCCAGATGGCAACCCCAAGTGATACTCTCCTACTGCGACTGTATGTACATTGGAACCATTTCCAACGCGGAGAGTATGGTCACCTGTCTTCGAAACCTTGCTATTTCTCAGCCCCTGCATAGAATTGCAAATGTGAGAACCTGAACCGGTATCCAATACCCAGGAAGCAGAGTTTATAGAAAAACAGTTTTCAGTCACAAACGCACCTGAAGCAGAAGCATAAACATGCTTCTTTTTGAGATTCAAGTATTCCGTGCAGTTGCGCTTCCAATGTCCTGTCTTGTGGCAGTGAAAACATTCGCCCTTCCCTGAGTCTCCAGCCTTGGACTTTCCCTTTCCCTTCACCTTTTTAACTCCGCCCTTAGGATTAGTGGGTTTCTTCCTTTTCTTTCCCTTGGCCTTGGCTTTCGGGCGAGAAGAGGAAGACTGTCCAATAGTCATAACGGGAGTTTTTGTTAACTTCATAGTGCTCTCTGCACTCCTTAACATATTAAGGAGTTCAGGGAGGTCCTTCTCCATGCCATGCATGTTGAAGTTCACTATAAACTGAGCAAAGGTGGAGGGGAGGGACTGCAGAATAATATCTATATAATGTTCATTGTCCATCGTCCATCCAAGGTCCTCAAGCTCTTCTATAAGAGCTATCATCTTCAGAACATGGTCTCCTACTGGTGTGCCAGGGGCTATTCGCATCTGAAACAATTTCTTTGATGCTTCGTATCGCAATACGCGGGATTGCTCCCCATACAACTCCTTTGTATGGAGCAATATACCGTGAATGTCCATGTCCTCGTGCTGCTTTTGATGTGTGTTATCCATCGATGCAAGCGTGAGGCATGTGGCCGTGGCACAGTCAGCGTCCCATGTCTTGCGGACTTCAATGTCCGCAACTGAGGATTTTGGACCAAGGACGGGCGGGGCTGAAGCCGTGAGGACATATGATACTTTATCATAAGTCAAGGCGATTTTCAGATTCCTCAGCCAGTCTTTATAGTTGGTCCCATTCAGTTTGTTTTTATCTAGTAAAAGCTTGAGTCCAGTCATGGGTATCTGCCATTAAGAGAGAGAAAAGAATACACTCAGCGAAAGCTCTTGCATAGAATAGATTGGTTATTATCTTGTCTAATCGATGTTTCCCACTGCTTTTATCGAGTTTTTCTTTCAAACCTTAAAAAGAAAAACTAGTCAGGATTAATTACAGTCTACAACTTCGCTAACCGTTCAGCCAGGCCAGTGTCGGTACTTGAGGGAGGTTCCCCGTGCTTTCGCACAGACCTAATTAGATTAAACCTCGTTTTCTCAGAGGCGGAGCCCCGTTAACACCTTTCTAGACACCTAATGAGTTAGCTAATTGTAAACTGTAAAACTCTCCTAGGAGCAACTATTGCCCACAGTGGGATCGGGATCCAACCATCACATGGAAGGTATGCAATCTCATTGCAAATTTCAACTATTGAAATTCCCGATGTGGTTTTTACCCCTGGTACTTATGACCTTAACTAAGGTCAACAAATCATAAGTACCAGTCAAGTTCTACCTGTCATTTCTTGATTAATTAGACCCACTCATATGACCCTTAACTAAGGTCAACAAAGTCATAAGAATGTCCTAATTAATCTGCATCATATGCAATGTAGGAAGACATCACTTAGCTACCGTACACTACGCCTTAACTATAGTCAACAAACGTAACACGAATACTAAGTACTCTACTTCCTAAAATGACGGAGGGTTGCGGATGATTTTTAAGAAAATCTTTAACGCTTTGAACTTGATATCGTTGTAGAATCAAATGGTTTTCAAAAGGAGTGGCTTAAGCTCCGCAGTTTTGAAATATAGCTTTTTCATAAAAAGCCGAGTGGTTTTTCAAATCCGATTCTACAACATCTTTTTAGGTTTATTTTCTTTACATTAATCACATTAATGTAATCCCATCATTTAAGTCCTTATGCCAATCACAGAAAAGAAACGAAAATAACACGTACGCTTATGCCATCCGCATTCGCCGCAATGTTCCGTTATGCACCGTTAGGTTACTTAACTAACGGCATACCGGGACGGGACTAGCGCGGGTGTAAAACATAAGCAACGTCTACTATATATCATATATATAATATGTCATTCGTCTCAGATATCACAGAACACAGGCTGCAGAAATATAGATATAACGTGGGATATACTAGGACGTCCGTATTTAGTATTTAGCCAGAATAGAAAATACGGATTCCACGGTCGCGATGAATAGCCAAGCCCACACCCTGGACCCCTACGAGAGCGGCAAGTGACCCTGCCAATTCTGGAGTTTAAGAGACCCGGTCTCGACTCCTCGAGATGGCCTCCCACTGAACCCCAGAACCCGGTCACCTGTGCTCCCCTCCTTGGGTCCATCCTAATGCGGAAAAGTAAATAATATACAACACTGGTGACACAACCTCAACCCGGAAGTGCCCCAAATAAAAGAATATTACATTACATTAGAATTTACATGAATGAAAATATAAAACTCTCATCTCACATAAAAAAAACCCCGGCTATTCAATCGCGACAATCCTGCACATCATATCTCAGCAACACATAATATCTCATATCATCAACGTAAGTAAGTATGCATACCCCAATTATCGTTGATGTATAGCAACGAAACCGGCGATATCGTACATACTACACTTACGGTCACAGAAAAGAAAGTGTAAAACTACAATATTTGGAATCCACATTCTCTTTAGACATCATAAATGCGAAATATCACATATTTCGTATTTCATGCCTAAACTATACGAATTCCATATATTGTATCACATTCCGGATAAACAGACAGTATTGAAGTTTTCGAACGAACGATCAAATACCCAGGATTCACTAAAGCCCAACACTTGAGCAGAGTTCAAACACTTGGAGTGTGACACAATAGTAGCGGTCCAGCCGTAGAAGGGTCAAGCCAACGCCTCATTTCCGATCGACCAAAATTCCAAAAATACGCGTTTTCTGTACATCAGTTTTCTGTTGATTTTTTTCTTGCTCAAAAAATTTTTCAGGTTGGATAAAAGTGATGTACTGGAAAATATAAGGCTACTGTAGAAATTCGACAGAGTGATTCCATTGTGTGAGCGCGGAACCGCGGCAAAACCCCCTTTTGTGCCGCGGTTCCGCCGCACTATGGTCAGATCACTGTGTCGTTTTTCTTCAGTTGCTTTCTGGGATGATTTTAGGGGTTTTGGAACATTAATTTTGGGCCCAGAATTTCTTGATGTGCTACAGTAGTACTTGGGGGCCCACTTGTTAAAATTTAATCGATCGGATATTTTAAACACATTGGTTCACAGTATTTACATTATATCTACGACCGTGAATGTCACTTGATCGGTAAATCCTGTCTAACTGCTATAGCCCGGTTAGACGGATTTGCGAACGTGACTTTCACGTTGATGTTCTGTGTTTATGCTGTGTTGTTGCGGATCGGTCGTGGGGGATAGCCTGGATGCAATGCTAGTACAGTTTTGTTTTAGATGTACATTTGATATTGCGGGGCGAGCGTCCGACATGTGGACTGCCGTCACTGCCTGTTTGTATTATTCTTTTGGGGCACGACCTGGTTGCGGTCGATGTACCCGTTGTATGTATATTTTACTTTCTGTACTAGGATTGCCCCGCGGTGGGGTGCACGGATAGCCGGGTTCTGGAGGGCAACAAGCCCGCATCTCATGGCATTGGGACGGAGGGGGCTTCACTCCAGGATTGGCGGGCTATTCGCCGCACTCGTAGGGGGTACAGGTTGACCCAGGAGGGGTGCCCAAGTTGCCGGATTCCGTGAAGTGCTGGGTGGTCCATTCACGGTGATGAAGGGGGCTGCCTCGCTTCAGGTTTTGGCGGGTGACTTGCCGCGCCCGTAGGGGTCTAGGTTTTCATTGCACAGGCTATCCACACGACCAGGGGAACGTCGGGTTTCAGCAGCGGCTCTGTGAAACCCGGGGCTTCCAGATATCTGTATTGTTCTGTGATGCTGTACATTTCTGTGATGTTGCATTTTATTCACGCCTTGAGCGAAATATAATATATTGGTATATATATTAGTAGATGTTGTATATGTTTTTCATCCGCGCTAGTCCAGTCCCCGCTCTGCCGTTAGTTAGCTAACCTAACGGGTGATGACGGGACCCAGTGGCGAATGCAGATGGCATATACGTACGTCAGTATATTTTCGTTCTTTGTGGTGTGATCAATTGATGGGACTGCGTTGATTCGGATCAATGCACGATAAACAAACCTATTCTGATGTTGTTGGAACATTTTTCAAAAGGCTGTTATTGCAAGGACGTTCACTTTTGTTTTGCATCGTGGTATTCATTTGGAATATCCTGCTCCTCAGTCGACGAGGCAAGGGCCGAGATCCCTTCACCGGGAGTGACCCCTTGGACAGAAGTTTGCGTCAGGGCATTAACTTCACTATAGCCGATTACTTTTGCTTTGCATCGTGGTATTCAGTTGGAATATCCTGCACCTCATTCTACGGGGAAAGTGCCGAGATCCCTTCACCGGGAGTGACCTCTTTAGCAAAGTTTTTCGTCACTATATTTTTATAAAAGGCTATGCAGTTCCTTCAACGATATCAAGTTCATTACGTTAAAAGTTTTTCGCCAAAAACTAGACGTAGCCCTCCGTCATTTCTTACAAGTATTACTTAGTATTCGTGCTGCGTTTGTTGACTGTGTCAAGGCGTAGTGTGCGGTAGCTAAGTAGTGTTTGTTTGTAGCATATTAATGGGATTGGTTAGGACAGTCGTGCGGCCTTGTTGACTGTGTCAAGGGCTCGTACGGGTGGGTTTAATGCAATCCAGGATAATGACGGGTTGAACTTGACTAGGACTCTTTGATTTGTTGACTGTGTCAAGGTCACTTGGGTCCTATGGGTAAAAATCACATCGGGAGTTTCAAAAGAACCGAAACTTGCCAGATATGCGCATACCTTCTGGAGTGTGGTGACTTGAGTGGATTCCGTCAAGTTATCATACGATGATAGTTGGATCCCGATTCCCACTGATGAGTTGGTTTACTCCTCGGGTGATCCCGACTAATTCTTCTTTCAGGTTTGGGGAAGAATTTGAGGTTACAGTGGGAGGTTTCCAGATTAGATAAAGTGATAACCATTCTGATCTAGGTTAGAGTGCACGCTGAGTGTTTCTTTTCTCTCTCTCTTTGGCAGCGACCATTGACCCGACCCTGGACTATGACTCAGTGACCAAGTTGACCGAACCTTCTTAACACTGGCTTTTGGATTGTCAGAGTTGCAAACCTCATTGCCACTCCTACTTTTACCCTTTTCTCCAGGACACCCCGTATTACTACGAACGTCCACTTCCATTGGACAAAACCATCGTATGGTTATATACGAACTCGAAGGACTTCGAGGAGGGTTTCTGGTTCTGGAGAAAACGAATAGGATTATTCAGTTGTCTTTTCTTTTCACCTTCTCTCATTGCGAGTACTCCTTGGTTTAGGAGATAGTACACCTATTATGCAAATTGGATAGTCTTCTTCCAAACCTTAGGCTGGTGCCGAACGGTGGGGAATGAAGAAAACCAATTAGCATAACGATGGTGTGCAGAAGGTATTAAGTTAAGACAAAGCAAGGGATTAGTAAGAGGGCAACGTAAATTGCGACTGATATTCACGACCAAACCAAGTATATCTTCGCCAAACCTAAATCACCTTTGTATTTCTCCAGGACACTCCGTATCACTACGAAGATCCACAGTTTATTTGGATACTCCATCGTATGGTTATATACGAACTCGTAAGGAACTTGTTCCAGTTCGGGGATGGATTCTGGTTCAAGAGAAATAGGAATAAGGTTTATTCAGGTGTCTTTTATCCTCACCTTCTCTCGCATTGCGAGTGCTCCTAGGATTAGGACAGTACACCCATTATGCTTACTGGATAGTCTTCTTCCAAACCATAGGCTGGTGCCGAACGGTAGGGAAGGAAGAAAACCATTTATCCTAAGGGGTGTGCAGAAGGTAATGACTAAAGACATATAAAGGGATTTGGAGAGATGGCAAAGAATTATACGGTTATAGTTGTGAATCTGGATAATGGTAGAGGCATTACTAGGAATACCAGGATACCCCATCGAAACATTTCAATGTTTCAGTTCACTGTGTAATGTTAAAAGAAAACTGATTTCCCGATTAGATACTTACTCCAGGGTATGTATTTACCAGGTATGATTCTCACATCTGTATGGTTTTACAGATGATGAGTGGGAGTAAGTTATTGGGAATTGGGTGATCATCCTCATTATATCGGGATTCGTTGTAATCGGTGATATTTGAGGAGATCACCTGGGCTGTTTGCCGGTCGGCAAAATTTTTGGTTTTGAATATCCGCTGTTGTGCACCAATTTCAAATTGACATATCTGTACGTCTATTTTCATAGAGTGAGATATACCTTTTGATATTATGTCGATGATATTTACCTATATCAGTGGATGGTTAGGTAAGGAGCATTAAACAGCGGTGTAATTCTTCTTAACCATAAGTACAGTTTTCAACCTACGACACACAGTGAAAGAGTTGTTAGACTCAGTGGACTTATACAGAGTATTGTATGTTGTCCAGTGTCCATTAGGACAGAGGGGTTGGTCCTCATACTATATTCTGTTTACTTTTAACTTCTCTAGTTCTTAGACATGTGTTTCGTAAGAATACAGGGTCTAAGTTTTGAGGAGTTATAAGTATTTGAATAGAGTTGAGTACCAGGTGTAGCAAGTATTGGGATTCTTCAAAGTGATCGAAGATGTAGATACTTGTGTATGGTATTCAGTTGATAGTAATGATTAAGAGAACTAGCTTCTCTTTCAGGTTACTCATAATTGGAAGCATTCCTAAGTTGAGTAACGCTGATCGGCCTCCTTCCATTTAGTTGACATGCACTGGAGACAGCTGCATGTTTTGAATCTGGTTCTTTTAAATCAGTGCCTCTGGTTCTATATTGGATATAGTACAGTTCATATCTTAACATTGTTAAGGTACGGGGAGTTGTCCGGCTTATGATTAAAACCAGACTCTGGATAACTCATGGCACGTTTCTGTAATGGCTGTTTGTGGGTTGACCCAGGATATGACGAGGGTTGACTTTCTACCATAAGAAAGATCAATAGTGATATTGTTCTTAACTCGCCACATTTTAAAAAGAAATGGTTATTTTTCAGAAAACAGTAGTGGGAGTATGGTAGAACTGGAAGCGATTCCAGAACCGCAAACGATTACTGAAGATTTGATAAGGAACCTAAAGATTCAATCTGATTTGACATTCCATTGGCCACTCCGCAGATAAGGTGGGTAACTTCAGGCACCCGAGAGGTACTCCGGTAGCCTCAAGGACGGTGACAGGGAAGTTCTTGTTTACCCACACTTGTCATTGTTGTTGTTCCAGGCTGCGAGACCCGGCAGGAGGATGAGTATTGCGTCGTTCTAAACTAGCTTTAGAAGTGCACGTCTATATGACTCTGCCAGAGGGTTGTCGTAGTCAGTGGGAGCAGCGGAAGCATTGGTGGACATCAGGCTTATGTCTATAGACTAAAGCAGATATAGCGGAGATAGATCATCTATTTCTGATGTGACAGTCATAGGTTTGACGTCATCAGAATTGGGGATGGATCTGTTAAGAAGGTAGTAGGGTGTGATGTCCTGGTTTTGGATGACATACACAGAGTAGGAAGTGATATTCCTATACTACGATCGGTCATACTTTGGTTGTCACACAGTGGTTTCTCCACACAGGACTTGGATATTATATCAGACATTCTGGTTACTAGATCTATAGTTTTAGATCTAGATTTGGGTGGTTTCCTAATCTGGGTACCTTGACAGCATTCTATGAGTATTTAGAATGGACGACTCCTGGCACGGTAGTACACCTGCAGGTAATGGAGTCACCCTCTCTAAAGGTGTCTTACAGACTAAAGTGGAGAGGGATACGCATGATTGACAGATCACTTGCTTAGGCAATTGAGTCAGTCATGAGATGTCAAGTACCACACCAGATGTTGTTCTTGCAGTAGATGCAATAAGTTGATATTAATCCAATCCTGGAGAAACAATCGGAAGCAGTTTTAGGACATAAGTGCGTGTTCTAGGGATGTGATAACGACAGCCTCTTTTAGGAGACGGTTATCATTCCAGGCTTCCAAGGTGACATGGATGGCAGAGTGGCTGTCAGAGTTATAGTTTTCCCTCTGACGAGGGGCAGTATATTGGACAGGTGATCCAGACAGATACTGAGGGAGGCATGGCGCTGGGTACTGATTAAGTTCAGTTACCGATACAGTCTAAGAAGTTTGGATTTGGAGTTCATTTATGAGCTAGGTCCCATCAGATATCCAGACATATTCTAAGACAGGTATTGCTCATTTCGGGAGATGGTATTCTCCGCGAACTTGAGATTTAGAGAGACATAGAAAGAAACATCAGAGCGGATCCACTCGCTGAGGCTATTCCTCGAACGCAATAGTCTCGCAAACGAGCTTTGTGATACTGACTAGTAGAGGAGTTGGGTGTTCGGTATCACACGGGCTGTGAGTATGCGACATCGCAATAATTAGCCTTGAGTGCAAGTGGGAGATTGTTGGAGATAGTGCCCTCAGAGTCAATTATTGGATCACAGGCACGTGATTGCAATGATTGAGGGTGGACCAATCCCGGGACGACAGTCTTACTCGAGATGATAGTATGCTATCTGGTTTACCTTTATCATCGTGTACTGCTTCAGGTGACCTTAAAGGTCGCTATTACACGATGATAAAGCCCCTGGGATTCTTGCTTGACTGCCGGCAGTATGATGGCGATCATATACGTGAGAGCTGGTGGTCTACAAGCACATCCTTAAAAGGTCCCTAGTCATGGGAGTTTCGAGACAGGGCATCGATTCTCCAGAGTAGACTAGTGTATACAGTCGAGACCCTGACGAAGGGCGGTGGCCGGTCTCACAAGCCACTGGTGTCAGTTGGTTCACCTAAGATGTATGCAGGTGCTCATTGGGTTATGAGTACACCGGACAGGACTCGCCGGGAACCTGCTAGTTGGGATTATACCAGACGTCAGATAGCAGTTCCCAGGTGACATGTGTACAGGTTAGTTCATCGACCTGAGATCGTCATTTGTCTCGTGTGAGTTCCCACTGTGCTTTGATTACTACCCTACCACGGCTCAATGGAGTCGTGCAAACAGGTTTTAGTTGGGTACAGTCCCGAGCCACATGGAGGCAATGAGCGGATCTGCAGGGGTTCATCTCTCCCGGTATTGGGGGTGAGGTCGCGCTGTGTCTAGGAGAGCCATTACGCAAAGCCCTCGGCCGAGGCAGGAGATTTACTGGTAGGTATTCCAGTAGTATCTCAGGGCGTTCTGGGCTACACTCCGACACGACTTGTACCGCCTTTGGGGGTCTGACTTTTACCAACCCCCTAGGCCCGCCATGCGATGCTCATAGACGAACGGACCGGACTGTACGGATATTGTCACTGACAGGCTCAGTAGGGTGTCAGGATGAGTTCGCTCATCGACGTCCCTTTTGGTCAATAGCTGGTGGCCCGTCATGTATTGGCTAATACCTCTGACGTGCTAGTGGTTAAATCCACAGTCATAGTATTGACGAGTCTTTAGAGTCCACCACACATTCAGTTACTCAAGCTTTCGGGCGAAACGCTGTAGAGGCCGTATGGAGATATGGCAGGGTCCGATCAGATACGTGCGGTATTGCACGGATCAGGATCGGGCGGTTTGTACTAATGGCCGTATGGTTATATGGCAGGGTTCGATCTGATACGTGCGGTATTGCACGGATCAGGATCGGACGAACATTACTAGCCGGCTTTGGTTTAAGCCGGATCCTAATTTAGTACAGTGTAGATTTTGTCTCATTGCATTTGTATCCGGTCGGAATACAGATGCGGGTGTGTATGCACAGTGTCGGGGTTTTCCTGTAATTTATTAAGGGACCAGTTTTCTGGAGTTGCCAGTTTGCATTCCGTTCCGGCCGGTTTTCCTTTGTTCTTTCCCGGCCGGACCTTTTGATGGAGGGTGTTATTTGCAAGTTTGCAAATTACACATTGTGGAGGGGTTTCATGCAAATGGTTTGATTATGAAGGCATCTTTTCTTTTTCCACCATCACTTGCATTAAAGAGAGGGTATGGGTTTGATGTAAGTTTATCATGATAATGTTTATGATGTGGTCACCTCTTTTCTTCTCCTACACTCACCTTCCTCTTGTAATATACTTTGCCTCCACCACCATTTCCATATAGAAGTGGCCGGCCACAATTTTTGGAGAGGAGGAAAAATGAGAGAGTTTCATTTGGTGTGGGAAATATATCATCCATCTCATTTTTCATTGCTACAAAATCCCCATGTTCATATCTTGTTGATTCCTCCATCAAGGCAACATAACCCCAAAGAGACTAAGAACTACACATTCTACAGCAAATCTTAGGCGCGTCGGCTAGCCAACTTCGCGCCTGAGTTGCCTCGGTATTGAGGTGGGAGCCCGTAAAAGATACAGACGATGTGGTGCCCTTCCGGTAAGGATGCGACGACCGGAGTTTCCGCGGGAGATCGGGACGATAACGAGAAGACCGGAGGACTCGGATCACTCGGTATATGTCACGACCCGCAGGGTACGGAACGTGACTGGCACTTAAGTTTACGAAACGTCTAAAGGCGTCCGTAAAATAAGTAAGCCAAAAGCCCAGAAAACAAAACCAATTAAGCAAAGGAGTGAAGAAAACCCAACATTTGAAAGCAAGTTAATCAAATAAGTCATGTGAAACACTTTTTAAAAACAATACCAACTTTTCCCGAAAATTTCGGCAGAGTCTCCTTTGTAAATACTGGCCCCCAAAATGGGTACAACATAAATAAATATGAATCCAACAAAATAGGGCATCCCCAAGCGGGAGCTAGCTCTTCGCCATAAGGCGGTCACAAATCCCACGCAATGTAAATGACAACAAGCATAATAAAGCATAAGGAAGCATGAAAAAAGTAGCATGTCGGCTCAAGTGAGCTCGACCCCAAAATACAGCATAAAATCCACAAACCTCACAGTCTCATCTCTAGGTCAATATACAATAATCTGGTAGAAACAGTAGATGGAGTACACTAGATACAAAGAATATACAAGGTGGTACAAAATAATAACATAACCCACCTATGAGAAAAACTCAAGCTCAGGCAAAAGAGGCAAAAGAACAAGTGCGCCCGCCGCTACTGAACTGACGGAGCGGACCTGCAAAAGACTGTGGCACAACGGGGGTGAGTTGCCAACTCGTGAGTAATAAATAACATCTGCAAAGGCTATCGTATGCATGCACACAAGCATCCTAGCATCTAAAATACAGGTATGACTGGATGCACTAGCAGGTGTGTATACCATATCAGTGTGCTAATATGTATGCAACATGAAAATCTGAGGTCTCAATAGGTATATATAAGAAATATTTTATCTCTTTTTTTTTTTGAAACTCTTTTAGAATGCCAGCATAATGTCAATGAATCGACGAAAATCGGTGTCCAGCAACGACACCCAAAAGCTGTCTCAAATCTCATAAATGTATCTCTGGCCTCAGCCGTCCGGCTGACCCATCTCAAATATCAATATCTCATCATCTAGCGGCCACGGTCGGTATCCTCTGGATATCCGCCGTCCTAAACAGTCACCGGTAGGTAATCCGTCCCCTGCCAGGCTCAACGTCATCACCACATTCCTCTTGCCCCGGGGTACCTTACCGGGCCCACCATGTACCCGTGCCGGTTCCTCCACTCCTCGACACGGATTTCCAAATCCACAGCAAACTCATGGTGGACGACACTTACATCACTAGAAAACCGCAATTTACATGTTTTAAAAATATCATAAGTTTGGAAATTTTGCGGCTTTCCCCCGAAATCCAGCAATATCATAAAATCTCAAGAAATTCTCATAAGTGCATATATCAATGATAATGAATGCGTATGATATCAATAATCAAGTTGCGATGTGTGATTAATGTATTAAGCATGAACAATGAATATGATGAAGTACATGCACATGAATAGCAATCCTACGGTTTCATTTTAAGGAATTAAAGGCAATAGTACCAGTTTAAGTATCAATTAGTAAAAGGTTTCAATTTAAAAGTTATCTAGTGTGGTGGCATGGCAATTACCAGGGTGTGTGTGTAAACATGAATAGTGCTCGTGCTGCATATAAAAACCCTGGTAATGGTGCAGGTGTCCTATGAAATGGTTTCGTATAGATATGTCAATATAATGCATGGATGCAGCAAATAGTCCATTAAGTATTTCACCCCTAATTATTAACATTACTAAGGATCTTGTAAGTCACTAAAACTATCGGGCGGCTTGCGCCATCCAACGATAGTCCCCCGTAGATGTTACATCTACTCACCGGGATCCCTGGCTAGCTGTGTCCAATCACCGCCTTTCCCTTTCGCGCCGCGTCTGACGTCTCCGCGACCGAACCTGGAATTTACATCAATACCAAATATAAGGTTACATATCAAGAACGACGCAAAACCCCAACGAAACTACTAAAGTTCGCTAGCTAGGTACAACGTGCACAAAGCGCGCGGACACACGCGAAAATCGCAAAAACTGCCGAAAAACGCCGATTTGCGACAAAACGACTACAATATAGCATAATTACCCAAGAACACTACAAGCAATCTACAAACACTAATTACAACACAATGGCAATGATTCCAATCCTATTTTCCATAAACAACCATTCTTGAATTCATAACCTAGCAATTTCCAAATCCATTTCCACACTTGAAAGCTTAATTTAACACAACAAAAGCCCACTTAAGAAAATTAACCTCTTAGGTTAGGTTAGCAAAATACTAGATAACAATTTAGGTTCAATCAACTAGATAATGTTTTCTAAAACTTAATCAACTCACTAATCATGTTTCACAAACCATTACCAAACCTAAACCCTCTCTTGAAAATTTTAAAACAACAATTTCACCCTTCCAAAATTAACTAATTTAGCAAAATTGAAAACTTTAACAACAAGGTAACTATATAGATTAGTTAATTAACCATAGATTAACTATAAAACAACTTAATTAACTATTATGGCTACAAAACCCTAGCTAAACAACTACTCTTTTCTTTTTTTTTTTTAAACTAGATTAGAAATTATTTAACTTTTAACACTAAACCATGCATTTAAAGGAATTTAGCAACAAAAGAATGTAACTTTCATGGAATTTATACCTCACTTGAGATCTAGATAGAATGAATCTTGCTCCAAATGATGGCCTCAACACCAAGATCTAAGCAGGAATGGCTAAGGATAATGATAGCATAAAGATTTGTTTTGGTTTTTTTGAATAAACTATGGATTTTGATGTGGTTTTTTGATGAAATTTGAAGAAAAAGTGAAAAGAAAAGGGATGAAGAAGAGGGGTGCAGGTTTCGGCCAGGTAGGAGGTGAGGGGGAGGGTGTGGGCAAGTGGGAAAAGTCAAGGGTCAAGTTCCAAAGTCAAATGCACCATACTTTGTCCAATATATTTAAAATAAAACCATAAACTATCCCAATTTCACACAAGAAAGCAACCAAAGAAAGGAGCCCAGAAATTTCTGGTCTTGGCCAGGGTTGGGCTGTTCTAGGGCTGAGGGAAAAGAGAGAGGGGTTTTACAAAAGAAATTTTATGCAAAAAGGCCCCCTACAACTCAAAAATTTCAAGTTTTAGCTCAAAATTCAATAAATTCGTTTCAATTTATAAAAATTTGTTAAAAAATCAAAATAAATTACTAAAAATTCATGTTATCACTAGATTATAATTATCATAATTTTAGAGATTAAAATTAGCCCGGAAAAATTTGTATTTATCGCTTATTTAATGTATTTTCTTACCGGCTTAAAATAATATTAAAAAATTGAAAAATAGGGAAAAAATTTTAAATGACCAAAATTTCATAATTAACTCATTAGCTACTAAAAACAAGCAATTACCTATCCATTTTAGGTATAATTAGCCCTAAACTGCAAAATAACAAGAAAGACGGTTTTCGGAAAAATACCGAATTTTCACCGAATTTCAGGAAAACACCAAAACGACTTTTCAAGTCGCTACAATCTTCCCCCCTTAAAGAAATTCGGTCCCCGAATTTAAAAATATAACTACGCGTACCTTCAAAGAGATGGGGATACTTCTTCCTCATCTCGCCCTCGGTCTCCCAGGTAACCTCCTCGCTGCTCGGGCTACGCCAAAGGACCTTGACGGTTGGTATAATCTTCGACCTCAACTTCTTCACCTGCCGATCCAGGATGGCCACCGGCTGCTCTGCAAAAGAAAGGTCGCGCTCTAGCTGGACTGTCGGGTGCTGAATCGCATGCGAAGGGTCGTGAAGGTACTTGCGGAGCATCGAAACATGAAAAACGGGGTGAACATCGGGAAAGCTGGGAGGAAGAGCCAAACGATAAGCAACAGCGCCAACACGCTCGAGGATCTCGAAGGGACCTACGAATCTAGGGCTAAGCTTCCCCTTTCGCCCAAAGCGCATCACGCCCTTCATCGGAGAGACTTTCAGAAAAACATGGTCGCCAACTGCGAACTCTAATCTGCGACGGCGCCCGTCTGCATAGGATTTCTGCCTGCTCTGAGCCGCTCTCATCCGGTCTCGGATCAACTGGATCTTCGATGTCGTCTCCTCAACAAGCTGCGGCCCCAAAATGCTGCTCTCGCTGAGCTCTGTCCAACAAACGGGCGATCTGCATCTCCTCCCATACAATGCCTCGAAAGGTGCCATCTGAATAGTATCCTGAAAGCTGTTGTTGTAGGAGAACTCCACTAGAGGTAAATGACGATCCCAGCTACCACCAAAGTCTAAAACGCACGCTCTGAGCATGTCCTCGAGAGTCTGAATGGTCCGCTCTGACTGTCCGTCGGTCTGCGGATGAAACGCTGTGCTGAAGCTCAAACGAGTGCCCAAAGCCTCCTGAAGTCTCTGCCAAAGTCGGCTGGTGAACTGAGTGCCTCGATCTGACACGATACAAGTCGGTACGCCATGTAGTCGCACGATCTCGTCAATATAGAGCTGAGCATACTGAGCGAAGCTGAAAGTCGTCTTCACTGGAAGGAAGTGAGCCGCTTTCGTCAATCTATCCCCGATCACCCAGATGGAGTCGTACCCTCGACTGGTCCTGGGTAGACCCACAACGAAATCCATCGAAATCTGCTCCCATTTCCACTCTGGAATGGGTAACGGCTGTAGCTCTCCTGCGGGCCTCTGGTGCTCGGCCTTGACTTGCTGACAAGTCAGGCATCTCGAAACGAACTCCGCAATGTCCCTCTTCATCCCGTCCCACCAGTAGGTCTCTCTCATATCATGGTACATCTTGGTGGAACCGGGGTGGACACTATACACTGATCGGTGTGCCTCCTCGAGAATGTCGCGCCGCAATCCATCAGCATCTGGTACGCACAGTCTAGATCCATATCGTAAAATCCCCTGATCATCAACCACGAACTCGGAACATCTGCCCTGTCCCATCTGTGCCATGATCTCTGAACAACGGTCGTCACTGCGCTGTGCCTCATATATACGGTCAAGCAACTGTGGGCGTGCACGAACATGCGCGAGCTGTCCCCCTGTCTGAGTGAACTCGAACTCAACTCGGCTGTCGCATAACATCTGCCAATCTGCTGACGACTGCCTCTGCACTGCGCGCAAAAAGGATAGACTACCCCCGGGCCTCCTACTCAACGCATCTGCCACCACATTTGCCTTGCCGGGGTGATATAAGATCTCGCAGTCGTAGTCTTTCACCAACTCCATCCAACGACGCTGTCTGAGGTTCAGGTCTCGCTGCTGAAATATGTACTTTAAGCTCTTGTGATTGGTGAATATCTGACACGACTCGCCATACAGGTAATGTCGCCAAATCTTCAGTGCAAAGACCACTGCAGCCATCTCCAAATCATGAGTGGGGTAGTTTTGTTCATGCTTCTTCAACTGCCGAGAAGCGTAAGTGATCACCCGGCCATGCTGCATCAATACGCATCCTAATCCCACTCGCGAAGCATCACAGTAGACAAAAAATCCGCCTGATCCCGAAGGCAAAGATAATACCGGTGCCGTAGTCAAACATGTCCGCAGCTGCTGAAAACTGCACTCGCATTCCTCTGTCCAGACGAAAGGAACTCCCTTCCGGGTCAAACTGGTCAACGGTGCAGCTATACGGGAGAAGTCCTGAACAAAACGCCTGTAGTAGCCCGCCAAGCCTAGAAAACTACGGATCTCAGTAACCGATGTAGGTCGGGGCCACTGCTGAACAGCCTCAATCTTCTTCGGGTCCACACAAATGCTGTCTCTCGTAACCACATGACCTAAGAATCCGACGCTGTCCAGCCAGAATGCACACTTGGAGAACTTCGCGAACAGCTGGTGCTCCCTCAGAGTCTGTAACGTAATCCGCAAGTGCTGCTCGTGCTCCTCTCTGCTCCGGGAGTACACCAAGATATCGTCGATAAACACGATGATGAACAAGTCAAGATACGGCCTGACCGTACGGTTCATCAAATCCATAAATGCTGCTGGGGCGTTGGTGAGTCCGAACGACATCACCAAAAACTCGTAGTGGCCATAGCGTGTACGGAAAGCTGTCCTCGGTATATCCTCCTGTCGAACTCGCAGCTGATGGTATCCTGATCGCAAGTCGATCCTCGAAAAAATACCCCGCACCCTGAAGCTGGTCGAACAAATCATCAATGCGCAGCAACGGATATCTGTTCCGAACGGTAATTTTGTTCAGCTGGCGGTAGTCGATACATAAGCGCAAACTTCCATCCTTCTTCTTGAAAAACAGGACCGGAGCACCCCACGGAGAAACACTCGGTCGAATAAGCCCCTTGTCTAACAAATCCTGCAACTGATCCTTCAGCTCTCGAAGCTCTGCCGGGGCCATCCGATAAGGAGGTATAGAAATAGGCCCCGAACCGGGAATCAAATCAATGCAGAACTCAACATCGCGCTCAGGCGGTAGCCCAGGTAGCTCATCAGGGAAAACATCATGGAACTCACAAACTACCGGGACCCGGTCCAACGGAACCTCTGCAGCTCGAGTATCACAAACAAACGCTAAGAATCCCTGACATCCCTTCCGCAAGAGCTGACCAGCGCGAAGAGACGAAATTAAGCTGGGAAGGGCGACACTGCGGTCTCCCTGAATAACAAGGACTGGCTCTCCCGGAAAGCTAAATCTGACTGCCTTCTCACGGCAGTCCACCGAAGCATAACAAGTGGCTAGACAATCCATGCCCAGAAGCACACCAAAGTCCAACATATCGAGGAGTATCAAATCAACTGATGAATCCCTCTCCCCGATACGAACGGGACACAAACAAAATACAAACCGAGCGACAAACGACTCGCCTACCGGAGTACTAACAACAAGCGGCTGATCTAACGACGACGACTCACGGCCCAACATCGGTGCAAAGTGTGTAGATACGTACGAATGTGTGGAACCTGGGTCGAATAATACCAGTGCGTCGAAAGAACAAACTGGCAAAGTACCTGTCACAACGGCATTGGATGCCTGCGCATCCTGCGGTGTCAAAGCAAATACTCGGGCCTGTCCTCCACCGATAGCGGGCTGACCTCGACCTCGGCCTCTGCCTCCTCATCCTCTCTGAACAGGACCGCCGCGTCCACGGCCTCTCGGTGCACCTAACTGGCGTGGAGCATCGCCTGGGGTAGGAAGTAGGGCTCTCTGAGGAGGGGGTGGTGATGGTGGTAGGGTCACGTGCGGAACTGTCGCTGCTCCCTGTCGTCTCACCGGACAGTCTCTGACAAGATGATGCAGACTCCCGCACCCAAAACACCCTGGAGACGGCTGCTGCCCCTGGGGATAAGAACCATATAACTGTCCCCGCCCAAATCCTCTGCCAGGCCTATCTCTCGGAAAGAATCTGGCGCGCTGTCTCTGAGACGGTACATCGGTGCGAATCCTCTTCGGCCCAGAAACGGCCGAAGTCCGCGATATGCGTGCCTCCATCCGCAATGCCGTATCCATAGCAGCTGAATAAGTGTCGTAGTGCTGGGCGCCAATGGCAAGATATAGCTGGGCATCAAGTCCCTGTACGAACCTCTTCACCATCTTCTCCTCGGTATCCACCAAATACTGAGCATATCGGGATAACTGTGTAAACTGGATGTCATACTCAGACACCGTCATCCCAGGTGTCTTGACTAAGGCCTCGAAGCTGCGAGCTCTGGCGTCACGAACGCTCTCTGGAAGGAAACGGGCTAGAAAGACCGCTGTAAACTCGGCCCAAGTCATAGGCGGTAGATCTGCAGCTCGACCTCTCAAGACTGACTCCCACCATGTCTGTGCGAGACCCTCTAGTCGGAAACTCGCAAGCTCTACCCATCGATCATCCGAACATCTCAGCGAACGGCAGATCCTGGCTAAACTGTCAAGGAACGTCTGTGGGTCCTCCGCTGCCTCGGTGCCGGTGAATACTGGAGGTCTCAGCCTCATGAAATCCTGTAGTGAAACCGGAATGGCTACGGTGGTAGTAGTAGGAGCAGGTATCATGGTCGTCTGTGATGTAGTAGGTACGTCATCCGGCCTCGGTGTACGACTGGCTACAACTAAGGATCCTACCATCTGACGTAGCTCCTGCATGCCTCCCATCATCTGTCGCAACTCCTCCATACCGGTCTCGAGCCTATCCATACGGCCTGGGGAAGGTGGATCGGTCTGTCCCTGCGGCGTAGGCATACCGCCCTGCTCAGTCCTAGTCTCGGACGAGCCAGCTCGAATCTCGTCTCTGGCGGCAGCCCTCTGTGCCCTCGTAGCCTTCGGCGGCATAGTGGCTGTTACAGGAAAACGGATAGTAAGGACAGTGCAATAGGATCATAGGATACACGGAATTGAAGAAGGAAATTTCCAAGCAAGTATCCTAAAGTCACTTAGGCGGAGTACCGTATCGTAAGTATGCCGCGGACATACGCACGCTACGTTACCCTGCTTAAGTCACTTACTCCATCTACCAAGGGTCATCCTACACTCACAAAGGTAAAACCTATCGCTCTGATACCAACTTTGTCACGACCCGCAGGGTACGGAACGTGACTGGCACTTAAGTTTACGAAACGTCTAAAGGCGTCCGTAAAATAAGTAAGCCAAAAGCCCAGAAAACAAAACCAATTAAGCAAAGGAGTGAAGAAAACCCAACATTTGAAAGCAAGTTCATCAAATAAGTCATGTGAAACACTTTTTAAAAACAATACCAACTTTTCCCGAAAATTTCGGCAGAGTCTCCTTTGTAAATACTGGCCCCCAAAATGGGTACAACATAAATAAACATGAATCCAACAAAATAGGGCATCCCCAAGCGGGAGCTAGCTCTTCGCCATAAGGCGGTCACAAATCCCACGCAATGTAAATGACAACAAGCATAATAAAGCATAAGGAAGCATGAAAAAAGTAGCATGTCGGCTCAAGTGAGCTCGACCCCAAAATACAGCATAAAATCCACAAACCTCACAGTCTCATCTCTAGGTCAATATACAATAATCTGGTAGAAACAATAGATGGAGTACACTAGATACAAAGAATATACAAGGTGGTACAAAATAATAACATAACCCACCTATGAGCAAAACTCGAGCTCAGGCAAAAGAGGCAAAAGAACAAGTGCGCCCGCCGCTACTGAACTGACGGAGCGGACCTGCAAAAGACTGTGGCACAACGGGGGTGAGTTGCCAACTCGTGAGTAATAAATAACATCTGCAAAGGCTATCGTATGCATGCACACAAGCATCCTAGCATCTAAAATACAGGTATGACTGGATGCACTAGCAGGTGTGTATACCATATCAGTGTGCTAATATGTATGCAACATGAAAATCTGAGGTCTCAATAGGTATATATAAGAAATATTTTATCTCTTTTTGTTTTTGAAACTCTTTTAGAATGCCAGCATAATATCAATGAATCGACGAAAATCGGTGTCCAGCAACGACACCCAAAAGCTGTCTCAAATCTCATAAATGTATCTCTGGCCTCAGCCGTCCGGCTGACCCATCTCAAATATCAATATCTCATCATCTAGCGGCCACGGTCGGTATCCTCTGGATATCCGCCGTCCCAAACAGTCACCGGTAGGTAATCCGTCCCCTGCAAGGCTCAACGTCATCACCACATTCCTCTTGCCCCGGGATACCTTACCGGGCCCACAATGTACCCGTGCCGGTTCCTCCACTCCTCGACACGGATTTCCAAATCCACAGCAAACTCATGGTGGACGACACTTACATCACTAGAAAACCGCAATTTACATGTTTTAAAAATATCATAAGTTTGGAAATTTTGCGGCTTTCCCCCGAAATCCAGCAATATCATAAAATCTCAAGAAATTCTCATAAGTGCATATATCAATGATAATGAATGCGTATGATATCAATAATCAAGTTGCGATGTGTGATTAATGTATTAAGCATGAACAATGAATATGATGAAGTACATGCACATGAATAGCAATCCTACGGTTTCATTTTAAGGAATTAAAGGCAATAGTACCAGTTTAAGTATCAATTAGTAAAAGGTTTCAATTTAAAAGTTATCTAGTGTGGTGGCATGGCAATTACCAGGGTGTGTGTGTAAACATGAATAGTGCTCGTGCTGCATATAAAAACCCTGGTAATGGTGCAGGTGTCCTATGAAATGGTTTCGTATAGATATGTCAATATAATGCATGGATGCAGCAAATAGTCCATTAAGTATTTCACCCCTAATTATTAACATTACTAAGGATCTTGTAAGTCACTAAAACTATCGGGCGGCTTGCTCCATCCAACGATAGTCCCCCGTAGATGTTACATCTACTCACCGGGATCCCTGGCTAGCTGTGTCCAATCACCGCCTTTCCCTTTCGCGCCGCGTCTGACGTCTCCGCAACCGAACCTGGAATTTACATCAATACCAAATATAAGGTTACATATCAAGAACGACGCAAAACCCCAACGAAACTACTAAAGTTCGCTAGCTAGGTACAACGTGCACAAAGCGCGCGGACACACGCGAAAATCGCAAAAATTGCCGAAAAACGCCGATTTGCGACAAAACGACTACAATATAGCATAATTACCCAAGCACACTACAAGCAATCTACAAACACTAATTACAACACAATGGCAATGATTCCAATCCTATTTTCCATAAACAACCATTCTTGAATTCATAACCTAGCAATTTCCAAATCCATTTCCACACTTGAAAGCTTAATTTAACACAACAAAAGCCCACTTAAGAAAATTAACCTCTTAGGTTAGGTTAGCAAAATACTAGATAACAATTTAGGTTCAATCAACTAGATAATGTTTTCTAAAACTTAATCAACTCACTAATCATGTTTCACAAACCATTACCAAACCTAAACCCTCTCTTGAAAATTTTAAAACAACAATTTCACCCTTCCAAAATTAACTAATTTAGCAAAATTGAAAACTTTAACAACAAGGTAACTATATAGATTAGTTAATTAACCATAGATTAACTATAAAACAACTTAATTAACTATTATGGCTACAAAACCCTAGCTAAACAACTACTCTTTTCTTTTTTTTTTAAACTAGATTAGAAATTATTTAACTTTTAACACTAAACCATGCATTTAAAGGAATTTAGCAACAAAAGAATGTAACTTTGATGGAATTTATACCTCACTTGAGATCTAGAAAGAATGAATCTTGCTCCAAATGATGGCCTCAACACCAAGATCTAAGCAGGAATGGCTAAGGATAATGATAGCATAAAGATTTGTTTTGGTTTTTTTGAATAAACTATGGATTTTGATGTGGTTTTTTGATGAAATTTGAAGAAAAAGTGAAAAGAAAAGGGATGAAGAAGAGGGGTGCAGGTTTCGGCCAGGTAGGAGGTGAGGGGGAGGGTGTGGGCAAGTGGGGAAAGTCAAGGGTCAAGTTCCAAAGTCAAATGCACCATACTTTGTCCAATATATTTAAAATAAAACCATAAACAATCCCAATTTCACACAAGAAAGCAACCAAAGAAAGGAGCCCAGAAATTTCTGGTCTTGGCCAGGGTTGGGCTGTTCTAGGGCTGAGGGAAAAGAGAGAGGGGTTTTACAAATGAAATTTTATGCAAAAAGGCCCCCTACAACTCAAAAATTGCAAGTTTTAGCTCAAAATTCAATAAATTCGTTTCAATTTATAAAAATTTGTTAAAAAATCAAAATAAATTACTAAAAATTCATGTTATCACTAGATTATAATTATCATAATTTTAGAGATTAAAATTAGCCCGGGAAAATTTGTATTTATCGCTTATTTAATGTATTTTCTTACCGGCTTAAAATAATATTAAAAAATTGAAAAATAGGGAAAAAATTTTAAATGACCAAAATTTCATAATTAACTCATTAGCTACTAAAAACAAGCAATTACCTATCCATTTTAGGTATAATTAACCCTAAACTGCAAAATAACAAGAAAGACGGTTTTCGGAAAAATACCGAATTTTCACCGAATTTCAGGAAAACACCAAAACGACTTTTCAAGTCGCTACAGTATATCTCTCACCCTTTCTCTTTTAGCTAGTATCGGTTAATGGTTACGATCCGGGTATTTTGTCCGCGGTAGCGCCAGTTTCCAAGTAAGGAAAATTTTTGATTCCGCATTTTGGCCTCGGATAGACGGCCGGGGCGCTGCCGTGACGCAACAGATGCCCCGTCTCGATACACCCATGACTAGGGACCTTGAAGGATGTACTTATAGACTACCATGTCCCCACTAGTATGATCCGCATCACAGTCCAGGTAGTCAAGTACACATCCTAAGGGCTTTACCAACATGTAACAGAGAGAAAATCAGTGTACACGTTAAGGTAAAGAGTATCCAGATAGCGTACTATCATGTCGAGCAAGAAAGTCCTCCCTATATATGTCCCAGCATCCACTACAATATACATGCTATGTACAGTAATGGCCTCTAGGGCATACATATAACTAACAATCTCCCACTTGCACTAGGGCCATCTGATAGCAGTGGTTGTAGTATCTCATACTCAACCATCCCATAAAAGTCTCTCTCTAGGAATAGGCCTTCGTGAGTGGATCCGCCGTGTTGTCCTCTGAGTCTTCTCTCCTAACCTCGATCCCTTGGAGATCAACCATCTCCATGATCAGGTAATACTGCCTTAGAATATGTCTGGATCACTGATGGGACGGATGTTCCTTGGCATAAGCCACAACTCCATTGTCACACAATGGGAGGAACTAAGTTCATCTCATGAACTAATATACACCCAGACAGCCTCTTTGGTCGCATCTTAAGTAGCGATGTATCCAGCCTTTATCGTCTAGTTTGTCACGGTATCTATCTTGGAACTCTTCCAACATACCGTCCCTCCACTGAGGGTAAAGACAATGCCTGTGACTGACATTCAGTCGTCCTTATCACCGTGGAACACTTCCAGTGATTCTCCTCAGGACCAATTGATACCATCTCACTTCTACTAGTGAGATTCCTAGCGTCCAATTACATCTATCTCATAGATGAATACTTAGGATTTAGGAGGTATCACTTTGATCCTATATGGAGAATCCTTGTGATAATCGGAGATTGACCGAGTGTAGCATAGGAAACTCCTTCCCTATCAAGAGTATGTCATCCACGTACTCTACGAGGATCACTACCATACTCCCTACTACCTTCTTGTTTATACAAGGTTCATCTACCATTTTGATGATGTCAAACTCTTTGACTAATCCATCAAAACAGATGTTCCAACTCCGCGATGCCTGCTTTATTACATAAAACATCTTGCACACGTTTCCGCTGCTCCCACTGTCTACGAAGCCCTCTGGCCGTGTACTTATAGACGTTCTCTTCTAAAATATTATTTAGAAAAGCAGTCATAGCACCCAACCGCCAGATATCGTAGTCATGGTATGTTGCCGTGGCAAGTAGGATCTGGATGGACTTAAGCATAGCCACTTGAAAAGGTTTCATTATTATCCACGCCTGGTCAATGACGAAAAGCTTTAACAAGTCTAGCTTTGAAAGTCTCAACTTTTCCATCTACACCAAGTAATCTTCTCAAGATATACTTGCTCCTGATGGGGATTTAACCCTTCAGATATAGCAACCAAAGTCCATACTTTGTTGGTGTACATGGATTCCATCTCAGATCTCTAAGCATCCAGCCATTCTTACAGAGTCCCACTCCTGATGGCCAGTTCGAAACTAGTTGGGTCATCATCTCATGATGCAATCCTCGCTCCCACTGTCATAGAGTAACCGAAGTATCTCTCAGGCGGGTGAGGAACCTTACTAGATCGGCGGAGAGGCTGAGGTTCGTTGGTAACTATTAAATCCTTTGGTTCTTTCAAATCATCAGCTGCAGTTTGTATAGCTGGAACATTTCCAGTTCTACATAACTGACCTTGCCTCGAGCTTGTCCGGATTTTGCTTTTAGACATAGCCCGGACAACCCCAAATCTTAACCAACTTAAGATATGGACTCTTCCCTTATCATATCAAATATGAAGTGGTAGGCAACTGATTTGATTGGAACCCAATTCAATTGGTATGCAGCTTCTCAAGTGCATAACTCCCAAAAGGAAATAGGAAACACAGTAGTACTCATCATATAGCACACCATATCACATATGGTGCCATTGCTCTGCCCCGATATACCATCGTCCTATGGTGTATGCGGAGGAGTAATGCTGAGAGAGAATCTCATTCTCCTTTAGAATAATCCAGGAATTTCGTGCTCAAGTATTCTCCTCCTTGATCTCATCATAGGACATAATACTTATACCCGTATTTTGGTTCTCTACTTCTCTCTTATATTCTGTGAATATCTCAAAAGGTTCGGACTTGTGTTTCAACAGGAGCATATGTCTGAATCTAAAGAGATCATCAGAGAATGTAATGAAGTACAAAGAACCGGTCTTGGCATGTGTAGACAGGGGACCTTAATACATCAACATGTAACATCCCAAGAGTTTACTAACTCTTTCTCTGTTTCCAGTAAACAGAGCTATGGTCATCGTATCTTTGTGACATGACTGGCAAGTTTCATAAGATGTAAATTCAAACAGATTTAAATATGCATCTAAATGTAACTTCAGCTAGTCAGGTCGCATTGATATGACCTAGTCTACAATGCCTCAAGAAAAATTCGTTCATTTCTGAACTCATCCTCTTGTGTGTGTGTTCTGTATACTAAGAACTGTAGTTTGATTTAGAACATCAACGCTTTTAGATAACGTGCCTGAACCGATCAACTTTTGATATAGGAAATGTTCAAAATATTATCCAACAATACAAAATTTTATCGTTTCTTTACTAATAAAGAGACAGATATGATTTTGCATATCAGGTTCGGTATCTAATAACATTCGTTCAGAATCAATGTATTGGTAATACAGGGTGACAGTGACCAACAGACTTGGTTGCAACACTTGCCCCGTTTTCTGCCTCATGAAACTTATCACCCATTCTCAGTTCTCTACCTTTCTGTAGCCCTATGTAACAGATTACATATCTGGGATCCTGATCTGGTATCACATACCCAGGACGTAAAGAATACTGAGAAACAGTTCTGTATAATGAACACACCCGAAGATGATGCATCAGCATGCACTCTCTTCGTTTGGGTGGCATGCGAAATCTGGTATTCCCCTATTTCATGCTCTGTCTTATAATAATTATAAGTTGGAGCGGCACCAACGTTCCCCAGCTCAGTATAACAAGCGGGTTCGGTCAAATATCCGTATTATTATCTTGATTAAGGCGTGATGTGGTCGCTACCTGGAGAGAGAGAGAAGAAAACACTCAGCGTGCGCTCTTGCAAGAATAGATTGGTTATTATTTTATCTAATTAGGATGGCTCCCACTGCTTTTTATCAAATCTTCCTTCAAACCCTAAAAGGAAAGACTAGCCGGGATTAATTACACACTACAAGTTCGCCAATCTTTCAGCCAGGCCAGTGTCGGTACTTTGAGGGAGGTCCCCCGTGCTTTCGCACGAACCTAATTAATGTAAACCTCGTTTTCCTAGAGGCGTAACCTCGTTGACACCTTTCTAGACACCTACTTGATCGGCTAATTGTAATGTGTAAAACTCTCCCAGAAGTAACTCTTACTCGCAGCGGGTATCGGGATCCAACTATCTCATAGAAGGTATGCAATCTTATTGCAAATTTCAACACTTGAAATTCCCAATAATTTTTCCCCTAGCGTTCTATGACCTTGACGAATGCCAAACAACCCATAGTCCACTAGTCAAGTTCAACCCGTACATTTCTTGATTGAATTAAACCCACCCGCACGACCCTTGACGAATGCCAAACAACGCCGTACGAATACTCTAATCCAATCTGCATCATATGCATAAGCAGATAAATACTAGTTAGCTACCGCACACTACGCCTTGACGAATGCCAAACTACCGCAGCACGAATACTAACTAGTACTTATCTGAAATGACGGAGGGCTACGACAGGTTTTTCTGAAAACCTATTGCGTAATGAACTTGATATCGTTGTAGAATGAAATGATTTTTGAATGGAGTGCTTTTGAGGCTTTTCTAGTTTTGCTAAAGGAGTCACTCCCGGTGAAGGGATCGTCGGTCCTTTCCTCTTCGAATGAGGTGCGGGATATATCATATATATCACTGTGCAAAGCAAAAACTATAGAAGCAATCAAAAGACAAACCGAGTGTGTAGCATCTGCCAGTTATTGCTAAAGGAGTCACTCCCGGTGAAGGGATCTCGGTCCTTTCCTCATCGAATAAGGTGCAGGATATATCACATATACCGCTATGCAAAGCAAGAACTGTAGCTACCTGTTTTATTTTTAGAAATTCGATTCTACAACATCTTTAGGTTTCTTTTCTTTCATTAATCTCATTAATGAAGTCCCATCATTTAAATACCTAAACATCATAGATAAATACGACGTACACTTATGCCATCCGCATTCGCCTCGATGTCCCCTCGTGCACCGTTAGGTTAGGTAACTAACGGCAGAGCGGGGCAGGGCTAGCGCGGGTGTAAAACATAAGTAACGCCTATATAATATATCATATATACTATATACAGTATCTATCACAGAACATCACATGATCACATCACAGATATCGCAGCAGAAGAAACATATGAAATATTGGATATACTAGGACGTCCGTGTTTTTAATACGAGCCTGTATAAAACACGGATTCCACGGTCGTGATGAATAGCCAAACCCACACCCTAGACCCCTACGAGAGCGGCAAGCAACCCTACCAATTCTAGGGTTAGGAGACCCGGACTCGACTCCTCGAGTTGGTCTCCCACTGGACTCCAGAACCCGGTTATTTGTGCTCCCCTCCTTGGGTCTATGCTAGTGCGGAAAAGTAAATAATATACAGAGGGTGACATCTTCCGCAACCTGGAAGTGCCCCAATAAAAGAATATTATGTACAAGTTTATACATGAATGAAAATGAAAAACACTCATCTCACATAAAAACCCCCGGCTATTCAAACACGACGATCCAATATAACATATCCAGCAACACATAACATCACATGTCATCATTGTAAGTAAATATGCGCATCCCAATTGTCGTTGACATATAGCAACGAAACCGGCGATATCACATATTACACTTACGGTCACAGAAAAGAAAGTGTAAAACTACAACAATTGGAATCTGCAACCGCTTTAGACATCGCATGCCTAATCTAATGAAATACTTAGACATCGCATGCCTAACAATTATAAACCCCGCATTTTAGTCTCAAAATCGAAAACACTTTTCAATATAGAGTCGGGTAATTCAACAAGATTCCCGACATCCAGATCGAATGCTCGTCGCAAACTTTAGTAGGCGGCCGCACCCCCGACGCCGTCGACAAAGTGCACCAAGGCGGAACAACGCTGCCGCGAGCACCCGAACGGATGCTTTCGGCAACGGGGTTCTCCTACAGTCACTTGGTCGGGGCTATGGAGTGAGGCTGTCTATTAAGTTTACCCGGCGAGTATCCGCGTACGCTACGTGATTGCGACGGACTTTTGATCACATCAAAATTCCGTGGCAACCTTTCAAGTGAGACTAAAGTGCTATGTTTATAACATTGAAATCAGTTATCTCATAACTACTTGTGAATTCCAATTATTGTATCACATTCCGGATAAACAGAAAATGTTAAACTTTCCGATCGAACAGTCGAACACCCAAGTTTTCCCAATACAGATCAACACATGAAATAGGTTTAAAAACATCCAGTTCATACCTCAGTACCAACGGTCCAGCTGTAGAAGGGTCAAGCCAACGCCTCACATGTGGCACGCCGTACTGCCCCAAACCCGAAGGTTCAAAGGGCAGTTCAAGACGGTCACATAATCGAGTTAAGGTTTGTTGTCTTCTAGAGGGTCCATCGCGTTACTTGCACTACTTAGAACGTCTTTAAACCACGGAAAGATCCAACACTTGGAAATTTCCCGACAGGGGAAAAGGTGGGTATTTATATCCGGTCGAACATTTTAACATATTCAAAAATTATCCGGAATCCACATAGACAAAATCTGATAATCCGATCGAATCATCGAATCCCCAAAATAACACCAGAAAATTCAACTCTTGAATAAATATTAAAAATTCCCATAAAACTCAGCACTGTGAAAGAGGAATTACTGTGCAAATATGGAGGGCTGACGTCACCAGAGAGCCGCGGAACCGCCGCATAAGCTAGGCTTCTGCCGCGGTTCCGCCGCATGTTTGAGGTATCATTGGTCAAATTTTGCACCGTAATTCTTATAATTCCCTGCTGAATTTTTTAAGCATTTTTAATCTGGAAAAAACCCAATTTTTGGAAAAAGTCCAAAGAGCAATTTGGTTTTTAGGGTTTCGGTTCGATCGGGTTTCAAATGTCGTCTAGACTTCGTCTAAGGCTCTAGCTAGGCTCTGATACCACTGTAGGGTTCCTAAGCACACTAATGAGGTCTCACAAGACATCAACCATGCCAATTTCAAATTTTACAAGTGCCGAGAAACCCTAATACAGATCGTTAACTAGATTTTTAGGCGAAACAAGCAACTAGTTAACAACTTAACTAAGTGAACGGAAATACAACCTTTGTAGATCCGGTTCTCCAACTCCATAGCTCCATGATGAAGTCTCCTTGCTGTCCAAATCGAATCCCGGGCTCTAGCGTCGGCTTCATCGGAGAAATGGGCGGGCTAGGTCATCGACTACGATCCCGAAGATGATCTACGTCGAGGCATCGCAAGATCAAGCTCCCACTTCACCAAGTCATGAAACTTGTGAAGAAAAAACCCTATACTACTTGGCAAGAGGTAGAGGATGAAGAAATAGGAGGTGGGTTCACTTTAGAATTGGATTTCTCACTCTTTTTCTTAAGTTGCCATTGATGGAGGCAAGCTTTCTTTCTTGAAGAAGAAGAAGAAGAAGATGATAATAATATGATAAGTGTTGTATAAAATATAAAATAAAAAGATACTTATCATATTGCAACCATAGTTAGGTGTAGAGAATAAACTAGGGTTAAGTTGAATGGTTAGGTTAATGGAAAGAAACAAAATGGTCAACCTTTCAAACCTTCATAAACTTTAAATGTAAAACAAAAGTAGCAACCATTTTATTTCTTGCCAAAATGAAATAAATAAATGAATAAATAAATAAAAACCCTAACCATTTACTTAACCATGGTTTAAACCAAAACTACACCTAATTTGGCATGTATCATCAAACATGATACAAACTTGTGCACAAAAGTATATCACATATACAACTTGTGCACTACAAGTGAGAAAATCCATTTAAAGTGAACAAATACTAGTTAATGTAAAGTAATATATCAAATATATAATTATACATTAAATCATTAAATCAACACTTGATTTAACGATCCGGTCATATCGCATATGACCGACTAATATTCAATGTATCGGCTTATCGAATCAATTCTCGATTCGATAACTAGGTTATATCGCATACAACCATTTGATACATTCATCGCGAGAATGGAATACGGTATCACATACACGCATTATTCTCGGTCCTGCACATATCTCATATGCGCTCCTATTTCGTTTCGCTTGAGCCAGGAAACCTCTGTGTAGGACTCTAAAGACTCGTCAATACGCCGGCAGCAGGTGATGATCATATCAAACACCCACAAGCCGCAAGCGGTCTGCTAAACATAACGGCCACCCGGGTATTGAGCGATCAGAAGATATCGACGAGCAAGCCCGCTCACACTCCTGTGAATCCAACCAGTAACACTTACCGTACAGTCCGGTCTCGTCGTCTGATATGTCGCATATCTCGCCTAGGGGTGGTAAACGTCAGACCCCAACAGCTCGATAAGTCGTGTCGATATGAGGTCTATAACAGTTTGAGAAACTACTGGTAACACTTACCAGTAAATCTCAGCAACCCTGGCCAGGGATTTCCGGTTATAGCCAATCGAACACAGTGCAACATCAACTCCCTATACCGGGAGAGACGAATCCCCTCCTATCGCTCATTGACTCGATATGATTCGGGACTGTACCCAAAAGCCACCGTTTTTCACGCCCTCTTGGACGTGGTAAGGTGGAAATCAAAGCACAGTGGGAATCACACAAGACTCTATGACGATCTCGGGTCTACAGACTAACTTGTACCAGTGTCACCAGAGAACTGCCATCTGACGTGAGGTATAATACCATCTGGGAGTTCTCGGCGAGTCCGTCCAGTGTACCCAGTCTCCACTGAGCACCCGTATATCATCTCTGATGTCAAACACCAATGGATATGGGATCATCCATCGCCCATCTGTATGGGTCGAGAAGGTATACGCTAGTCTACTCTGGTATATCGATGCCCCGTCTCGATACACCCACGACTAGGGACCTTGAAGGATGTACTTATAGACTACCATGTCCCCACTAGTATGATCCGCATCACAGTCCAGGTAGTCAAGTACACATCCTAAAGGCTTTACCAACATGTAACAGAGAGACAATCAGTGTACACGTTTAGGTAAAGAGTAACCAGATAGCGTACTATCATGTCGAGCAAGAAAGTCCTCCCTATATATATCCCAGCATCCACTACAATATACATCCTATGTACAGTAATGGCCTCTAGGGCATACATATAACTAACAACTCAAGTATTGACTGTTTTGGGGTTTATTTTGTAGTCGTTGTTTCGATCGGAATATTTAATTTCGTTGGGTTTTCCGGATATTTAGAAACTGTTAAAAAGTTCGATCTGACATCAATAACTCACTTTTTCCCCGACCCGGAAAATTTCCAAGTGTTGGATTTTTCCGTTGTTTGAGAACGTCTAAATTGTGCAAGTTACGCAATGGACCCTCTAGAAGACAACAAACCTTAACTCGATTATGTGACCGTCTTGAACTGCCCTTTGAACCTTAGGGTTTGGGGCAGTACGGCGTGCCACATGTGAGGCGTTGGCTTGACCTTTGTACGTCTGGACCGTTGGTACTGTGGCATGAAGTGAATGTTTTTAAACTTATTTCATGTGTTGAGCTGTTTCGGGAAAACTTGGGTGTTTGATTGTTCGATCGGAAAGTTTAACATTTTCTATTTATCCAGAATGTGATACAATATTTGGAATGCACAAGTAGTTATGAGATAACTGATTTGGATGTTATAGACATAGCAGTTTAGTCTAACTTGATCGGTTGCCACGGGATTTTGATGTGATCAAAAGTCCGTCGCAATCGCGTAGCGTACGCGGATACTCGCCGGTAAACTTAATAGACAGCCACGCCCCATAGCCCCGACCAAGTGACTGTACGAGAACCCCGTCGCCGAAAGCATCCGTTCGGGTGCTCGCGGCAGCGGTGTTCCTCCTTAGTGCACTTCGTCGACGGCATCCGGGGGTGCGGCCGTCTACTAAAGTTTGCGACGAGCATTCGTTCAGGATGTCGGGAATCTTGTTGAATTGCCCGACTTTATATTGAAAAGTGTTTTCGATAAATAGACTAAAATGCGGGGTTTATAATCGTTAGGCATGCGATGTCTAAGGAATTCATTTGATTAGGCATGCGATGTCTAAGGAGGTTGCGGATTCCAACTGTTGTAGTTTTACACTTTCTTTTTTGCTACCGTAAGTGTAATATATGATATCGCCGGTTTCGTTGCTATATGTCAACGACAATTGGGATGCGCATATTTACTTACGTTGATGACATGTGATGTTATGTGTTGCTGGATATGTTATATTGGATCGTCGTGTTTGAATAGCCGGGGGTTTTTATGTGAGATGAGTGTTTTTCATTTTCATTCATGTAAAAACTTGTATGTAATATTCTTTTATTGGGGCACTTCTGGGTTGAGTTTGCTGTCACCATTTGTATATTATTTACTTTTCCGCACTAGGAAAGACCCAAGGAGGAGAGCACAAGTAACCGGGTTCTAGAGTCCAGTGGGAGACCAACTCGAGGAGTCGAGTCCGGGTCTCCTAACTCTAGAATTGGTAGGGTTGCTTGCCGCTCTCGTAGGGGTCTAGGGGTGTGGGTTTGGCTATTCATTGCGACTGTGGAATCCGTGTTTTATACAGGCTCGTATTGAAAACACGGACGTCCTAGTATATCCAATGTTTCATATGTTTCTTCTGCTGCGATATCTGTGATGCTATCATTTGATGTTCTGTGATAAATACTGTATATAGTATATATGATATATTATATAGGCGTTGCTTATGTTTTACACCCGCGCTAGCCCTGCCCCGCTCTGCCGTTAGCTACCTAACCTAACGATGCACGAGGGGACATCGAGGCGAATGCAGATGGCATAAGTGTACGTCGTATTTATCTGTGATGTTTAGGTGATTTAAATGATGGGACTTCATTAATATGATTAATGAAAGAAAAGAAACCTAAAAGATGTTGTGGAATCGAATTTTCAAAAACAGGTAGCTACAGTTCTTGCTTTGCATCGTGGTGTTCCTTGTAGAACATCCTGCACCTTATTCGATAAGGAAAGGGCCGAGATCCCTTCACCGGGAGTGACCCCTTTAGCAATGACTGGCAGATGCTACAACCCTCGGTTTGTCTTTTGATTGCTCCTATAGTTCTTGCTTTGCACAGCGGTATATATGATATATCCTGCACCTTATTCGATGAGGAAAGGGCCGACCCCTTCACCGGGAGTGACCCCTTTAGCAAAACTAGAAAAGCCTCAAAAGCACTCCATTCTAAAATCATTTGATTCTACAACGATATCAAGTTCATTACGCAATAGGTTATCAGAAAAACCTGTCATAGCCCTCCGTCATTTCAGATAAGTTGTATATAGTATTTGTGCTGTATTTGTTGGCTTTCGTCAAGGTGCAGTGTGCGGTAGCTATATGCTGCTTATCTGCTGCATATGATGTGATTGGATTAGGGTAGTCGTACGCTTTATTGGCTTTCGTCAAGGGTCGTGCGGGTGGGTTTAATTCAATCAAGAAATGTACGGGTTGAACTTGATTAGCGGGCTATGGTTTGTTGGCTTTCGTCAAGGTCATAGCATGTTAGGGGCAAAATTATCGGGAATTTCAAAGTGTTGAAATTTGCAATGAGATTGCATACCTTCTATGAGATAGTTGGATCCCGATACCCACTGCGAGTAATTGTTACTCCTAGGAGAATTTTACACATTACAATTAGCCGATCAAGTAGGTGTCTAGAAAGGTGTTAACGGGGTTACGCCTCTGGGAAAACGAGGTTTACTTTAATTAGGTCCGTGCGAAAGCACGGGGAACCTCCCTCAAAGTACCGACACTGGCCTGGCTGAAAGATTGGCGAACTTGTAGCGTGTAATTAATCCCGGCTAGTCTTTCCTTTTAAGGTTGAAGGAAGATTTGATTAAAACAGTGGGAGCCATCCTGATTAGATAAAATAATAACCAATCTGATCTTGCAAGAGCATACGCTGAGTGTTTTCTTCTCTCTCTCTTCAGGTAGCGACCATATTACGCCTAATAAAGATAATAAAATGGATATATTGACCGAACCCGCTTGTTATACTGAGCTGGGGACGTTGGTCCCGCTCCAACTTATAATTGTTATAAGACAGAGCAAGAAATTGGGGATTACCAGAATTCCCGTGCCGCCCAAACGAAGAAAGTGCATACCGATGCATCTCCTTCGGGTGTGTTCATTACAAAGAACTGTTTCTCTGTATCCTCTACGTCCTGGGTATTTGATACCGAATCAGGATCCTAGATATGTAATCTGTTACATAGGGCTACAGAAAGGTAAAGAACTGAGAACGGGTGATAAGTTTCATGAGACAGAAAACGGTGCAAGTGTTGCAGCCAAGTCTGTTGGTCACTGTCACCCTGTATTACCAATACATTGATTCTGAACAAATGTTGTTAGATACCGAACCTGATATACAAAATCATATCAGTCTCTTTATTTAGATAAAGAAGGATATAATTTCGTATTGATTGGATAATGTTTTGAACATTTCCTATATCAAGAGTTGATCGGTTCAGGCACGTTATCTAAAAGCATTAACGTTCTAAATCAAACCACAGTTCTTAGTAAATAGAACACACACAAGAGTAAGAGTTCAGAAATGAACGAATCCTACTTGAGGTATTGTAAACTAGGTCATATCATCTCTCC